>SMMW01000576.1:4992500-5430000 GCA_004794655.1 Marisa cornuarietis | reverse complement strand
AACATTCCATCATGCAGCCCTCTCTTCCCTTAGTCACCTGGGCATGCGCCTTACATACAAACAAAAGATAACGATTTGTCGGAAGATAAAAGGATGAGACACACCACAAGCACTCGTCTGCGGACCCCGATGGATGTAAAGGACAACAGTTCTTGCACGAGTTTTGCACGTGTTGCATGCGTGTTCGTCGTCAGACGGACAAACTGCCGGCTGGCAGTATTTCTCGATTATGCTGGCAGTATTTTTCTATTTCTCTCCTTTCTCGTCGTTTTTACGTATCATTCCATGGTGACCAGCTGAAAACTCTACTTTTTCCTCCCATCTATTCCTCCACCTTGGGTTTGTAGTATGCAACTAGGCAACTGTGTTTTGCAAAATTATTTCTTGTTATTCTTTATTTCAAAAGCATTGTATTTACTGCCAAGCGGAGAAATGCGATATCTCGTTTATCGTTACTCGCTGCTTATTATTTTTGTAAATTCGGACAAATAACATCGGAAGTGCATATTGACTTCACTGTTGGCGTCAATAGCCAGTAATTTACGTCCTTGTTATTATGATGCTTCTTTCTCTCCATCATTTGCCTGTATCTCTGATCTGTGTTATGACCAAACAAGCTGTAGCTCAGCTTTAAATGAACTCAGACATGAAGCTTCAGGAAAATTCTATAAATGTCTCTGTGTGTTGTGGTGTGCGTGCGTGCGTGCGTTCGTGTGTGTCTATGTATGTGTCTGTGTGTGCGGTTTTGTTTGTTTGTTTGTTTGTTTCCTTGTTTTACTGTCGTTATATTTGTTTCTGTAAGCCTAAGCCCGAACTCAATGTTTTGGCTCCAGTAAACTTACTCCGTTTAGAGAGAATTGTATCATTCTCTTCTTTCACTCTTCTGGGAGTTTTGCAAGATCGGAAGAAAGTTTTGTGTCATTAAGTTTTCCTTCATCCTAAGCTTCTGCGATTTTAAAGAAAAATAAAACTTTTTACGACCTGAGATCGCGCTTTTAAACTTTAAAAAAGCCATTAATACGAAAAACGAAATCCTTAAGCCTACAATACGACTTCAATTTTCAAGATGATCCAGACTTATCCGCAATCGGTAATTTTTTCATTTACTGTAAAAATACAACCAGTAGCGAGTGCGAGCTTCTTCCAACAATAATCTGGAGGATTCTGTGACATCCATTCTAAAACTTTTATTGTCTCAGCAGGAGAATTATGTTTTAAAAATCTCATTTTGATGCCATTAGAGAAAAGGTTTAGTTTTCCAGCTTATCCCGGATTGATACACAAGAATGGTACAGCCGCAACCTGATATATTCTCTTTTTATTTGCCTGGACTGACAATACACTCATGTGACGAATAACGATGATCCGGCCAACGACGAACCACATATACAACACCATATCAATAAGATTACCATGGAGATGAACAATTCTTATCTCCTATTCACAGTGGTCTTATAAGATTCTAATGGATTGAAGAAGCTGAACAGTTTCTATCGCCTAGTGACAGCGATCGTTTGCGACTATAATGGATCTGAAGAAGGCTTATCGCCTGGTGGGTTCATAGTTCAACGCATTACTGACTTCTTTGTGACGATGATGGTGTCGATCTAAAAGTACAGCATGTAGAATTATGAGCAGAACATAATACATTATAAGGATAATGAACAGCTTAATATAAGTACACACTTTGACTTTCGCACCACGACGAAATCGACAATTTTTTTAGAAGATGACTGTAAAATTTTACTTTCAGCAATTCCGATGCTCTCTGTGCGTCCTCTCTTTGCATCATTCCCTTTTTATTGCAGTATTTATCAGCGAATTTTTTTTTTCAAGTAAGCCAACTATTTTTTGCGAGATTCTGTTCTAGTCTCACATTTGTAACACGCTGTCTCCCATATAGCTAGCTTGTGTACAGAAAAAAGGCCCTCGGCGCCATAGGCTGATGATTTACTCCCCTTTGTCTGACTCCCAAGCTGATTTGCCTCCCCATTGTGCTGTCACACCGTGATGGTCCAACGCAGGAAACGGAACAGTGGCATGAATGGGGAGAACTAGTGATACCAACGATTTGCTGTGCAACGTGACGACCATCAGTCAAAAAAACCTTAATTTACAAGTTTGTGCCCCGTTTTTATTTTATCTCTTCACGCGAATAGCACAAAGACTGATATTTATGTCTCCAGTCCATTCAGGAAAGCTACACGGACTGAAGGCAAGCCAACTTTGAATGCAGCCATGGACTATGAGCAAAACAGACTCCATCAGGCATAAACGGGTGCAGAGTTACCTGTGGTGTTACATCGAAGGTAACACAACATCAAACCACCTCCTCCCCAAAGAGGTAGCTAGGATGCTATGGTGGCTCTCAAAGAATAGTCACATAGGAGTCGTGACAGGTGACATAGAACCAGTGACATATACATATACTTTAGGAAATGAAGCATTCCCTCTAAATCTCAGCTTGCTAATAACAACCTGCACTTTATCCTAGACGAAGAATAAGAAACAGCAGGACAATATCGAGAGAAAACAAGTTTGTCAGCTGCAAGACCTGGCAACTTAGGCCACAAAGCAGAGAGATACTAATTTTCTGGAACAGAGACGAAAACAAGCTGATTGGCGTGTACTTTAGATGCAGTTTCATTGCTGTTGCTTCTAATTTTGTTGTATTTATTATTTTTCTTTATTGTTTTTATCAAGACAACCGGTCTCCGGGTTACGAACGAATCCTGTTTTTATCGACTGTCAGTTTTCAAGTCTTTTTTTTTACAGAAAGACATAGGTACTGTTCGTCTCTGTCGCCAGTTAATCAGTTTACCTTTTTCTGCACAAAAAGTATTTCAGAAACACAAATACCATAAAGTATATTTAATACAAGAATAGTAATCATACCGCAACAATCTATCTCCCGTACGTATTACTACAAACCGTTTGTTTGTAACTCGGATTTCTAGTTCTAAATTAATTGTCCTTCCGGCAGCTTGTTCTTATATACGAACCTTCTGTAATTTGGTCGGTTTATTAGCAGGAGACTGTTTGTAGTCGTTTTTTATCGCCCTGCTGACTAAACATCACAACTTACCTCTACACATGACTTTGGACTTTCTACGATGTTCTGGGACATTACTATTTTTTTACCAGCATCAAGTACTTGTTATGTTCACTCCTGAAAAGAAACGTACACAAGACCGTCTCTTATCTGAAATTTTTGCAGAGTTTCTTCCATAAAAACAGTTAATATTTATTTTAATGAGATCTTTTGCCTGTAGTAAAAAGTTATAATTTTAAGAAAGTAAACGCAAAAGATTACTGCTATACTAACCGTTCATCGGAAATTCGTCAATAGTCACGGGTGACACAAAACCTTGGAAGAGTTCTCCAAAATAGGCTCATCTCGACCCTCAACAGACGAAACACAGACTCATTCAACATTTAATCATTCTGAATCAATTAGCATCTGAGGTGTTGTCTTGTAAACAGGTCATCTTCTACCATTTATTTACATGGAATCGTGTTCTCATCACTACCCCTGTTAACAGCACTGCACCAGGTCAGGTGTCTCGCTCTCATTCTCCCTGTGTTCAAGAGTCTGACTTGTGAAGATGATCTCTGTCTCTGCATCCACGCCACAGTAATGGCGTTGGTCGATAATCAGGAACTAAGCTACCTTTCCTCCCTTCTCTAGCTTAGCAAGCCCATATGTCTAGACCGCCTGAACAATTTATACTAAAGGCCTTTCAGACAGACAGGCCCATGTTTTACACGCACATCGGCGAAAAATATTCGCTGGAATAGCTAATCAGGTCAAGACGCTTGATCATGAACTGTTCTTTAGTCTTTCGTGTTCATCTCCCCAAGCAAGAACAAGAGAGAAAGTCCGGTGGTGGCCGCTTAAAGGGAATACGTTGGGAGGGGGGTGGTGAGGGAGGTGGCAACACTGCACTGAAACATTTATAATCCTCTTGCCTGGCTCTACCGGTGTTTTAAAGGCTCAGGCATTTATTGGCCTCGCCGAACACAATGGCCACGACCAGCAGTGGTGCTAATTTCTGCCGATGTTGAAATCTCATTTAGTTTTTACCCGAGACTCTCGGCGACAAACAATGCAATTCATGGATTATTCACGGCGAGGCGTAAAGATGTACTTTCATAAAAGGTTGTCATCAAAGGATCCCTTAAGGGAGGGCAAGTCCACCTGACGGAATGCAAATGGTTTGTTTTCCTGTGAGTATTTCCTCCCTGATAACTGAAGTGTACAGCTGAGGTGCACGCTGTGCCCCTTCCGTGGTCGACCTCTTCTACCGAGGGGAGAAATATTCTTCGTGTGCAGGCCTTGTGTTTCTTGGACATGCCATGGCCTCGGCCAACTGACGACATCATTAGACTTTTGCCGAAAATTCCACATACGTGATTATGTCTACTTTAGTGAATGTGTCTAGCTTAGGGATTCTGTCCACCTTAGTGAATGTGTCTAGCTTAATTATTGTGTCTACCTTAGTGAATGTGTCTAGCTTTGTGAATGTGTGTAGTTTAGTGATTGTGTCTACCTTAGTGAATGTGTGTAGCTTTGTGAATGTGTCTACCTTAGTGAATGTGTGTAGCTTTGTGATTGTGTCTACCTTAGTGAATGTGTCTAGCTTAATGAATGTGTCTAGCTTAGTGAATGTGTCTACCTTAGTGATTGTGTCTAGTTTAATGATTGTGTCTACCTTAGTGAATGTGTCTACCTTAGTAATTCTGTCTACCTTAGTGAATGTGTCTAGCTTAATGATTGTGTCTAGCTTAGTGAATGTGTCTAGCTTAGTGATTCTGTCTACCTTAGTGACTGTGTCTAGTTTACCCGAGCAGGGTACAACAGGGCGTCACGTTGGATTGTGCGCCCTACTATTGAATTTATGCGGGTTCATGCGCTTTTTTTGCTAAGAGAGGAAAAGAGAGATTTAGAGAGAGGAAGAGGGTAGACAAAACACTTCGACTGTATTTACAAGAGGCTCGACCTAATGAATAAAAATTCTATTCTTAATAGTTGGATAACCGTAGATACTAGGATGATTTAGTATTTAGTAGCAAATGTAAGCGATTACAAGGGTAAGACTAACAGAAAGAGTGCACAATGTATCTATAGATATAGAATGCACATTTACACAAATATTCATGTCTTCAGACTAGCTAAAATTTACACATTAAACTTTCTTCCGCCTACACATCGCATGGTTCTAACACTCTGTATTTGCAGTTTACTTGTGAGCGTTTAAATGTGTCCAGTATAGGGTGTCACAAACATTTTCGATGCTAATCAATAAAACTGGTAAATATCTATGGTGAAGATATACTATCAAGTCATTTATAAGTCTAAAGTTGTCACTGTTTGATCATCTGCAATCAGTAATAGTAGTGCTTTTTTTAATGTGAAGATCGACATTTGAACTTATTTTATAGAAAACATCTAAAGCTATTTCAGTCTCCACCTTTAAATCAAATTTTAAAGGCCTCTAACATTTAGGTAAACAAGTAATGAGGCCTTTTTTCTCTAGATGTAAAAGTTTCCCATTTTATGAAACCTTATGAAAAGATCTTATGATAAAGAATCTTAGTCTTTTCCGGAAAACTTAAAAATATCTGCGGTAGACCCATCATTTCCTGGAGTTTTAACTTTTTCATATTCTTGAGAGCATTTCCTTCTTCTTCTAAACTTATTTCCCCTTCAAGCCATATCTTAAAGGCTATGTGCAACTGGAGTGAATTTTACTTTCGCATGTCCTTTACCTATTTGTTTGATGTGTGCAAGACAACTAGTAGTAGTTATATTGTAGGAGTTTAGTATTGGAGTTTGCTGGGGATATACTTTGGCTGGTCTATGTGACTGTTTGTGTAGGTAGAGAACGGTTGTCTGGGGTCTTTGTCAATAAGTATGTGTGTGTAAAGAACCATTCCTCGAGTCTGCTTGTCTGTGTGTATGTGTAAAGAAGATTTTTCTGGAGCCCATATCCCCATGTGCATCTACAGAGAACCAGACAATGAATACCTGATTATATATCACTGTATGTTTTGAGAATAGTTTCCTGCAGCTTCTATAACTGTAGTTGTGGAAGATGAATGCCTTGGTCTTTATGACTAGAATCAGAATCAGAATCAGTTTATTGAGTAGGCCAATTTCAAGGGGGAGTGTAACCATCAGGTATTTATACATATACCAATAGTCATATAATTGTGGGTAAGCACAACATGTCCAGGTACAAGTAAAGATATGCGTTGTCATTTAACACCATACAGTCATATAAATATGCATGTACGAATTATTATTTATCAAATTAATATTGTTTACAACATATAACCAACTAACATTAACATAAATATATGGCATTCCTGGGTATAGTGTGCTTTGGTCTATGTCACGACTTTTCTTATTTCCAATGCATTATAAACAAAAGAGGCAAGAGGTACTGTAGTTTGCATTCTATTATCTGCCTTATCTAACTTTACCCAAGTATTTGTATACATTCCCAATTTTTAAAGAAGAATTACCAAATAATCATTTTTCTTTACAAGATTTAAAACCACCATTTCGAAAAATCAAGACATTTGATTTATCAAGGTTAACAGCAAGGTTTTTAAACCTTGAGCACTGAAAAAGAATGTTCAACTGGTTCTGCAGTCCAATGATTGTATCTGATACAAGGACATCATCATCAGCAAAAAGTAAAATAAGTACCTCAGTTAGTTCTGGGGTTAACTGGACACCATGTTTCCCTTACTCATTTATGTCCTTTGTTAGTTCATTTATAAACAAAGTAAATAATACAAGACTACAAATTTCACCTTGTTTAAGGCCACGGGGGCATTCAATATAATCAGACAGCTTTGCACCAGCTCGCACTCTAGCCTGTACATTATGGTACATGCTTTGGATTGCTAAAAACATTTTTCCTTTTAAACCATTTTAAGTACATTCCGTAGCTTTTTTCTTGAAACCATATCAAACGCTTGACGAAAGTCTATGAAAGCAACATACAATTTTTATGGTTAAGTAGCTGTTTCTGAATTAATGCCATGAGGACAAAAGCTTAGTCTATGGTACTGTACCCTCTCCTGAACCCTGCTTGTTCTTCCCCGATTATTTCATTGTCCTCCATCCAATCTGTAATTCTCTTATTCTCTTATTCAGTATAGCACTATATATTTTGCTGCAGACATTTAGTAGGTAATTTTCTGGTTTACTGGGATCACCTTTTTTGTGTAATGGTTGTATTATTGATTCAGTCCACTGGTCAGGAAATAGGCTTTTGTCAAACAGGTGGTTAAAATATGTGGTGAGAAAAAGCAGGACATAATCCAAGGCATATTTATAGAGTTCTCCAATTAAACCATCTGGCCCAGCTTCCTTTTTGTTGTTTAAGGATCTCAAAACATTTACTATTTCTTCTTTTGAGATAACACTGTTTAGTGCTTCATCATTTTCCTTTGTATTGCTATTGGTCTTTATGACTAAATATATAGAGAACGACTTTCTCTCTCTGTGTGTGTGTGTGTGTGTGTGTGTGTGTGTGTGTGTGTGTGTGTGTGTGTGTGTGTGTGTGTGTGTGTGTGTGTGTGTGTGAAGAATAAATGTCATGGTCGATGTGATTTCATGCCTGTAGTCTGTATGACTGTGTGTGAAGAACAGTTGCGTTCACTTCATAGTCTACACGAGCAGAGCGCATGTACGGATGTGCGTGCAAACACGTTTAGGTGTGGAAGTGCAATAACAATGCCACTGAGTGAAAGACTAGCAGCGAAACAATCTGACGATGCACTCGCTGACCGTTGACACCCGTGCAGGCTGCCAGACAGCCACAGTAACTGAACAGTAAAACAAAAAACAAAAAAAAAAATTAGGCGATGTCTTCTTATCTGCTGCAGCATCGTGTTGCGTGCCGTCCGATTCTCATTTGCCAGAATGAGTATCAGCTTTCACAGAAACCTGCAATACCACGAATTTTTAGCGACATCCAATGCCACTGATGATGATGATGATGATGATGATGATGATGATGATGATGATGATGATGATGATGATGATGATGATGATGATGATGATGATGATGATGATGATGATGATGATGATGATGATGATGATGATGATGATGATGATGAAAAGGGCCTTACAAGTTTCCAGTTGTGGATATCCAGCTTTTCAAGTATCTGATACATTTCCGACAGAAGGCGTTGACTCATGTCCAGAAACACCACCCTGATGACTAAATCGCTGGACAGTATCCTACTTACCACCCCGACTCGCCCACAGGGTAGTGATATTTGTAGATGAGTGAAGTAGATGGACCTAAATCACATTTTCCTCCCTTTTCAGCGTGGCTAGAGAGAGAGAGAGAGAGAGGAGGTAATTATGTAGACTGATCGGAAACATACAGGACCGAAGGCAGTCTGCTGGTCCGTCAGCCCTTGTCGTCGAAGAAGCTTGCGTCTCAATGTATACATATTTGATCAACGAATAAACGGTGAAAGACAAACCATTTGTTTATTATGTTTTGGAATATGACCTGTCTGTCTGTCTGTCTGTCTGTCTGTCTGTCTGTCTGTCTGTCTGTCTGTCTGTCTGTCTGTCTGTCTGTCTGTCTGTCTGTCTGTCACTACTCCCCTCCGTCCCTTTAGCTGTTTTTTCTTCTTTATTCCTTTGTATGTATGAGCACATTTGTATGTATGTATACATTTATATACGTATTTATTTACGCATTACATAGTATGCGCGTATATACGTATGTAGACAAGAGAGAGAGAAAGTGGGGGAGATGTTGAGAGGAGAGAGAGAGCTACCATTACAACCAAAGGAGAGTTTTCATCGATAGCAGCCTCAAATGGAGACGCAGTGAAAGTCAGAAGCAAAGAAGATTGCATTCTTTCTCGAGCAGCAAGGTCGCCTAAATTCAAGGGCTCTAGTGTGCTCCTCACTTCCGGTTTGTGCGCAGACCAACATCATTTCTTTTTTGCAGCGCTCGAGGCTTTCTTGCGCCTCTTCATGGCGCTGGTCTGACAACCTTTCCGTCCAAGTCTTCCAAGTTGTGGCATTTGACTTTTATTTTTAGAACTTCTTCTACAATGCTTCTACGAGACAAAATCTCTAGTCTCATTGAAAATATTGTGCAAAGCGAGAAGAAATACCTGCGGTTTTTAAGTCAATGTTTACCAGGGTTTTTTTTTCCTTCTTTCACATATGAATCGCAGAAAATGTTTTTATTGCAACTTCCATTACTCGCTAAGTCTGCCCACAGAGCAGAAAATAAGCCTATAGTGGTCTTTATTTATCTTTTCATTTTCAGAAATAAAGAGAAATTGTCACCTATATAGTGATATAAGTCAATAGTCAATATATAGTCAATAACAGACAAGACTATGTACATATATTTAGACAAAGCCGTTTTGACATAGCGTCGACCGTTCTTATTTATCTCAGATTTGCATATATTGAATATGGATATATGTTTTAAAAAATCGTGTTAGTATTTTTAATGGAAATTAAATTTTCGCTCCCTCCCGTTATAAATTTGTCTTTTTGGATTGCATTTTTCCGCAAGTAATCAAGTTCGTCTGTTCGTCCGCCTGATCGTTTATTAGTCTGTTTGCACATCTGTCCATCTATCTATGTCCTTAAATTTAAATGTTTCCATGATGATGTGCAATCTAGGACGACTTCTTCAATAAATATCCTCGATATAATTTTATTAAAATGACGAAAACGTAAAATGATTGTGAAGTAGAACTTCAAGAGGCACATAGCAGGAAGAGAAAGAAGATGGAAATTTCACGGACGAACATTCAGACAAGCAGACAGAAGGGAAGATAGGGAGGGGGGCTGTCTGTCAGGCAGAGGCAGGCTTACAGACAGACACGTGTGGGTCAGGATGTAGACAGGTGGCAAGATGTAGACGTTACATAAAGCTGACTACCAAACTACACGAGGTAGTCGTCGTCGGCATTTACCTTATCGAAGCAGTCTTGCAATAATGGTAATGTGCATGCTGAACATTTTCTGCATGCGTGAGTGCGTGAATGTGTGTGTTGTGTGTGTGTGCTTGCGCGTGCGATTGCGCCTGCGCGTTCGTGAGAAAGAGCGAGAGAGAGAGGTGATGGGAGAAGGGGATTCCCCTGGGAACTGTGGCCCAAAACTTGCCTTCAATTATTCAAACCTCACATCGATCTGGTCTTCAGCTTCTGCCGCTATGCCCTGACTCGCCGCTAGAGGGCTCTGGCCTTGCATATCTCGTCGAATCTCGCGAGGACAACACTCAGTCTGGCCAGGGATGTGGTTTCCCCCCACCCCCACCCCCACCCCACCACTCCTCACAGAGTTATTTTGCACCGGCAGCATCGCCCACGACAGCTTTATGTTCCTCTAGCGGCCCTTCTTATTTTTACTCTGTGCAACATCTCCGCAAATCGCCCGCACTTACTTCATGTTTCTTGGTCTTCTGTTGCGAGCAAGGCGATTTTAGTGGCCAATATTTTGAAGTTAGGGCTAGATCGAATGATAGGGCCATGGGTTAATGTATGGAGGATTGCATTTATTTCCTTGGGACTAGAAGAATGTCTGTTCCACACATAATGTCAAGCGTTTTTTAGTTTCGTTTTTTTTTCGTATTTGTTTATGACCAGGGGGGTGAAGGGGGAAATATGACTGCAGCAGGTTTTGCCTGATGATACTGATCTCGCGACTACAAATAACACAAAACTAGAGCACACAATAACCCTATTTAGACAGATATCTATATATATATATATAGACATACAAAACGTGAACACATAATAATACGCATTTGCACAATTAGAAACACACACACACACACATCACACACACATCAGCACACACACACACACCAACATACACTCACATACCATACCTTATATTTTTTCTTTTCAAACTGTCCTTTATTATCACTCTCTCTCTCACACACACACACACACACACACACACACGCACACACACACACATACACGTGCTCAGTATTCTCTATGATCTTGACTGTTGTGTGTGTGTGTGTGTAAAAAGAGGATATCTGCGACAAAAACAGGGGAACAATAGGAATATAATTTCTCCTGTAATCTACCCACTGGAAGTCGTTGCCTACTGTGAAGAGGTCCTAACTACAGATGTTTAATATTCAGTAGATACACCTTCGCTTCTGTCAAAGCCTGTGTCACGTGACACGAACACCGCTCCTGTCATGTCACCAGCCCAGTGCGCTGTGTGCTACTATCAAGCACAGCCTCGTGTCGTGACATGCACGTGAGGCAGTGTACACACACGGACTGCGACTTGTCCACTGCTCGCATGTCCAGGCAGCATTTCACTGGTGCACTTGGTGACCCCAGCCCAAGCGGTTTGTGACCCCTACAGCCGCGGTTCTCAACCTGGGGGGCGCGCCCCCCAAGGGGGGCGCAAGCTGCTGAAAAGGGGGCCGCAAAGGCGGTCATTTTCTCATATCTCATATAGGTATTAGTGGCTAAGGGGGGCGCGCGGACGTACCTTTATTCGTCTGGGGGGGGGGGCGTCACAAGTAAAAGGTTGAGAAACGCTGTCCTACAGTGCCACCAGCACTGGCTTTAATCATTAAAGGTCTAAGCGCAGTGCATTAAAGCTCTAGTGGAGTCCATCACCCTAACCCTCGCTCTTATACTGTGAAGGCTACAGCCAATGGTGGAGCTGAAACCATATTTAAATTAGACTTACCTGTCAACACACGTGAGGTCACGATCTTGACCTCTTGTCGAGATGAACATTTGCTTCCTGTTCAAAACTCGCTACAATTCGTCAAAACTATTTTACAGCACAGACTCTTGATGACCTTTTTGCCAAACACTCTTCCAAATCAATCTTGGCATATGTTAAGTCCATTCAGATTTTTCACCTGATATGATAGAACTTCTATGTTTAAAAAACTGTTATTTTGTAAAACTAAGAAAAGAGAAATCTATAGACTTGTACAATTACTTTATATCAACCTTTGAATAGTCATGTACATTGTTTTTGCCATGAGATAGCCATAGTTGCTGACTTGGCATAAAACAACAACTAACTAACTGTCGAGATGTTTGTAGGCTTGCACTGAGCTTGATTCACTCAAGAAAACCAAAGTGTATGCCACCAGAGCTTTAATACTGCGCCTTGCCAAGAAGCGTTTGTAGTCATGAATATAACATGGACAGCAAGATCAGGAGGTTGCTAATGAAGGCCGTAGCTTCCAGTGTGCGAAATGTTTATGGCAAGTGTTCACGTGCCTGTAGTAAACGGTTTGCTTTTAACAGCTTTGGGAGGTCCACTAATGGTCTTCGCTGTATGTTGACTGATTATTTATTTTATTATTTGTTTATTGATTTTTTCATTTATTTGTTTGTTTATTGATGTATTTTTTATTTATTTGTTTGTTTGTTAATGTATTCATTCCTTAGTTTATTTATTGATTTTTCATTAAAAGTTATTGTTTGTTTATTGATGTTATTCTTTATTTATTTGTTTGTTAATGTATTTATTCCTTTGTTTATTTATTGATTTTTCATTAAAAGTTATTGTTTGTTTATTGATGTTATTCTTTATTTTTTTGTTTGTTAATGTATTCATTAATTTGTTTATTTATTGACTTTTCATTAAAAGTTATTGTTTGTTCATTGATGTTATCTTTTATTTACTTGTTAATGTATTCATTACTTTATTTATTGATTTTTTTTCATTAAAAGTTATTGTTTGTTTATTGGTTTATTGGTTTTTTTAATAGATTCTGGCTGTGATTTGGTGTGTGTCGATTGTCAGTTCTAGGTGTGTAGAGTAGTAGAGAGTTAGGATACGGACCTGAATGTAATTTAGTTGTGGTGGGCATGGCGATCGTGCGCATAGTTTAATGTGTGTGTGTGTGTGTGTGTGTGTGTGTGTGTGTGTGTGTGTGTGTGTGTGTGTAAACAAATTGTGTAAATATCCCTCTGATTGAGGCATGAAGTTTTTTTTTTTTTGCCTCATCCAAAAGGATACTCAGTGGACTTGCAGTGCTTTCTGTGTTTAAAGTTCTTTTTTTTGAAGTATTCTTTAGGCTCTCTTTGCTGTGTTCACCCTCTGCACAAACTGTATTTTTAACGGTTATTCTTGAAGATTTACTTGCATCTCACTTCTATGATATCACCTTTCCCTGCAGGTGATAAAGAACGAAGAGGAAGAGGAGGTTGTGTCGAGGAGGAGGGTGGTCGTTGTCACGCCATACGTCAGGGGAAATAAGAGAGGCATCGTCTACAAAACTTTAAGCTTATAAATGAATCACAGCGGGGAGAAAACTCTTGGAATGAAGCTCAAGGGAAGGAACTTTATCTCAAGACATTTTTGGACAGGACATAAATGAATCTGGTATAGGATGAAAATACAATGTAAATGGACATGAGAAGAGCTCACACTTGACGAAAAAATAGCTTTGGTTTAACAGACAGGAACAAAGTCTTAAATGAAGAAACATCTTGTAAATGAAACTCGCAAACAGTTTTATATATATATATATACATAATTCATCCTAAGGGCGGATAATACAGACAACACCAAAGAAACAGCGATCCAGTTTTCTTTTTCGTTAATTATTTATTCATCTCCACCGCTGTAACATGGAGTCCAGCATCCAATTCATGATATTGTTTGCTTTGAAAGGCGAGAACCAACTATAAAATCTGAGAATAGAATGCGTGTGTTCGATTTTTTTTTTTTTTTTTTTTGCAGCGCGATTGTTAATGAGACCTTTCGATAAAAATGTGCTACACTAGCAACAAAATGATTGGACTTTGTCAGCTTCAAACTGAGTCAGCAAAGTATTCATACACATATCTAGAATCTTTTATATATATACAGAGAAAGAAAAAAACTAACCCCTTAACCGTCCTGTCAGTTTTGAGACAACAAAGGCATATATGAAGAATGCGGATGGATGATGAACATACACTGGGAGAGCCATATATTGGTCTTTGTATATAAAGAGCAGTCTTCTAGTAGAATCTGGTAAATATAAGCTTTTTTCATATGAATATGTAAGACTATTTCAGGTCATGCAATGGTCATCAAATTTCATGTATAACAATGTTTTCCTGCGTAGCTAAACTTGATAAAAGACAGCAGACCTACAAACTTCACTACATCTCCCATCATGTTATCCTTTGATGAGTGTCTCTCCTTGCTTACACAAACTCGTCAGACTATTGTTACTTTAATACAAAAATAGGGAAAGATTTCCTTATGCCCTTCTATGCCTTGTACATTTTTCTTACACTAACTTGGCGAAAGAGTTCAAAATTGAAAAAGCCCTGCAGTAGTGTCCCACCTTATCACCAAGGTATTACAATTTCAAAGAGCAACTCGGAACAAAGGATTCGGTTTGATCTTTCTACAACAAAGGTAATTGAATTTTACGGGTTAGTAGAAAGCTTTTATTTGTGTAATGAGCTCAGCAATTTATTTAATTACAAACGTACCACGTGGCTGTAAAGAAACAAATAAGTTTAACTTCTCGCTGTTGCCTGCGTGACATTTACCCTCATTTGAATTTTTTTTCATTAATTCTACAGTTCTGTCATTGGATGGGTAACTTGTTTGCTAATGCTGTTAATCGTCCCCAAATGTGTGAAGGTTTGGATTCTGTCTGTTGATGCACACAAGATCACATTGATCTCTAAAAGATATTTATTCATACGCGCCAGCACCCTTCCCTTACCAGAGAGAAAGAGAAAGAGACAGCGTGTGTGTGTGTGTGAGAGAGAGAGAGAGGGAATGTGTATGTATGCGTGCTTGATTGTGAATCTGTATCTATTTCTCAATCTCTCGCGTACGCTTTCACGTGCACACTCTCCTTCTCTGTGTGTGTGTGTGTGTGTGTGTCACTCTCCCCTCTTTCACTTTCCATATGTTATTTCTCTCCCCTGTTCCCCCCTCCGGTACTTCAAAGCGACACGGCTGCTCCCAGCGACGTCTTTAAGCAACTCTCAATGACCCCCGGGCACGCCACCATCGACCAGCACGACTGCCACAGACGGGGGCCGCTTGGCATTCCACAAACACGCCGACACCCGCTTAATCGCGCGCGGTGCCGCCTGCCGCCTGACATTTGTGAAAATGATGTTAACTGTTAAAACTACCACACCAACACATATGGTGGTGGGGGAACTAGGCAGTTTTCCTGGGTCATTTTTTGCAAAATGTGCGCTACTGTGCCTTTGGTGTAGGTTATATTTAGAACATCTCTGGAACTCAAAGATTGTCTGTCCTGCTCCACTTGTCCGACTTTCTATTTGGCAGCCCAGTATGTAAACTATCCTGTGTTCGTTCATTGTTAGATGCCTTAGGTCTTTCCTTCAACTAGAAAGTTGGCTGTAGTTTTTCTCCCTGTCATTTTAAAATTATTGTAATGCAACGCTTAAAGGATCATTAATTCAAAAATAGAAACAAGACAAATATAAATAATAAAATCTGAACCACTTTACAGTATGTTTACAGAATATTTTGGTTTCGAGAACTACTTAATAAATTCGTCCCCCACGTCTTACATTAAATTAGATTAAGTTTAATAAAATGTAGGTCAAGCTGCCATAAATTCCCTATTCAGCAATTAAGATATAGTGATGTACCGAGATATTTAAGTAGCACATGTCCGTTGTGTAATCTAGATGAAGTAGATGATAAATTTCATTATTTGTTTCTGTGCTGCTCACCCTTTGTTAACTGTTTTACGGAAAGCGCTGCTTCCAGTACATTTTGTGCATCATCCAAATGAATTTAAATTTCACTACCTGATGAATATAAAATCCAAAAGTATACTTATTAACCTAAGCAAATTTATTTAAACTACATTATCACTGTTTATGTAATCCATATCTATATATAGTATCGTATATTGATCAACATGGTCAGAAACTGAGACTGCCAAAGTTTTCAGGGCAAAGAGAAGTTTTATACATATGTCCATATCACTGATCAACATTTCTTTGTTTGTTTGTTTTTTTGTTGTTTTTTTTAATTTTGCTTGTGTATATATATATATACAGACTTCCATTTTCCCGTCCGTCCGTTCATGCACGAGCGCGCGTGTGTGTGTAACTTCTTTCTCCCGTGAGATACTAAAGATGCGATATAATTATTGAAACTGTACTGTATTTTTAGTTTCCTCATATCGAGACTAAGATCCCTAAGATGTAGTTTTGAAATGTGTGGTGACTGTATCATTGATAATCACGTATCTTCTACTTGTTGAAAATGTCACGGTGTTAATTATTTATTTGACGACCTCACCTTAAAAACGATAGACAGTTGGACAGATCTGATCGTCTTCAGTTAAAAAATTGTCAGTAATAATTTTTGGAGAACAATTTTCGTAGTTGGAAGCTCTTGGTTCTAAGAGAACCATCTTGGTTTCGTCCATTTTAAATTATCATGTCATCGGAAAACCGTGGAGGAAAAAATTTTTTTTCTCTCTATATGGATGTGGGGGTGGGGAGAGAAACATTATAGATGAACAATTGTTCTCTGGCGATAAAATTGCGTCCAGTCCAGAAATCATTCTTCAGAATTACACCCCCTTGGCTCGTACGTCTTTTCGTGATTGTCAGCCCCTGTTTGTGTCATTAATGGCGCTGTTCCATCCCGGACCAAATTGTTTGACTTCTCTTCAATTTGAATTTTTACTGGCGTTTCTGGGCAGGTCATCAAACATCAGACATCAAGTCATGCTCCATCATCAGAAAATACTGTGCGGGCTTCGATTTAAATTCAGTCAGAAACATTTTTTTTAATCTCCCCCAGGTCAACGAGAAACAAATGTGGCAGATATGATTCGCCAATTCACGAACACACTCGCGCGCCCATGTGCACACACGCATGAATATAAATGAAACATGAGATGTCTTCCAATAATACTCTTCTCAGACTGCTGAATGAGAAAAGAAATTCCGCCCTTGAGCAGTGGAAGCAGCAGCGTTTGTACGCATAATGTTGAGAGGTAAGACATTCGTAAATTTCTCATCCCCAAGGCCAAAGTTCACTGAAGTTCGCAACATGACCTCTCTGGTGAGAGTGTGTTGGTGTGTTGGTAACCTTACTGGCTCAGTTAATCCTTGCAAGACTGATTTCTTGGACCATAATTATTTCTTTCTCTCTTTAACCCTTCGGCTGGTTGAATTTCTGATGGTTATCGGATTCCGCTATTTCTCTCACAAGTGATAATTTAGTCGTCTGCTTAAAATTATATTAGCTATATTTATTTTTAGTAGTTATTGCACAGCATCAACGAACAAGGCGGTTGGAAGGCACACTTCTTATAAATGTGGATCTGCAAGGTCATTGACTCTGATTGACCATGATCTACATTCCAACACCAACTCACCCACCCTAGCCGAGGTGTAAGATCGTGGGTGACAAGTTGCACTCTGTCAATAGTCTGTCGAGCTGATGTGTCATAGGGTCCTCGCATCTAAATGTATCTAGTGTGCTTCAGTAGAGACTAAAAAACATTTATGAGATGCTCTGGCGCTTCCAGGATTTGTCTTAACTAGTCATCCTTTGATATAGTTTAGTTGGACAGGAATGGTCGCAGAAATACCTTTTGAGGTAAAGTGGGAGGATGGATAGCTAGTTAAAGGTAAAACACCGTTTAATTACCACACACACACACACACACACACACACACACACAAATGCTTTGAACTGAAGAAGCTGCAAGATGGAGATGTTCATGGCACACGCTGGAGGTAAATTTTCTACCCTGAACATAGTAGACTGTGGTGTAGACACCCTCGCTGGTAACATCAAAGATGCCTTACTTGTGTAACATGGCAGACTGTGTAGACACCCTCGCTGGAAATATCAAAGAGGTGCTACTTGTGTAACCTGGTGACCCACCACACCACACACGCCTGCGCATACTTTATGAAGCTAAAGCTAAAGTGGTAGGTTGTTGACACCGTTATGAAGATGACCACTTGCTGGCCGCCTGCAACAACTAGTAAGACCACCACCAACCAGGACAAACTCTCAGCAGACTTTCCGCTTCAGGGGCTGTCTTCAGCTGAGTTGTTGGTTGAGGTGGCAATGATTTCCACAAGCAGTGCAGCGAATTGTGTCTTGCTTTCTCAAAATTTCTCTTTGCTGACTTCTGATGGAGTCCGCGCTGCGGGAAGCTGGGTGCAGCCTCCCTCTTCCTCCACGTGACTCCCTCCCTCCCCTTTGGACCAAAACATACGCGTGCCCATGAGCGCTGCCGACCAATCGGCCTTCCTCTGGCGTCTAAGCCACCTTCTACCGCACTTGCAACAACAAGGACTTCAGCGACAAAGGATGAAGAAACAAACGACAACCTAGATCTCTGTGACCGAAGAACTTACTTCTAGAAAGAGAACAAAAAAAAAACCCCAAAGCAGTTTCCAAGGACAAAGCAGTGAATTGTCACATCGGAATGAGACTGTGACAATGTCCCTAAGTTTTTTTCTTCAGCACGCGAACAGTGGCCCCGGGGCACGTATTACCCACGTGAACATATTCGTTATGTACAGTAATCACCCGTCAGTCCCTTAAAATCTCGCCACAGGCCGTACAAGCTCCCAACCCTGCTCTTCTTCAACCAAAAGACGTGTGATTTAAAATAAAGATTTATTAAACATACGAATAAGCCAAATAGATACAAACAACAATTTATCTCGTGTAAAAAGGGTCCCAATTCTATCCTTGCTATCCCTACTTCCAATGTCAGTCTTGTTAATTCCGGTTAAAATGACCACCCACTCCAGCATACGCACATCAACTCAGCTCCGGCAGTGGCTACTGGTGCTTTCATACTGAAACTTCTTCCTGTGTCTCAGTTTCTGCACGTTGCGAGT
Source organism: Marisa cornuarietis (assembly GCA_004794655.1). Lineage (NCBI taxonomy): Eukaryota > Metazoa > Mollusca > Gastropoda > Architaenioglossa > Ampullariidae > Marisa > Marisa cornuarietis. The sequence continues at coordinate 5,411,121 of SMMW01000576.1, read as the reverse complement.
CCACCCTTGTGATGAAGTTAGTATCAGGTGTCCAGCCGACAGTCGCAGCTCGTGGATGAATCTTCTCTTGAAAGGCCCCATACCCGCTGTACCCATTAACCATGTCATAGAGCGACGACTGGTCCCGCGGTGACACGGATTCCGGCCACTGTCCCAGTCCAGGGACATACATGCTGCTTTTTCGACGACTATTTTTTCATCCGACCACACAACACGCAGTGGCACGCGCCGGGAGGAACAGTACCACGTAGAGTCCCTGAATGAACACAACCTCGGTGCGACTTAATCCTCCCGACCACGGTGCTGTAGAGAACGACGACGACGACGACTCCTGCCGGTCTTGGAGTCGACCTTCTCATAAGTAGCCCAAGTTCTGATCGCACTGTCCTTGGAGTTTCACGACAACAGTTGGCAGTTCTCACGGTCCGTTGTCGCTGACTGATCCTTTGGGTCAAGGTTCACTGACTAAATCGTTTCGACTTTCTTCCGATGCTCGGTCTCAAAGACTGCAAGACGTGGACTGTTTTCTAAAAAGAAATCGAGGCGTTCGAGAACAAACGTCTAAGACAGCAATTCCAATTCTCCTACATGGTACGCAAGTCCAACGATTTTTGTACGAAGCACAGAATCCACCCTTATATGAAACCAGGAATCCTTTCTCGTAAGAGCTTGTATGCTCTGGCCATGTGACTTGGCACGACACAGCCTGAAACCGTCCTTCTGGGTACCTTAGACAGGGTGTCGACACCCAGGTTGACAGATAAAGAACAGGATGATGAACTTTAGGGAGTGGACTGATCGCTCCATGCAGGACCTACTCCCTACCTCTCAGGACCCAACTAAGTGACGAGACTTGCCAGCTGATGCGTCTAGCCAGATCCCCTAACGACCGGTACCGACGGTGATCAGGTAGTACCAGTCAAATAATGAATGATGCTGATGACTAGTAAATGAATATATATTAGTGTGCTCGAACCTCAAGCATAAGGTTGGAGGCTTGTGAAGCCTTTTGACCGAAATTCACCCCCAGGCGGCATCTCACTCCCATCCCGACCATTTAAAACTTGATTTATCAGGGAATTTTAAACCACAAAAAATGGTAGGATAGGTTTAGTCTCCATCTTTCGTCATAGACACATCAAACTATTCACGTTCACTGCCAACAAGAGCCATCTTGCTTTGAGAACCCTTTACTTTTATCTGTACCTGATGATACTCATCAATCTTTCATGCACGTGATAGATTGTTTTATGTGTTATAAGAGGAACTGTTATGTTTTATATCCAGGTCGCTATCAATCTATTTGGTTACCACGTGAACCATGACACTGTGGGTTTGGAGATATCGATCAGTCGCTCCACACTCCGATCCCTGTTTGGCACCAAAGTGTTCTGGAAAGGGTTATAGTCGTTACAAGGGGGCACGGAAATGCTTGTTATCATTTAACAAATGACTTGTGCTGTCCAGATTCTTGTCATTTTTTTCCCCGCCCATTGCTGCGATCAACATCTTATGTTACATGAAAAGGTCACCAGAGGGATGTATCGTGAATGTGAATTTCATTTTACCAGGTGAGCTCGTCATCTGGGGGACGTTTTACGAGACGCAACCCTAAAATATTTTCACTGAGATAATGAGACCTATGAGTTTAGTGCAGATAGCTTCTCTCTGAAAACAGCACCTGAACCACCTCGACACCGCCTAATAGGGCAATATTACTACATCTAATAATAAGTAGACATACACATAACTGTAGAATTCGAAACGAAAGAAAGAAAAAAACGAAAGAAAGAAAGAAAGAAAGAAAGAAAGAAAGAAAGAAAGAAAGAAAGAAAGAAAGAAAGAAAGAAAGAAAGAAAGAAAGAAAGAAAGAAAACACACAAAAAGAAAGATGCAAGGAATTATCCTCATATGGAGCGAGATCTTTTAGCAAACATGAGGTAAGGGGGGGGGGGAATATTTTCCAATGCCAGGCACCGTAACTGCTGATCACTACAAACTGAATTCTTAAGAAACATCGTTTGCTACCCTCCGGAAAAGGAAAGAGATTTTTTTTTCAGTCAGAAAACCTTAATAGAGCGTTTACTTCAGTTGAAGAACGTTGGCGGCTATGGCTTGAGTGTCAAGATCGTTCGGCCATGAAAAGAGGCTTTGCTGGCATCTTTTCCCAGACATCGCCGTCTAGTCGATGAATGGACAGCCTCCTGCTCTGCGAGGCCTCACAACAGCAGCTGGAGCCACCGAGCGATGTGCGCGCATGCGCTAGCGAGCACCACGGTCCGGACTGTTATGGAGAAAGGAAGTGCAGTCGCTTGGAAGCACTTGCTTTCCTTCTTACCGGAAGTAGTGGCAAGTGTAGCAGAAAACTCCGATCTTTGCGCGGGGAAGGCAGTCGTGAGCTGTGGTCACCTCTAGGCATCGGCGATGGAAGAAGATTGTTGAACATTGCATCGCCGATTTCATCTGTCAACAGTGTGCCACTAGCGGCCAGGAGGGTTCCATCCTCTGGTTTCTGTCACAAAAAAATAAAAAATAAAAATAAATTACATGCTAGAAATATAATTTGTTTCAGTTCTAAAGTACTGAAGAACTGATGTGAGCATGCGTGTGTTTCTTTTTTAAGTAGAAAAGATTTGTCTTTTATAAATTGTATTTTTAATACCTTGCTTTATTCCTCTTTTAATTTTTCAGGGTTTCTGGTGTCACCATGGATGCTGTTGTTGTCAAGACTTTTATGGGGGTTTTTTGCTTCCAACATCGTCTTTCATTTTTTTATACTTACAATATTTTATTTCTGAAAATGCTGATTTATGGCTCTTTTGTTGGTGGGTCTGTGTTTCTGATGCATTTTGCTATCCGTCAAATGTTTTCACTCCACTGTAATCTTACACTTTTCGGTTTAGTCCAGACTGTACAGCTAAAATCTCACATTTTAAACCGGAGAATGAGAATGCTAATTTGCATTTTGTTTTTTTTTTTTGCTGGTCTGCATTTGTTTGTTTACCAGAAATCACCTCCACAAAAGGATCAAATTTTAAATGTCAACACTTTTGACACTTGGACTATCTGATTTCTCGCATCCTCGCAAGCAAAAGCATTTGCACCGAGTAAAAAAAAAATTGTTACCTGAGAATCATTTGTAATGTTCTGACAGTTCAGTTTGTGGTTAGTTTTCAGGATATTCGAGGCTTCCCATAGCTTTGCGCATGCGTTGTTGGAGCCCCGCAGAAAGCTGTCGTCTGCTTGTTCCATAGACCTCCGTGTAAACCGTGAAACAACGCAGGCCCGAGCTCCACAGTTAAATTGGATTGCGACACAACAGAAAACGATATTTCCTGGTTAACCGTCTTCACTTGCACTGCATCCTTCTGCCTTCTCCTTCCTTTCTCATTCGGTTACTCGCCGGAACCAGAAAGGAGAGTTGCAGCCCCTTTCGGCGCAGAGACGCTCGTGATATATATATTTTTTTTAAAAATTGATAAGTAATGGGACTGACATGGGAGCCATTTCATACACCACTTTGGCCTCAGAAAATGGCCAGCAGTGGCGGAGAAGCAGGCAAACTAATTAGGCGATAACTGCCGGGCGTCTCTTTGATCTGGTCGCGAGGGTTGCCGTAGTGTGCGACACGCGCCTCCAACGGCGTCTGCTTCCCGGTCAGCGTCGTGGCGGCGGTCGTCGCTGATGTTTGCCGTGGTGGTGGTTTAGTTCTTGCTGATGCTTTAGGAACATCCTTTGTACGGCTGCTGCCTTCACTGTACTGGAGTAAGCTGTCGTTTCTCGCTTTGTTTGTTTTCTTCTTTGTTTGGTTGATTTTTTAAAATTGTTTTTGGATGGTTTAAACTTCTTGCTGAGCATCTGTCGATGTTGTTTTTGTTTTATGTCAATACTGTGAAGATTTAAGCTTTAATAAGCTGGGTAGACTGGTCGATTGGAGGGAGGAGTCTGCAGCGACAACAGGACTCGTAGTAATGGCGTCACCAGCAGTAGTAGCAGGAGTTGGTGAAGGTGATGTTGGTGTCGACTGATGTCATCATTTTCTTTGTAGACATTAAGTAGTCTGTTCCATTTGTAATAACTCTATTAATAATTGAAATGAAGGATTTCAACGAACTGATGCATCTAAGTGCAAGGAACGGGAACATGGATGTCTTATCAAATTATTTTGTTGTTGTTTTTATTATGGATTTACGAGCGAAGAAGCAGGTACATGCTCCTGTGTGCTCTTTGTGTATATCTGGGCTTAATCTTGGGATGTTAGGACAATTACTGGAACTATCTTTTTCCTACGCCAGGTAAGATGTTTGATAACGCAATGGATAGAAACACAAGTCGCACAAGTTGTATCTTCTTGGTTATCAGTCTTCATTGAAACCGCCTGGTCCTAGTAGGAGGTCACGTGGGAAATTAATTTTGCCAGCAGTGCATGCAGACTTTAAAAAAACAGCCACGTGTGGGACAGGGCATCCACTGAACAAAGGGCCCATAAATTGTGGAAAGAAAAAGGGAAAAAAGGAATAAAAGAAAATGTTAGGAGGAAATAAGGAAAACATGTTAGAGAATGAAAACGATAATCCATTAATGATGGCCATTATTTTATTAACGAAATCTATTCAATGTTTGGATATTTCTTCTGTCTTCATTATGTGATCATCTTTCATTTCCTGCAAGTGATGTCAAAATGTTTAAAATAACAGCACAGGAAACGGTAGCTTAACGGTTACAAGAGTCTTCAGAATTAGTGAAGTCTTGTCATCTGCTTTTTTTTTTCTTCGAAACTCTTTTCTTCGTCGTCCTTGTGGAGTAGATAGACAGACCTGCTTGTTCACTCACTCACTCACTCACTCACTAAGTCACTCACTAAGTCACTCACTCACTCACTCACTCACTGGATTACAAGACGGGACACAAGCTGCAGGTTACCATGATTACCTGTTGACCAACTCATCACCACCTCAGGAAGAGTGTCATGCAACTGTTCCTTAAAAAAAAATCCGCTACAGCCGCTAGCGCATGGAGTTACAGAAGTCTGGGAATACAGTTCGTGTCTATACCCCGGGTACCTGCTGTAAGAGCAGCTATTCATTGAAAAGACTGCCAGAAGGGTTTCGTGACATTTAAAGTGTCTCTTCCATATTGCATCCTCGGGGGATAAACCAACTAAACTGCATCCTTACTGCTGATGCAGCTGATGTAACATTAAAACCTAAAATTAAAGGAATGAAGACATAGGTGAGATGGTGAGATGGTGAGATTGATCCTGGCCTTACTCTTTGTAAATGACGAGGAGCTTGACACACGAAGATGACTAACATTGACGTCCATTAGACAACTGGCTCTGTCTTACTACGAGAGAGTTTGCTAGAAGGAAAATACTGGTTTTTATTTTTCTGCCTGACTGACCGATTAAAACTGAATGACTGACTCACTGACGCAAAGAATAGCTTCCTCAGTTCTCTCATCCTGTACAACAATGAACATGAACTCAAACGAGCTAAAAAAAAAAAAAAGTGGGTAAAGAATGTAAGTAGGTGGTGCCTGCTCCACCTGGTATCCTGTTGCATGTAAAGGATGGTGGATGAAGGGTCGAAGTGTGTGTTCACGAGATTTAACAACTACTTGACACAACACTGGGAGGTTAAGACAGTGTACTTTTTGTTGATATTAAAAAATAATGTTTAAAGATTACAAAAAAACCGTTATCGGAAGATACACATTAAACCATAGGAGTTCCAATAGCGTAAACAGAATTTACTTTAAACAAAATCTTTTGCAAGCATAACAACGAGAGAAAGGATAACGGAGAAGACGAGGAAGAGGATGGTAAAAAGATGGCAATCTCTATTTACACAGTCTCTCTCTCTCTCTCTCTGGCATTCGTCAGAAGCACAAATCAAGCCACAAGTTTCAAACAAGCTATTAAGCTTCTTCAAATTGTTAACGGTTGGAATTCAGCTTGAGATTTAAACAATAAAATGTGTTTAGTGGCGGTGTCTGGCCTTTCGAGGGGAAATCAATCGCGAGTATTATCCTCTCGGTGAACACTATTTGTGCTCCGATGACCATCACAGACAGGCAGCTGCTGCTGACGCAGGTTGCAGCATCTTTTTTTTATTTTACGATATTACCTTCATCGTCTGTAAATTAATTCTCCGGTTCATAGAAGAAAGTCTTAGGACACGAAGGAAAATGGCACTTTGATTCAGCCATCAGAGGTAATTTGTTTGATGTACGGTTAGTGATTATCCTCCCAAATTGAAAAGCGGGCTTCACGCTGATTAGATCGATGCAATACAAATTTGGGAGCAGTATCTGAAGAGTTAGCTACAGCTACAACAGAAGAGGAAAGCCCAATCAGAAGGAGACTATTTGCTTAATTTTATGGGACCTTTCACCGACGTGAAAGATATGTTTCTTTTTTATTCTGTAAGAGATATGAAGTGTGTCTAACTATACAGTTTTACTCATGTTTATGGATATTCTCAGACATTTCTCCGCCTCCGCCAAATGTCTGGCAAAGATGTTGTTTATTATTTTTTTTTACATTGTCTTCGTTTTGCAATTTTCAGCAGGTGTTGTATATGTACAACTAAATATAAAAGTGACAGTTTCTTTGTCGAGTTCGCAGAGAGATCACTGAAGATCAGTTTCAATGCTCTACAAGCAAAAGATGCAAAATATACCTTTTGAGTGAGTGAGTGAGTGAGTGAGTGAGTGAGTGAGTGAGTGAGTGAGTGAGTGAGTGAGTGAGTGAGTGAGTGAGTGAGTGAGTGAGTGAGTGAGTGAGTGAGTGAGTGAGTGAGTGAGATTCGCCCCCCTTCACTCGTGTCAGTGGCAGGCTGCAGTAAAGGAACTGCACTCCTGCGGCAGGTCCGCTTTGTCAGGGACCTGTGTCAGCAGCAGCGTGTGACTTCCTTGCCTTATTTTCCCGGTCACCCTGGTGAGCAATGGCGCTGCCAACAGTCTACCATTTCCTCTCCTTTATTTGTAGAGTCGCCCTGCTGAACGATAGAGCTGCCAACGCCCGACCCCCCAACCCTGCCAACCACTTCTGGTTCCCCTGAGAACCAGTTAAGAAAACCAGTGAAATATTTTCCTTTTCTTTCTCCCCCTCCCCTCCCTCTCTCTCTCTCTCTCTCTGAGCACGTAAGTGCCGTTCTGGCTTCTCGTTCACGCTTCATCGTGAAAGCGATGATCATGTCAGTCCCGATCTGACCGATCCCCGAGCTGAATTTTCCCCTGTGTAAAAATGTTTAGTCGGCAAAGTGAGGGTCTTCTTCTCTAGTGTCTTGTGAAGAAGAATTACGGTCACTGGTTTCATTGGCAGGGGCGGCAGGCTGTCAGCCAAACTTCATGCATCGAAATCCCTAGATAGCTTATCACCGTCATCTTTCTTTCTTTCTTTCTTTCTTTCTTTCTTTTCGAACTCTACAGTTAATCCTTTCAACCGAGTAAGATCTCTGTGTGATCGTAATATTATTTTGCTAACTGTACAACTAACAGGATCAACAAATACACAAAATTTGTGTTGAAAACATATTACAACAGAAGAGACTTTGTATAAAAAAAGTGCTGGAAATGAAATGAAATCAATAACAGAGAAATACATTTGAAAAGAAAACAACAGATCGTACCTTATATGAAAGATAGAAAATAAAGTGAAGAGAAGTAAAACAAAATAAGTAACTAACACATTAGAGAAAGTTGCACAACTATAAGCTTGTATAATGTAAACAGGCTTGAAACGAAAAGGAATGTAAGAATGAAAGTTTCAGTGTGTAAATTTTATTTAATCTCGAACCTTTTAAGAAAAAATGCAAGATATCTGAGCGAGGTTTCAAGTGTGCTGCTATAAAGTTTAAATGCGAGTGCAAATCACAGACAAATGTCCGCCGTGCAAAGATCACAGACTTGTGGAAAATCATAAAGCAGCATCTTCCTCCGACTTGAGAGGCGATCGATGCTGGCTGCACACTGTAGTCGCCGAGGTCAGACTCTCTGAGTACAGATTTGACACCTTAAGACGGCCTTGATAGCACCTTAATTAATCAAAAGTTTCCCAGAATTTTTTTTAAAATTAGGAACAAGTTGAAGCTAAGGAGATTACTTTTGAAATTCTATCCTCTTCTTGTCGCTAGGGATTGAAACTTTCTCTTTTGTGCTTCTTAAATGCTATTTATTTGTTGGTTTTTTTTCCTTCCAGTTGTGTCTGTTCTCACGTTCTTCGTGTCGACTGGCAGCAGTCTGTGTATATCCTTCCAGACAGGCTCTTTGTTATACAGAAAAGATTTCATTTCACTTTTAATCCTACGGAGGAAATGCTTCGGAAAAAATTACATCATTAATTCTTTCTTGCTAAGATTGCAACTGTCATAAATGTTAAGCTGTATTAATTTTTTTCTTTTTTTCTTCTTTCTTTCTATTTTACAGTATCTTTCTTTCTTTCTTTCTTTCTTTCTTCTGTTTCATAGTGTCTTCCTTTCTCTCTGTTTTACCATTTTTATTCATTGCACTCAGTATTCAAAACATACATGTCTTTACATGCATTCAGAAACACCTTTCACTCTTGAAAAACATCCATTCAGTACAGAGAGAAAGACTAGAGTAGAGGTAGAGGTAGAAAATATCAGAAATGGGGAAAAAGAGAGTGAAGAGGAGATTCCAGCTTCTACAATTTGCGCTCATGTTAATAGTTCAGTGTATGGCTTCCACAATAACTCACATAGGTCTAAATTATTGCTTATTATGCTATGATATCTTTCTAATTTATATATATATACTTCACAAACTTCAAAAAAGTATTACAGAAGGTATATTGTTTTTCCATTTGCATACATCACTATGGTGTTTTAATCTGCTGGAATGTCTTCTGTCGGCGCACACCTCCAATAATCCATTTAATGAAATGCTGTGACTTCCACCATCGACACCGTAGCTGCCTTCACAAGTCACCAAACAAGACCTGAAGATGAAGGATGTGCACAGCACTGGAGGAACAGCTTCTGTCGGTGAAAACATCGGTCCCTTTCAACTCTTTCTTCCTGACTCTGTGGTTCAAGGACAAGCCCTGCACCTCCTGTTGTCCTCTTGAATGCTCGGTCATCAGTCTCTCGTCGACAAGCGACTAAAAGATCGACGATAGCTCAGTTCATACAAGACAACAACGCAGTAGGGTATGAACCAGGGGGCAAGGATGGCGCTGCCTCTACCCCTTGAAAAGGATACTGAGGAGGCAAGAATGTCAAAGTCGTGTACTGTCAGCCTGGAGTTTACCCCCACCAACCGAGAATCTTCATACTGGAATGTGGAAGTTGTCGCTAAGACCAAAACCTGGTTCAGTTCATCTGGTGACAGTGGACTATATTCTAATCTGACCCCAGCTGGCGTATTCTCTGCAGTCACTACCGCGTAGTGTAGGCTATGGTGGAAATATTGCAGCCATCTTCGAGAATCTCTAGTTTAGGACCACACACTACCCTTTGGCCATCTATCGTTAGAACCTGTAGAGGCCACTCTGCTTCTAACCAACAAAACTGTTCGCTTCTTTGTGATCCGTCGCCATACTCCCAGCGTCGAGAACAGTCTTACTGATGACATGTTTTACAATGATTTTCAGGACCTTGCCTAGCATTACAGGGATGCTTGGCAACATTAATATTCAAGATGATAAACAGTACTTACCCAGCAAAGTCAAAATGATGGACCTGCTCTAAAATTCTCAGAACATCGATCGGACTGCATACATCAAAGAGCTCTGTTTAATGAATTTGCACGATGACTACAACCTTTAACCACTCGTCGACAATCAGGCCCTCGCCTCTGACTATTTGTGTGATCGGCCAGCAAAGTGCGATGTTCCACACCCGTGTACCCGACCTTCTGCAACATTCGCTTTATGGACAAACCTGTCTGTAGCTCCCACCTCCGGAGTCTGATGGCGCTGGTGTCGACGCGGTCCGGTGGCGCAACGGTTAGCGCCTGTCACCAATACAGTAAAAGGTTGGCTGTCCTGGGTTCAGTTCTCGTCTCGGGCACGCTGTTCTTTCTCTGCATGTGGCATCTGTTTACAGGGCTGGCTGCCTTGCCGTGATATAGCCTTAGTTGCTGGCCCGGCGTAAAACACCAATTAAAAAAAAACTCGTCAGTGCTGGCCAGTTATATTCTATACTAGACTAGTCTTCCCTTTCTCAGCTGTTTCTTACCACCTAGTCGTGACCGTGGTGTGCAGCCATGCGCGACGTGCTGGGGGGGGAGGCAGACCATGATAGGTGCCAAGGCGAGTATGCCCGGCCTCAAACTGTTCATAAACAAATTTCTGTTGTGACCAGACTGTCCGTAAGCAGATTTATTTTGTGGTGAAACTGGTTGTGAAAGCTATATCCACGTTTGTGAATAAAGAAATCTCAGACTGTAATTCTCCTCAGAGTTTGTTTAAGATGTGTGGACGTTTGACAGGCCGCACCAGGTTCTCGCTTCCTCCACCATGTATCCCATTTAGTCAACTTCTACAGATTTTTTGTGATTATTTTGTTCTTAAGGTGTCTTATAGTCGGGTTAAAATTCAGAGTAATACCTACGCCAACCCTTATGAGAAATTGCGAATCTACTTCACCCTCGATTTCCATCTGTGTCCGAAAATTATGTGAAGTACATTGTCCTCCTATATAGACCCATCATATGTTTGCTGGACCCGATCCCGACAAACCCTCTCTTTGAGTGTACCAACATCCTCCTCCTATTATCGAAATTATCAGTCAAAACTACAAGTCACACAGTTTCTACCTTCTTCAAACCTGCAAAGGTTAAACCCCGATACTGTTGTCGGTATTGCAAACACCTGGACCCGGGTGCACGGAAGTGCCTCCTGGATGCCAGTGATCAGTCAGATATACCGTTGACTGCCTTAGCAGGAGAGTGAATGAGTAAGTTAAAGAAACGTCTACCACTAAGGATTTATTGAAAATAAGAACTTACTGCTATGCCAGACATCATTGACCTGCTCTATATATTCGTAGTGGAAGTTGATGACACCGTTAGCTTTGAGAGACAATGGCGAATGTAGTCTTCCTAATCAAAGCAGTACAATAAAGCTCAAACAAAAATAGGTACATCTTTCTACAACGGTTTCAAAAACATTGGGAGGAGATGAGGCCAGGGTGGCCCGACATGTCCCAGCTGGCCCATAAAAATCTCAGCTACTGTCACCACGTGTAGTCAGTGTTCTGGAGGTGGGGAGGAGGGGCAGACGGCGAGTCCTTAACTTCTTACATCAACCTCCCAATGCAAAAGCACAGAATGGGTCCCCAAAACATCGTTGCACAAGGGGCGGAGAGAGGATCAAAGCCGAAACATTGGGAGAGCACTACTTATCAGAAGGCTTTTCCTCCAATTTTCAGCGAATTATGTCGGGTACTGAAGTCTGCTAAGCTGCTGAGCTGCCTTGCCTCCCTCTGTTACACTGGGCAGGAAATTGGGGGAGTAGTGTGGGTAGCGACAGATCCACTGAGGCCACCATACATCTCGCCGACACTTTCACTCTTCACTCAGTTTCTTTCTTTCTTTCTTTCTTTCTTTCTTTCTTTCTTTCGTTTTTTGCTTTATTTCTTGATTGCTTGTTTTCTGTTTTTACTTTGTTTTTTATTCTTTATTTTTGTTTTCTTTCTTCCTGATTCTTTTTATTTCTTTCTCTTTCTTTTGTTTCTTTATTAAGTAATTTCTTTACTTTTAAGTTAATTTTTTTTCTTTTTAATTTCTTAATTTTTTGTTATGTTGATTTTTTTCTTTTCATGTCATTATTTTTATCATCAATATCTCTAATTTTCTTATTTATTTATTTATTGCTGACTTTCTTTCATGTTTGTTGTATTTTTTTTTCCTGTCCTCCTTCCTTTCTTTCCGTCTTTATTTCTTCTAAGCAAGACGTTTATGCTGCCTTTCCACTTTATGTTTGAATCCATGCTCAGTTAGATTCTAAACGTTGTTTTCCGTTTCTTAATTTGATTTCTTTCATCCTTTCTTCCCTCAGTCTAATCTGTCTTATTTTATATTTCACGATTCAGCAGATGGTCTCAAATTGTGGAGCTGACTGTGGCTGTAATACTGAAATCGATGCTCTCAGTCTAGCTCTGCATAGTGTCTGTAAGAAACATACATCTCTTTTTAATTATAATTAGATTTTTTGCTGATCTTTTTGTGGCTGTGTTTTTGGAGTTAGTTTTACTTTTCTTTTGTAACGTAGCTGGTTTCTAGTGGCTTCTCGAACATCCGATATTTAGGAAGCTTCAGTGTCCTCTTGCCCAATCCACTGCTTCTTCCTGATTGCATTTTAAAAATCCAGCCTCATTCTTGGTGCTTTTTAAGGCAATATCAGGTTCTTACATTTCTGTTACTGAGCCGTTACTACCATCAAGGCAAGTGTTATGGTGAGGGTTAAGTACTGCTTTTATTATTGTTGTTGTTGTTGTGATTGTATGAAAATTGTTTATTCTTCTTGATGATTTTAATGGTGCTTAAATCCCTAATATCTGCCAGCTGTTAAATAATCTTAAATGGGCTGCAGCATAGAGAAGTGAAAATAATTTGACTTGTCACCTTTCAATAGAATGAGCAGGCTCAGAATTAAAAGTATTGTTTATCTTAGTAATTACTTGAGTCTGTTCTTTATTTGTGAATGAAGACTGCAAGACAGTCGATGCGAAGTTTGCAAGAGGCCTGCTCGTCTCGTTTGAAAACACACAAACATTTTTCTTTTCAGTTTTCTGAGGTGTAGCCAGCACTTTTCTTTGTTTTAGTTTCATGAAATGTTACCAAGAGCTTGCTCATCCTTAAAACGTAGGGATACCCCCAAATTAGGGTCTAAATAGAAGAAAACGAAGATCAGAATATAAAGCACTTTTTGTTTGTTTGTTTGTTTGTTTGTTTGTTTGTTTGTTTGCTTGCTTGCTTGTTTGTTTGTTTGTTTTCTGAGTTCACAGGTTTTGCCAAATCTTGCTGTGCAAAAATCTTTTCGAATATTGTGTATAATGCATAATGATTAAAAAAAATGACAACAACATGCACTGACAAGAATGGACTATGATCGTAAGGGGATGAAACTAACTGGCAGAACAAAATCAAGGACACTATTCTATATAAAGTTGTTTGACTTGGGCCTACATTCCATTTTAACATTATTTTACATGAACAAATTGCTCCAGATCATATACATTTTCTTCCTGACAACGAAAGAAGATAAAAACGATGAAAGATATCCACGAAATAAAGTTTCTTGAGAAACTCTATCACAGATGTACGAAATGTTCAGTATGCTTGGCCGTCGCTGTGCGAGGGACACAATATTCTTGGGAATCTGTGAGGGACTTGCCATCGCCCCTCTGCCCTTACCCTCCCCCAATCCTCATTTTTTTATTGCACCCTCGCTTTCGAAAATGGGTTTTCTTCTTGTCTTCTTTTGACTTTCTCCAGCAGCTGAATTCACTGGTGGGAATGCGTGTCCTGACCTCGACCACGCAGGGCGACCTGGTGGAGAAGGACTTTCCCCGGCTGCTGATGTAGGGTCTGTAGATGTCATCTGCGGAGTGGTGCCAGGGTCCCCACGGATCCTTTGTCGACAAGAGCGGCCTTCCTCCCAACGCCTACAAGTGCTACCTGCTGTGCCCGCCTGCTTGCTGTTTCGTAGAACTTGTTCCTTTTGCTTAAGATGCTTACAAACTTCTTTTTCCATCTCTGTCCTCCCCCTACTCTGTTCTCGTGGTTGGCTCATGCTTTCTTCGCCCTCCCTCCCTCCACCGCTCATTTTTATTTTACGAAAATTGACAAACGTGTCCTCGATATTTTATCATCTCCAGGTCCAAGTTCATAGAAATTTTTCATTTTTCTTTTTAAGACACGTCTAGAACTTTATTACTAATGACACGTGACACTTTCAGCGCTGACGTACCTTCTCTTGATCTTGAGAGCCAATGGCAAGTCGCTACATTGTCATTCCCTTGGCCTTGCCCCTTGAGTGCGGTTCTGGTTCTATCGACAAAGTCGGTTCCTTTACAGATTATTGCGATTCTTTCTTACTTCCTTGGTTTATTTATTAAGGGAAGCGAGTAACCGAGTAGTCAGAAAACTGATGTTCGAATCTTAAGGCGCGTCGGTTCGATACCCGTGTAGCGCAGCTGTCGGGAATGAGTACCTGACTCCATATTGCAACCGCAATTTTCAGTAAATCTGAAAACTTTTTAATTGTTACATAAATGTATATTAAGTGAATAATAATATTCTTATTAAAAACAACAACATAAATTTTGAGGGACAAGAATGGAATGTCCATTACACACACGAGTACATGACAGGACAGACGCGTATACTTTCTTGTCGACTACCCGCGGCTGTATGGCCTAGAGCTCCAGATAATATACATTTTATCTAATTAAAAGTACCGTCGACATTGCTGTGTACCTCATTGCCAGTTCGCTATCAAGTATCCAACACTATCCTTTCATGGATTTTCAAAGGATAAGCAAAGGAAAAAGCTTTGGGTGGTAAAAGTTCTTTTGGTTCTGAGTTTATCTGTGCACGTGCATGCCTGCTTGTGTGTGTAACATATACGTAGACACTTTAGAAATGTCATGAACTTCAACCAGGAGAAGGTATGTACTATATAGATGTTGTTATTATTATTATTATTATTGATATTGCTGTTATTGTAATTTCGCTGCACAAACACAAACAGAAAATTGCGCATTATAAAAAAGGGTTTTGTCACTATATTCTCTTTCTCGTCTGGGAACTTTCTAATTATAGATATATATTTTACAGACTCCAAACAGTTGTCTCGATATGTGTTTCGTAGGAGCAGAGCCTATTTTTTGTGCACCTGATTACGAAAAAGCAGATTGTGGTGACCCCAAGAAGAGCAGCGCGAGGCATGCTGGGATTGTACTCGTTACAAAAGTGTTGAGAAAACTACAGCTTGACGAAACAGAGCAAGTTAATTATTAAGTAGATAACTTTGCATGGCCCGCTAATGATGTCATAAACATCATTATAACCCTTGGAGGAAAATAGGTTTCCCACCCCTGCCATAGAGGATTGGGAGGCAGAGAGGAAGAGGATATCGACATCACCTCACAAAAGGTTACCTCTCCACCCCCAACAAAAGTCCGGTCTTACACACCCCCCCTCCTCCCTACAACCGATAAAGGTAAGAGGATGATCTTCTTTTCTTTGTTAGTGTAAATTTTCCTGATTTCTCCTTAGAACATTTATTTCGTTGTATGTGTAGTTATATGCATGAGAATGTTCGTATTGAGTGTAGGTATGTGTAACCCACATTTCACCCAAAAGTACAAATTTCCCAATCGATTCCTAGATCAAAGCAGCAGAATTTCGAATTAAAATTGTCATTCTTGATACTTTTAAAGTATCCCCTCTTCCATGAAGTGGCATTATTTGACCTACTCTGTCTCCAGATTCCTGGTAAGTCGTCTGATCGTAAAAGGAGCAGAATTTTCCATCGATTTTCCTCTTCATCTACCCCTTCCCCGTACCCTGCCCCCGTGTTAGTCGCTACAAGAATTGATTCTCCTCTCCTGTTCCTATCACTAATTAGTTGATACAATTAACCTTCCTGTCACACACAGAAAGAGACATGGGATGTGTCTACCACTGAAAACAGCCCTACATATAGTACTAGTCCTGCAGTTTATGCAGGAAGTAGTACTAGTAACAAGCCAGCTACTGCCAGTCACTTTGTATCAAAATTACTCCATCTCACATTCCAGTAAGCAAGCGGAGATGATGGGAGACGGGGAGACAAAGACTGCTTCTGTTTTATTAACGTCGTTCCTTGTCCCTATTTTCATTTTATTTGCAACCCGATCCTCACTCAGCGCTGGGCTAGGGTTGAAGCAAGGAGACCACATGATAGTCGTCTGGCAGACTTCATTATTTTGCGAGGGCAAGGGGAGCTGACAGTCTGCGGCGAGGATAGAATTCTTTGATGTCTTACCTGACCTTACCTGTAGTATGAAGGCAATAGATGATCTTTCTACATTATATCCTCATAGACCTACGTCGGGTTGAGTGAGCGTGAAAATCATGCTGCATTTCCGTGATGAATGGTTGTTCTCGTCAGACCAGAATGAAAGTGAAACGGTTCGTTTCCTGTTTGTATTGTGATTTTTAACATTGTTTTATAACTTCATCGCGGTTCATTTTGTCATTTCTCTTTTATTTGACTGATATTTGTGCAAACAAAACAGTACCTCTCCACTAGCAGTGGTCTCTTTTTTTCTTCAAATGTCGGTTTAAAACTTGAATGCTGTGGTGTGTGAAAGAAAAATTAACTGTAGTTCAATGACACGTGACAAGCAGCAGTAAGACTCTTCCTTCGCAACCTCTGTGAATGGCTTCTAAACCTCCGTGCACACTTTCACATCCCTGTGCAGGAAGTATCCCTGGGGCCGTAAAAACAATTCCTATGTTCATCCATACTCTTGGATTCTTTTTTCCTCCCCTCAATACCTTCGTTCTTCGAAAGACCAGGCAGACTCTCTTGATCCCTTGATGTGACCCCTAGGCAAGAACCTCCAGACTATCACCCGACTTCCGTAGTATGCGCCTGTTTCCTGACATTTCCGTTCCGTAGCTAAGCTAGACGTAACGTTACCCCTGCTTCGTGACTAACTCTGAGGTAAAGTTACCCCTTCCTCGTGACTCCGGCCCCAGGAACGACATCGCGCAGTACAAGCAGTCGGTCTGCCAACGCACTTGAGTGGGACCGTGTCTCTGTTTGTTTCGCTGCATCATGCCAGGTTCGAATGGTGCCTTCGCATTTGCAACTGCCTGCACTGGTGCTTTGGAGTGTGCTCGCGTGTAAGCGATTGGATGGAGATGCCTGTTGTTTGGGTTTTAGCTGCTGCCTCGCATCGCTCCCATCGATCCGCGTCTCCCAGCGCCCCCGAGGGTGTGTCTATCTTTCTTGTCGTAAAATCGCCGCCAGCCCCTGCGCTGTAGCAGCAGTAGTCGCTGTTTTTTCCCCCCGCTGAAATCTCTTTGACATCCTTCCAGTGCTGCAAAACGGCTTCTGTCTGTTACTATGTTGTAGAGCATATTTTAGGTACATTGCAGTATCTGGGTAGTATGCGATCTCTTATTTCCATGGAAAGCAATTTTTGTCTGAAACTTATCTATCTATCTATCTATCTATCTATCTATCTATCTATCTATCTATCTATCTATCTATCTATCTATCTATCTATCTATCTATCTATCTATCTATCTATCTATCTATCTATCTATCTATCTATCTATCTATCTATCTATCTATCTATCTATCTATCTATCTATCTATCTATCTATCTATCTATCTATCTATCTATCTATCTATCTATCTATCTATCTATCAGTTGATACTTTGCTTTAAGTTCTCTTCAGACTTTCATTCTCCTCAATCTACCATGTTAACACATTTTTAACTCTTTTTTGCTTTCTATATATGATATGATCTTTTCACTGATAACTTTACGTACATTTCTCAACATCAGTCACATTGTACAGTTCACTTTTGTCACCGAGAGTTAAAATGGTTATGTAGAACGTTTCACAGTCGTGTAATCTAATTTTTACCTCATAAATTCTTTTGCAGCCCTCGGATAATGATTAATGCAGCGCGATACGATTTATCAATTCCAGATTATTTTGTTGCAAAACGGTGCCAAGAGAATTCGCCCAGAATAATGTTCACTACTTGCTCACTAACATATAAGTATTCTGGGATAGTATGTTGGCAAGCATCTTATCTCCTTCATTCTCCTTGTCTTTTACGGTTTCTGCGGCAGATAACCGGAAATAGAATGTCAAAGAGTACAGACACTGACAGAGAAGACGGTTTAGGTTTCTTTCTTGTCCCTTCTAAGAGAAGACTGTGGAGTGTGGACTTGATTTATGTCGTGGAAAACTACTCAATTCATCCTGATTCATTTTTCTTTCATCTTTCACCGCACCCATGAACAGATGATGGTTTGAACCAACACTACAGCAAAATCTGCGGTTTTCTCTAGACTTTTGGTAATATTGGCATCGGCATTCTAGAAGTATGCCATTGACATTTCCTACACTTGTAGTCTTCTGTCGACAGCGCAGTGAACAATGGGAAAATCCAAATATTATATTTCAAAGGTTATAAACATTTAAATCAACTGATAACTAAGGATAATCTGTACCAAATCACTAAACATCTAGTTACAGAGAAAGATGTACTGCATTTAGTTTAAAGATTTTATAATGGTTGTTTTTTACCTATATACTAAATATGTTAGTAATAATGTTTACATACAAGATATATGTCGTTCCGTTTTCCGAGACTTCAGGTGTGTAAGTATTTAACTCTTTCAAAGCACCGAGGAATGAACGCTCAATATGTCGACTGCCGATTATGGCATCTTCACCAAAGGGAAGCCATTTTCAACAATAGATATAAGATAACGAAAAGTAACCAAAATAAAGGTCCTAAAATCTTATGGCTATAGTGGAAGTAGGCTTGAAGGGTTTGCTGTGTGCATAGAACAATGTATGTGTTCCTTCCGCCAACGATCAAATAAATTCATTTTTACAGTCACCAGCAGCAATGTTGTCTCTCATCTACACCAACCTGATGTCACATTCTCCACATGACACGTGAGGTTTTCTGGGCTGCAATTGGGAACACGGAATGGGCAACAAGAGAGATTAATCTGTTGGTTCTTGCAAAGGAAGCTCTTTCTTCATTTCTTTAGAATTGCTGGGACTTATCTTTTAAAAGAGAGAGAGAGAGCAACTAAAGAAAAGCTTTACAAAGAAGATCCCCTTTCCCTTGAAAGAAACAGGTCAATTAATTTTTAAAGAAAACCTTGATGGGGCACAAGAAGAGCGTTCAATGGTCATTTTGAAGTTTCGGCAACTCTATCCTCTTCACTTGGAAGAAAAATTGACAAACGATTAGCTTTAGCAAGACGACTATTTGCCCAACATAAGGAGAGAGGTCAATTAATTTTTCAAGCAAAACCTGATGGGGGCCAGCGAGGGAGACATCTAAAAGCTGGCTTTGATGTGCGTCGTCCCTCTTTTCACTTAAAACTTTTAAAACTCTCCCTCTCTCTCCTTCGCTACACTTGTCTTGTCTTTTGCTTTGCTCTCTTGTTCTTATTTCTTTCTGCCACTTTTTTCCTTTACTTGTCTTTATCGGAGTATCTATCTATTTCTCTATCTATCGATCTATCGATTGATCGATCTACCTATTTATCCTTGTCTATCGTCCAGACAGGCAACCACCTGCATTCACAGACCAAGGCGCAGAGACAAAACAGAACAGGACAGAAATGGGGGATGGAGGGGAATGTCCACCAATCCCACCAATCAAAGGTCTCCGGGCATTTCCTTGATTAGTCAACGCGTGGCGACGTTTCCTCTTCTCGTTAATTCCAAATTAACGACACGGGGGGCCGCTCTCCTGGGTATCAGCAGCGCCAGACTTCTGAGCTAAGACCGGAAGAAGAAGGTGGTCCAGCTCTAAGAACGGCGCCTACGAACAGCTGTGTCCAAACTTCCCTAAACAATGCTCTTCTGTTCCTGTACCTTCTAGACACCTTACATGAGGAGATTTGCCTACGAAGCTCATACTCTCCTACTTTTACTTTTTTTTTCTTTCCTTTTTTTCCTTCCTGTCTTTCTGTCCTCTTTTTCCAGTAAATAGATCCTCCCCTCTGTGTTTGTATGCTTGCGTGCGTGCGTGCGTGCGTGCGTGCGTGCGTGTGTGTGTGATTTCTCTGCTTTCTGTTATCTTAAACTCTATTCATTTTCCATTTTGCCATTTTCCCCTTAGACCTTTGAGGACAAACTAGCCAAGTAAGAAGAGTTCCAATATATATATATATATCTTGATGTTGTCCTCTCTTTTTCTAACAGTCAGCCACACGCTCGATCGCCTATCTTTAAATACTAACGGAAGAGATTAATAAAACTAAGTCTATATTGTTGTGTTCCCTTAACTTTTGTATGTATAACCAGCCATGTCTTTTGGCACTGACCTTTAAAACGGTGTTTAAATTCAAAATATATTCCTGATATGTTTAACATAGACAGACAAACATACAGGTGAACGAATGGTTAAATGAACAGACAAACAGAAAAACATAAAGCTGAATAGAGAGACAAATAATCAGACGGGTAGACAGATACAAAGAGATGAGGGCCTCTCGTTGGGTGGTCACACATTTAGCCCGTGTGAGCAGACGTTGAAGAAGCTGACAGAATGGAAATGAGCTATATTTCTAGACTATGAGTTATCGTTCTTTATTAGGGTCATGTACCGGTACCCCGGGGCGTGTCGCTCGTGTTGCTTTCGCTGCGTGTTTACCTGCCCCTGCTTGTCCACAACATGGCGCTCTATCCACAGACCTCTATAGTCTGTCTCTCTGTCGCTTGAAAAACCGTGCAGAAGCCCCACATTATTAATTTACGTGCTGTCTAAATACTTGCTCTGATTTTTTTCTTTCTCTCTTTCTCTTCCGCATCTTGCCTATAATTTTCTTTTACTCCTCCTTTAGCCTCGCAGATTGCCTGCGTTCTTGATGGACATTCTTCTTTGCCTTTTTATTTGTATTTCAATTCTGCATCACTCTTTTTTCGTATCTCTTGGTTAAAACGAAGAATGACTAGATTGCCTGCCTCATAAAGTGTATTAAAATGTTGTCTGAATTAGATGAAAGGGGTAAAACGAAAAGGGAAATTAAAATTAAAATAAAGTTATTTTCTCTTAGATCTGGTTTTGTTTGCATAAACCAAAGTGTTGAAAAAGTAAGTAAATTGAAAAATATGATTAAGTGTGTGCAGGTGGCAGGTGAAATAGTCATTGAGACAGTAGTGTCAAACTATTTTTGTTGTACTTATGGCATCTTGCACTGTGTTAAAACATTAATAATGAAGCGACTTTCATTTGTAGATTATCATAGAAAATTTTAGAATTGGTGTATCAAATACTGGTTTTTGTTATTTACATTCATTAGTTATAAATTACATACTGTATAGAAATTAATTTTTCCCTTAAGAAGATGAAAAAAGATGTAGTTCATTTTGTTTTATGTTGTGAAGCTTTTCTGCCTCAGATTTAGATATATTCGTAGAACTTTTACACTTCGTCAAGCTCATTTAAAATCTGTATACTGCTGGCATCAACAAAAGAAGTAGTGTAAAGAACGTGGCATTATATATTTTTTGATGCAGCTATAGATTGATATACAAATTGGCTAAATATTTATAACAGCTGAACGTACACCGCCCTCTCCCACATCATTATTACTGTTTTTATTGCAATATTATTATCACTGGTATAGCTGTTTTCCTTCTGTAAAGTAGTGGCTATCAATCTTTTTATTTATTTTTATTTACCTATTTATGCTGCTTGCTTTGTCTATTTGTTTTGTGTCTGGTCCATATTATTCTGTTCACTGTTCTCTCTCTCTCTCTCGGCCACTCTTTCCTTGTCTTCTGCTCTTTATAAGCAATCTTTTCATGAGGCTTTCATGTGGTTGTTGACAATTAAACACACAGTTCATGAGCGAAAGGCTTACCTGACAAACAAAGAAACCAGCTTTACTTTAAAAAGTCTTCGCAAAACGTCAGCCTCACGTCGATAATGAGTTTGTATTAAGCTCGTCCATGCTCACGAAATCTCGACAAATCTCGTGTCAGCGCGTTACCTCGTCCAACTCTCGTCGCTGGCAGCCATTGAACGTGACGTGCTGTGGCTGTGACTTAGATGAATTAATAGAATGTGTGTGTGTGTGTGTGTGTGTGTGTGTGTGTGTGTGTGTGTGTGTGTGTGTGTGTGTGTGTGAGAGAGAGAGAGAGAGAGAGAGAGAAAGAGATTACACATATGAAGATATGAATATGTGTATGCATCTGTGACCGACATGCAGGTAGGAGAGACAGAGACTGAAACATCACATGGAAACATTTATCCTCTGTTAGCATTTGTTTATATGGTTTGATTTAGTTGATTACATAAAGAGCCTGGATGAAAGAAAGAATAAGTGAATGATACAGAAATTAGTTTTTTTTTATATATATTAGCTGTCATAAACCGACCAGTGAGAGAGAGAGAGTATGTGTGTGTATGTGTGTGTGTGTGTGTGTGTGTGTGTGTGTGTGTGTGTGTGTGTGTGTGTGTGTGAGAGAGAGAGAGGGAGAAAGAGAGATATATACTGTATGTAAAGATAGGAATGTGTGTGGCTATGTATGTATTTATACCCCTTAGAGCCTTTCAGATTAATAAAAAAAATGTTGAAATTTCAATCTTGCTGACTGGGGTGTCAGAGTCATTCAGAAGATTTTGTAAAGAGGCTCTTGATGAACTTTTGTTATCTGTCGCACTTTTAGCCCCGTGGAGACCTGCAAGACATCTTCCGTCCACTCGTTTACAGACCTTGAAGTTGAACATCGAGCCAAGACTTCTTTGAGGTGAGTTCCTCGCTACGTGTGCAGTATGGGAACATTGTCTGTGCTTAGTACGAAATAAGTTGTCGTTGAAGCATTGTTAGCAAACGACAAACAACATACAACATACTACATCAGTTAGTTTCAAATCCTCATCCTTGTTGCCCCGTCCAAGCCGAGAATATTGCGAGCTACGTGGACGACAGGCGGCAATAGTTTCAGCGATTCGTGGCCCTTCGTGGACATCAACATTGCCGTTCACTTTCACAGATCTTTATTTTACTAAATGTTACCGTAACATACTTTATCTTTGTGCTGTTTAATACACAGAAGACTAAATCTGGTTTAGTACACATTCTTACTGTTTAGCGACTAGGAACATTCAAAGTCTTGATGAGGATGAACACGCCTTTGGTACCATTGTGTTGAATGAGTTACTGAATACTGGTTTGTAAGAAGACTGCTACCAAGCATTTCAAATGATGCTGTCAATCAATTTTTGCCGCCAGTGGTTTTACTTAAAAAAAACTGATCGAGTTTGTCCCAAACAAAACGTAAACACAAGCAATTTCTAAAATGTCATTGATGGGTGCTAAGTAAAAATTACAGAGATTTGGACATTTTTATCAACCTCCAACTACTAAAATATGATAATTGTAACCAGTGTTGTGTAAAAAGAAGTGACTTTCTCACGTAAAAAGAGATTACCTGATGCCTCCTCTGATTCACTTACTTATTTTTATATAATAATAATAATAATAATAATAATAATAATAATAATAATAATAATAATAATAATAATAATGGTAGTTCATTGTGTTTTCAAGGCTTGATCAACTTCAGAGCAAATAAACGTGAATTTCAGCGTGTGAATTACTTTTACAGAAATAACTATTTGTTTCTGATAGATTTACTGAAAAACAACATGTTACAATTTAAAAGAAAAATGTCATTCTAAGACATGCGAATACAATATCAAAAGGAAAAAATGAACAACAGTAGCAGACGATGCATATTATTGCGTGCTCCTCTGCTGCCTGTCTTAATTGTTTTAAGAGCGAGATGTTTAGTTTATTGATCCCTTGTGATTTTTTTTAATGCTCATGATTTTTATTTTATTTCTTAATTTAGTTTGCTCGGTTCTGCCCTGCCTGTACTCTTCCTAGTAGCACACAATGCCAAAAATACATAGGTCCCCTGGTGTAGAACATGGGTCCCATATACTTTCTATGGGTCCCATGTATTTTCGGCATTCTGTGCTACTAGGAAGAGTAAAGGCAGAAGGCAAACTTAATATTAAGTTTGTAATAATTTATTTTTTACTTTGTCCAGGTGTAGTCAAAAGGTAGCGACATTTTTATCACCTGTAATGCATGCTCTCCGAAGAGTATCATCATGAAGAAGAGAAGGAGAAACAGAGCATAATAAAGTGAATGGATGAATGAGTGGTCAGGTGGACAGTCAGACAGATGGATGCATATTTAAAAGAAGAAGAAGAAGAAGCAAGAAAATGTATGATAATAATACTTTATTGTCCATTAAAACATACAATGCTGCAATGGAAAGTCTCCTTTCGTAGAAAAGCAGACGAGTGTGAGAAAGAAAATATCATCATCATCATCATCATCATCATCATCATCATCATCATAAAAAAATCAAAAAAATCATCAAACACCACCTACGGCCAGAGAGAAGCTATGTTATCGAGCAGCAGCGAGATATGATAAAGAACAAAACGAGTGATCGCGAGAAAGAAGAGACAGAGACGAGAGACTGGGAGGACGAGAGAGAGAGGAACTCACGTTAACCAAATCATCTACCTCCATCGCCACGACAGAAGCGCCACAAGTCCTGATGCGACAACCGCAAAAGAAGCGGATGGAGCAGAAAGAGCGGCACCACGTGACTCGGGACTCTGTGCCAGGGTGTCATTAATAATTCCGCACTCCCAATGATGATGGAGGGTTGCAGTGGCTGTTTTTCTGGCCCCCGGGTCTGGCGCGGTCCTGCTGGCCATTACCATTATTGGCACGGCACATTGGCAGTGACTTCACCTAGACTATTGTCATTAGTCTCCCTTGCTGCAGCTTAGATTTCCACGGCCAGCCCCTCCCACCCCGCTACTGAAAACTCTAAAGGCAAGTCAGGAGGTGGGGGGAGAGAGAGAGAAATTGTCTGATCAACAGGTAAATACGGGGGAGGAAAAGGGGTGGCCGCGCGCTCACGACAAGAATTAACGTACAGGACAGTCGAGGTTGTGCACTCTCGTGCCACCCGGTGAAAACTGAAATTCATTTGACAATCCGATCTGACTATCATTTTTACACACGATAGATAGATAGATAGATAGATAGATAGATAGATAGATAGATAGATAGATAGATAGATAGATAGATAGATAGATAGATAGATAGATAGATAGATAGATAGATAGATAGATAGATAGATAGATAGATAGATAGATAGATAGATAGATAGATAGATAGATAGATAGATAGATAGATAGATAGATAGATAGATAGATAGATAGATAGATAGATAGATAGATAGATAGATAGATAGATAGATAGATAGATAGATAGATAGATAGATAGATAGATAGATAGATAGATAGATAGATAGATAGATAGATAGATAGATAGATAGATAGATAGATAGATAGATAGATAGATAGATAGAACTACAAGTGTCTTGGATAAGTCACGCTTAGCATCGCTATACCAGAGGGTAACACTTGTAACCCTAAACAACATCTTATCAATAAGAAGAAGCAAACAAACAATAAAGGTGTTAACATACAAGCACGTAAAATTATTCCACACTGTTAAACAAAACTTCCCCAAAAATTCCAGAGAGGCAAAATTCAAAGTGTGGTGGAAGTGAATTTCGTGGGCTGAAAGGTAGAATAGACAATGCCCAGCAGTGTGTCAGCGGCAGACCATGTCGGCCACCACAGATTGCATCAGCTTTGCGAGGAAAGGGGAGAGAGAGGCTCGAAAGGAGCCATCAGCCAGCGGACGCTGCTGCAGGATTCTTTTTCTTTCACCTTTCGCGCCATGCTAGAGGAGACAAGCTTCCCATTAGCCACAAAGACAAAAAGAAAGTCGTGTAGGTTTGCTCGATCCTTGCCTTGCAAGACGCTTCCCGCTGCTCTCTTCACTTTTAACCTTTCTCTTATTACCCTGGTGATAGAGAGGGACATTTTCCCATGTGTCTTCCGAAGTTCGCAGAGACATACACCATACGAATGCGCCACTAACCTTTACTGAATCACATCTGCTTGTGTGCCTTGATGCCTGAGTATCACTTCGTTACATGTGTGTCTGTGAATCTGTCTTCGTGGTCTGTACGTATCTCCCTGTCTGCCGCAGTCATTTTACTTCCCTCTCTCTCTCTCTTTCTCCCTATCCTCTGTTCACTTTTTCTTCTTCTTGCTGCCGTTGTTTCAAGGAAACGTGTCGATCATTTACAGTCCATGTCCAGAGCTCGTACTGGTCAGAAGCAGTATGCTTCTGGCTGACCTTTGCCGGCCAGAATGACAAAGGGGCAGAAGTGGTCCAATGCTTCTAATACGACGAGAGTATGGAGGTGATAGCATCTGTCAGCCAAGCTCCTTAGACCAGAGCGTAGTGTGAAATTTTGGCGATCTTGGCGGGCGTAAATATTTTACATTTATCATTGATGCACCCCTCGGCAAAACTGGTCCTCATGAATATTCATGATCTGGCACGCGCCTATCGATCACGTGTTGTGTCGCGTGATGCATATTCATTCATTGCGTCTTAATTCACTTCTGGGCGACAACAAACCAGTCGTTAGGGTGTCTGTAGGGGTGATGAACAGTTTCCTTGTGTCTGGCGCTCTCCAGGGTCTTTCGCTGGCTTCAGACATAGTGCAGGCGTTTGAGGCAAGCCTTTTTTTGTGGAGCACAACAAGTGTGTGCAACGACCGCTACTTTCCAAACACCAGCAGGAGGACCATCATTATCACCATCTGTACCTACCCCTACCACCACTTCACCGCCCTCCTCGTTCTGCAAACGTGGTAATGAATCGAGCAAAGGAACCAACGAATAAACTAATGAATAAATGAACGAACGACTAAAGAAATTATACAATAGATGCTTTACTGCTTCACGAACAAGAAACAGGAAAAGTAGAACAAAAGCAAAAACAGAAGAGATTTAGCGGAAACAAACATCAGTGCGGGAAGAACAAGAATTAGCAGCAAAAGAACAACATGAATGTGAACAAGAACGAACAGCAGAACATGAACAGGAACTAGCAGCAGCAAAAGAAGGACGGGAATATAAACAAGAACAAGCAGCTGCATAAAAGGAACATAAAGAGAGGAGGCGGGGGGCGGAGTGGTAGAGTGAGACTTTTACACGCGCAAAACGCACGTGCTGGTTGGCTCGACAGAATGTGCAACTTGTATCGAGCGTATAAACTCGTCCTCGCACACGCCACTTACCTCTGGGAGAAACCTCGAGATTAATTTGTCTCTCACCTGTAGAATAAGCGTCGACAATTCAAGCAGAACAGACTTCTTACCTGCAGGAAAAAAACTCGCTCCTTAGACACCTACATGCCAGTCCAGTCTTGCACGTGGGCAGAAGACCATATCCACTGCTGGGGAATCTCTCAACGTCCAAATTTTCTTCCCACAATGCACAGCACTAATGAGGACCTTACTGAAGCAGGGATTCCAGCCAGCAATGGTTAGAGGCGAGCATCAAAGCTTTACACCTCAAAGAACCGTAAAAAGGAACCCATCACAGGGGGGGGGGCAGGGGATCAAACACGAAGCATCATCAAAGAACCGAAGGAAATCATTCATCAAGGATGACCATTAAAGGTACTATCGTATCACCAGATGAAAATTATGGAGAAGTGATCAAAAATGAGGCATGGACATGTTTACGAGTTAGTCGATCGCTTGTTAGTAAGATCACAAAAATGAACGTCTGTGACATGTTTTATTCTGGTTAATTTATTTTTTAGTCATCATCATCATCATCATCATCATCATCATCATCATCATCATCATCATCATCATCATCATCATAATCATCTTCTTCTTCTTCTTTGCTACCATCATCGTCATCATCTTCTTTTTCTTTATTATCAGCATCATTCCTATCATCTTCTTTTTCTACTACTTCTTCTTCTTCTTCTTCATCATCATCATCATCATCATCATCATCATTTATTTTTCCTTCCTCTTCTCCAGTTCTCCGGTTTCTTCTCTCCCCTTTTCTGCTCCTTGCTCTCTTCCTCCTGTCCACTGCTTTCCAGGACTTGCCACCTCCATTGGTGGTCAATTAAGGTGATCAACTAAGATGTTTTCGTTTCCATATTTTTAGCCTCATGATTGTGTCAGCCAGTCTGGCTCCCGTGGAGACAAAGCTGCGCCTGCGTGTCCCCCCCCTCCCCGCTTCTTATGGGACAGGCGGATGTGCTCTTGGGGTCTGCGGTCTTGTGTCCAGCAGAGGCAGCCTTTTCAAACCACTGGTGCAGAGAAGGCTTCTGTTCCCTCCGTACATCGAAACATGCTGAGTCTGAATGACGAGAAATGTTGTTTAAAGTTCTGGACGACGACAAATGTTGTTTGATGTTGTGGAATCTGGTCCCTTACATCAGTTTGGAAGAGGATTTTTTTACATTTCTTGCATTCATGCTGAGCGATCACTCTCGGGCCGCTTGCATCTATTTCGCCATTTCATTTGTTTTAAAAACGAACATCATTTTTTTTCTCCGCTCGATTTTTTCCCTGTGGCAGCAAGCTTCATAGAAAGCGAACTCGCTGGCTGGCTGAATGATTGCATGGACGTGTAACTGGAACTGATGACCTGCAGCTAACTTTCAGTGGCTGTAGTCGACTCAGTTGGCGGCGTTGATATCTTCTCCTACATATGTAGCTTACATCATGCGAACATGTATAGGCTAGTTCAACTAGTTTGTCGTGTTAATCGTCTTTGTTATATTGGTCCCAAGACAGTCTAGCATTTCACACATGCTACTCTGTTAGTCCCCTTAGGATACGCTTCCCTGGACCGTGTCCGTTGGCATCCTAACTTACTTTATGCCTGTGTAAACTCTTTTTTTCCCGAGTTTCAGCTTCTCTCCCCCTCCCTCGCTCACCTGTCATCTGTTTGTGAACCAATGCTCTCTGTGTGACGCCTCTGGTTTCAATTACCAGCTTCCCAAAGTAACGCTGCATCCATTTTCTCATTTTACGTAATGGTTCTGGTCCAGACACTAGGTCTGCAGTCCGAACCGTATTCACCTTTGTGCATGAGCCCCTGGAGAAAAAGGGGCCCCACCCCTGATGGTGACATCACGCTGGGCGTCCAAATAAGGTTGTGATGAGTGCGATCCATGGAGCGTCATTTGCAGTTCGACCAGTGCTCGGCGGAGCTGCGACCTTGGCGCGAGACTTGCACGTCATGCCGAGTCTTTAAATGGCGGCCATGATTAGCTGCACGAGCTCGGCGTCGCTTGCAGGTCTGCAGTTAGCGGTGACGTGCTCACAGGCTGCCTGTGTGGCAGACTCATTAACATCGAAGAACATTTAAGTATTCCTGTGGAGTCGGTCGCTCCTGAAGTTGTTCATGAACGCTATGCTTCTTTTCTGTTCCAAAAAAACACTGTACAAGTTTGCTTGTCTGGACTGGGAGCTAATGTCTGTGACTTAAATAGAAAAATATATATGTATCGCTTAACGACGACACTTTCACGATGCTGAGCTGTTTATTCTGGGGTGGGGGTGGGGGTGGGGGTCGGCACTGTTCACCTGGCTAGAGAAGAGAGCAAACGGCATTCTTCAAACAGTTTGGGGGCGATATAGAGTCCAGCCTCTTATATCATAGATAATTATGAAATGTTGCTTTCAACATTGTCCAGCTGCTGGTCATGTCTTCGACAGCTTTATTTCAACCACTATCTTAACAGGACTGAGAAGAAAAAGATACAGAATTGTGGTGATTAAGTTTTCAATTATCTTTTCTACCATAATCTCCTAAAAATTGGCAAAAAACATTTTCTCCAATTGTTCAACCATGGACACTCTGTGACTGATTTCTTTAGTACCATTGCTTTAGCGGATTTAATATTCCTTCTGGACATTAGGTAAACAAGCCTGTGGGGGTAGTGGTTTACAGGTGGCTGAAAGCAAGAAAAGCTTGCAAGTGGCGCTCACTTTCCTTTTCCTTCTGGAAACACGTCGACGGACAAGTTAAATCCCTTCATCCCGCAGTAAAAAGAATCACAATTTGCCGAAAGATGATCCCAATAATGATTTTTTTTTTCAAATTAGAAAATCGTATCTTTCGATATTAGTATTAATGGGGCAATGTTTGTTTGATACTCACATCATTTCCGTTTTTCATTTCCATGTTTACGCTGTACCCATTTCTTCCCTGTTTGCAGTAGCAATTAAAATAATTTCCCCTCAATCTTCTTCTACCCAAGACCACTTTGCCACATGTAACGATGCCAGAGTCTTAATATTTCCCGTGCTTATCAGGGCACCGAAAACAGATATTTACGCTGTTGGGAAATAGTAGTTTAAAAATAGAGCGAACTTTTATGGATCTGTGAGGTGGATGCTATTCCAAATAGAGAAAAAAATTGGCAGTAAAGTTACAACTGTGACTTTGACAGATGGCAGAATGCTACCATCGAAGCAGTCAGCTTCAGAAAGATTGTCAAAACACGTGAGGCCTCATGCATCTAGGAGCACGAAACATTTGCATGCAAATGTGCTTAATGAGGAAAGCCTGAAAAGCGCCTGCTTGGGAGGCGTTCTTTAATAAGCTGCTGTCTTGGCGCCGTGCTGTAGACTCGATGGTGAAGACACTTGACCTTCCAGCTGAGAAGGATCCCGTCCCGGTTGCGAGTTTTTATGGTGCTGGCTATTTAGCTTCAAGAACGTGTGCCTTCCCTCGAGCACAAGAAGCGCTCGATAATGGAGGGCCCCCTTCTAATTTGTTGAACATCCCTCTGCTGTGTTTCGCCGAGGGCGTAATTGCACTCGTAACACAACCCCCGTGCCTAAGATATTTGCAGGAGAAACAAGATGTCCTAGCCATTCTGAAGTACTTTAAGCCAGATTTTGCACATTAACGTGAGCAGGTTATTCGAAAGCTGAAAGAAGAATCTAAAAGACATCTCTTGTCTCCTTTGCTTTACTATAAGGATTCCATTAATTTCTTCGATATACTCCTTAAGTTACTCCTTAAGTTACTTTGCTGGGATTTGCTCCTAATTTCCTTGAAAGCCGTCTCTCAAGAACCAGGTAAACACAAAAACATTTTACATACCCACATGCATACATTCCGTACATGCATTTATTCATATCCATCCAAGGATGAGGCTGTCATGAAAATGCGCTGCCAATATTCTCCCTACAGCATTTGTTTTTGTGAATTTTGAACACTTTTTTAACGTTCTCATTTCAAACTTACCCAGTTCTTTCCTTTATTTCTTTACCTTTGGAACTTCAGGGGCACGGGGGACGTGACACGAGTGAGCATCCCGTCTGACTGATCGGCCTGCCACTGTAGAGGAGGACGGGGGGGGAGGGAAGCAGGAAGAAGAACCCTCGCTTGACTGATCACCTGGCATCCGCTGAAGGTCTCTAGAAACCACTGCTTAAGTCTTTGACTGAGAAGGCTGATCCCCTGCAGGGGACATTTTATTTCTTTAAAAAAAAATTCAGAGCAAAACTTCCAAACTTTCAGTCATTTAAGTTCTTTGTACCCTCATTTTGTTCACGAAGAATGGATATAAATTAGTTACATGTGTATGTCTTTTTTGCGTGAGCGCATGTGCGCGTGCTTGTCTGTGTGTGTGTGTGTGTGTGTGTGTGTGTGTGTGTGTGTGTGTGTGTGTGTGTGTGTGTGTGTGTGTGTGTGTGTGTGTGTGTGTGTGTGTGTGTGTGTGTCAGTCAGCGGAGATGTTTGTGGCTGCAGCGACGACTACTTTTTGTAATTAGCGATTTTTTCTTTGCTGAGAGTTTTCGATTCGCATTACCGCCAGGATTAGAGGAAAACTGACAAGAAGAAAGAAGAGAGGAGACAGGTTTTGTGCGGCCACGTGTGCACGCACACACGCACGCAAGCTTACTAACAAGCAAACACTTGCTCACAAATTGTAACATAAGCAACTATTGATTCAATCACTTATTCAACCACCCAATCGAAGGTAAACTTAGGGAGCTGCATGTTTCATCTGATTTGATCAAAAAGGATTGAGATATGCACTATACATATTGTAGACAGTGTGTAGATAATCAGTAGATATGGTGTCACCATCGTCATCCTGTAAATGTACAGTAGACGAGCCTTCACTACAGACTTTATACAGGTGAATATACAATCACCACAGACTTTCTGTATTAGTATACATACGGCTTTAAGCGTTCAGGGGCCAGTTGCACAACACCTTTCTAAACCTTAAAACTGTTCTATAGAAGCAAAATCTCTTCTTAACCATTTTGTTGCATTGCACAAAAACATACAAAAAATTGTACTGACAGGATGGAAAGTCAGACTTCAACAACTTCATCTTACTTAAAGCAGTTTTAGTTTTGAAAATTCTACAATTGTGGTGTGTACTTTAAACTTATTATCTAAATAGAGTTAAGGTCTAAAAGTGTTTAAAATTAGAAATGTGTTGTGCGACTGGCCCCAGAGCACCCATGAACTGAACTGCTTTATCAAACATTCTTCTTTTATACGATGTTCAGAGGGGGACCATCAGCATCATCCCTAAAGTTAAGCTAAAAAAACACGTATGGCCAAAGACTTGCTGGTATGCTCTTGACAATTTTTTTTACTAATACACACGCACGCACGAACCTACACACACACACACA
Source organism: Marisa cornuarietis (assembly GCA_004794655.1). Taxonomy (NCBI): domain Eukaryota; kingdom Metazoa; phylum Mollusca; class Gastropoda; order Architaenioglossa; family Ampullariidae; genus Marisa; species Marisa cornuarietis. The sequence goes on along the minus strand of SMMW01000576.1, from coordinate 5,378,778 downwards.
CACACACACACACACACACACACACACGCACGCACACATGCCAACCTATAAGCCACAGAGAAGAGCGCGTGGCAGACAAACACGTTATACAAGTGTGATTGGCTGCTCGGCCCCCGCACGGCGCTCTGATGGCTGCCAATAGCAATCGGAAGTTGGGAAGGCAGTAGAAATGATCTGCTGGTGGTTTCCGGCCCAGGAGCCGCAGCCGGAGTCAGGTCAGAAAAAAATGCGGAAATTACGGCAGTACATTAGTGGCTCGCGGCCATTGTCACGATCCCTCGGCCAGTCAAGCTGAAAAGGGGGGGGGGAAGGCGTGGTGTTCAGGGGACGTAAGTCGGTGTTAAGCAGTTTTCTCCCCTACTCGTATGGCTGTCTGAAGGGGGCGCGCTTCACAGGCGCACTGGATTTGATTGAAAACTGTATCTAATTATCACAGTTCGTTTGTAGCTATGTACTCAAGCTTTTTTATATTTTTTCTTTGCTGCTTGATGGCGTTTAGTCGTAAAACGATGTTCCATTAGGTGTTACATTAACAAAGCGGAGATGAACTGCGACCTCTGGTATAGCGATGGAATTGTTGGTCTTCGAAAGCCAGGATTCAATACCCCAACTGGCAAATCAAATACTACTTAAACGAGTACATAATACGGAAGTCGATCTTTAAAAAAAAAAAGACTAATCGGTGGTCAGATTAATATATTTTACATTAAAAATTCATTTGGTCCTGATTTCATTTCGTGTCAAGACTTTGGTGTCAGATCAGTCTGATGTTACAATACCTTAATACTATAGCATTTCAAGTTTCGATGAACAGGCTGGAGGATGCAGGCGTCTAAGCAAACAATCGTCAACATAAAGAACAGTTACACCTTTAGCAGTCTGAAAGTAAGAACTTTATGCTCACCAGTCTCCGCTGGAGGAATAGCTCGGCGCCTAATTCACTCGATGCTGAGTAAAGAGGCTGCTATCGCTCAGTAGACGAGGTACATTATAGTAACAATAATGCTGCAGATTTATTACATCCATTACACTAGAGTCTTACAGTTAAGTATTAGACTACAGTATTACGGTATGGAATTGCACTATAGTGTTAGACTACAAAATTACGATAGAGAATTTCAGACTATAGTTTTTCGGCATAGTGATGTGTTATAGTACTATGTAATAGTATTATGCTAGAGCAGGGTGGGCAAAAATAGCGGCCCGCAAGCTGTCTCAGCTTTTCATATGATAAACCTGGATACAAGCTGTCTCAGCTTTTCATATGATAAACCTGGATACAAGCTGTCTCAGCTTTTCATATGATAAACCTGGATACAAGCTGTCTCAGCTGTTCATATGATAAACCTGGATACAAGCTGTCTCAGCTTTTCATATGATAAACCTGGATACAAGCTGTCTCAGGTTCTTATCTGATAAACCTGGATACAAGCTGTCTCAGCTTTTCATAGGATAAACCTGGATACAAGCTGTCTCATCTTCTGATAAACCTGGATACAAGCTGTCTCATCTTCTGATAAACCTGGATACAAGCTGTCTCATCTTCTGATAAACCTGGATACAAGCTGTCTCATCTTCTGATAAACCTGGATACAAGCTGTCTCATCTTCTGATAAACCTGGATACAAGCTGTCTCATCTTCTGATAAACCTGGATACAAGCTGTCTCATCTTCTGATAAACCTGGATACAAGCTGTCTCATCTTCTGATAAACCTGGATACAAGCTGTCTCATCTTCTGATAAACCTGGATACAAGCTGTCTCAGCTCTGTATCTCACCGCACGTGAATTCCCCAACCCACCCAACCAAGTTATGGATGACATACCCTCTTCATGCCGCCACCCTCGCCGTTCTTCCAACAGTTGTATTGCTAGATAACAAGTCGGAACTATAACTAATAAACCTTTTCCCGAAATGACTTCCACATTGTCATTCCCTTAACTTGCTTATCAAAGCCGCGCTGATGACCTTTGACCGAGAAAGTGACAACTGAGGACACTGGGTGAGGTACATTGTTTCCCCCGTGCGGGGCGTCTTACAATAATTGTTTTCCGCCAACCCTCCCCTGCAATCCCCTCCGGGAACTAAACTTATTTTCAACCCATTTTTCTTCCCGTTTCTAGGAGATGCTTAACGTATAAACTAAGAATTGAAAATTGTAGCACAGCGCTGCAAGATCGATGTCCTTGATGTGTCTCAATTAGCTTAGTATAAAAACGCCGACAAAATCGATTTCAATGTCTTTTTTTCCCCTCTCTAGAAATCGCTGGCTACATAAAACTCAGGTTTTATTCTTTTGTTTGGTCCTATTTTTATCATCATTCATTGAACAAACTGGTTTTCTTCTTACGCTTTTTACCTGTAGTTATATATTCATACCTTTTCCTCCCATAGTGTTTTCACGAATTCTTTAATCAACAGTAGCTACGAACTCTGCTTATAAGCATTATGGGAAATTTGAAATTGTTTACGGTTGTAGAGAATAATGGTAAATTACTGTTTTATTCTGTGCATGTGCAGTGTTAATTAAATATGCGTGTGTCCGTGTGTGAGTGAGTGAGTGAGCGAAGTTTCCCTTTCTGTGCGTATCTCTGTATACTTTTCGTGATCATGATGACATATTGTGAACTTAGTACAGCAAGCTTTTGAATAAAATTCCATGATATCTTTTAACGCAAACCATTTGTTCCTAAAATTAATAGTCACAAACAAACGCTCACGCACTCACACACACCAACACACACACAAACAAACGCTCACGCACTCACACACACTCACACACACACATACAAACAAACGCTCACGCACTCACACACACCAACACACACACACACACACTTCCACGACCAATAACCACAACATCTGCAACACACAGCCTCGCTCTTGTAAATCAGTTTCTTTGTTCATCTGTTATGATCCATGCCGTGGCTTCATCCCATACTAATGTCTCTTATGTTCAAACCTATAATTCCAGGTGTCTGGTTAGCTCAAACAGATGACCTAACGAATTGTCAGCCCTCGAAAACATGTCGTTTGGACTGTCAGAACTAACATGATGAATGATGAAGCCAGCATTCACTGCTGCACATCAACATATGATTCAGAGCAAGAAATTTGTTATTTGTTGGGATGCAAGGTGGCATTGTATAGTTAGTTACACCAGTGGCTGATATATTCCCACATTGCAGAGTTTTTACAACTGTTATTATCTCACCCTTAGAGTCTGCTCGGTCTCCCTTGCGCACAATACACTGAAAATTTGTTTTGTTTTCTTTTTCTCTCTCTCTTCTCGCTTATTCTTTCATTTTTTTTTCTTCTGCTCTCTTACTTAAATGCTCTCAAGTACCTACTTACTTAGCTATAATTATCATTATTCAAAACAAAACTGCTTGCGTTTAGTCTTTTTTGTGCGATTGTTTTCTCACTTTCTGCTTGTACCAGATGACAATCTGATATCTAACACCTCCGTTATCCCGGGTGTTGAATATCTCTAGTAACCCAATACAATGTTTAAAACCCTACACTTTGTTTAAAACTACCTGCACATTATGTGTATATACGTATGTGCGTGCGTGTCCTAATGATTGTGGAGTGAGGAGATGACTACCTGTCCAACATGCCGGCCGATCGCTGGGTGACTGTGCAGCACCCGACTGTACTGGATGACACCAGGGTACACGGTACACGACCAGCTTCAATTCCTGCACACGACAATCAGTGCAGAAACCGCATTTTCTTCTCCCTTCTTCCCCATCTTTCTCTCTCTTTCACACACACACACACACACACACACTACCCAATGTACCCAACGTTTTAATTGAAGACAGGAGTTCGCATCCCACATAAGACGCCGGAGGGGGAAAAAAAGGTGGGTAAGGGGTATGCCTCAATTTGGGAAGATTCTGATTTTCAAGTCTCCGGCAATTCTTTGTTAATGAAACGTGGGCACCCCTTCCTTTCATTTTCCCTTTCCATCCCCCCCCCTACCGTATATAGCCTACCCCTGACAACTATACTTCACAGATTAAGGCCATCATGTCCGAGAGACTCGGGTCGCCGAGTGTCGTGTTCTGCAGACGTCGTTTGGAAGCCATTCCGCCCGCCAACAGTCTCAGCTCTTCAGGAATCTTTTGAACTTCTTAATGATTGGCTGACTCCAGCTACGAACTCTGAAAAGCACCTGATCTTTAGACCGTGAGCTTGGTTAGTCAGGTACAGTCCATTCTGTGAAGCAGGTAAGAAGGCTCGGAGGACAAGGGGAGGGAGATAAGAAACACAGTCTCCATGGGTTGGTGTGAATTGCAAAAAAATAAAAAATAAACAAATAAATAAAATAAACAAAAATAAAACAAACAAAACAAACAAACAAAAAAATACACAAAACAAAACAAACAAAACACGTAAACCTAAGGCACAGTCGCCACGATTTGTCAGCAGCAGACTTGTGGACTGAAGAAGAAAACAAAGCCGTGGTATTATAAAGGTCACGTGATGTGGTCGTAGTCGTGCCACAATGTCGTCGTATGTGCTTTATGTACATTTCACTTTACGCTCGTCTCCATCTTTTTAGGCAAAAATTGCAAGTTAGTCTAGAATTCGCTCACTATACTGTCCCGTATAATACCCGTAAAGACAAGATAAGAGAAAAGTTATCTGGGCAAAACTACACATTACCCAGATTTCGATGTGTGTGCGTGTGTGTGTGTGTGTGTGTGTGTGTGTGTGTGTCTCTGTGTGTGTGTGAATAATAGGATAGCTGGCCTTACTGTTGCCTGTGTGCGAAGGTGAACAGAATAGCAGTGACCAGCTATATCTACCTGTCTATATTCTTTCCACATCCGACTCAAAATGTCTTCGTCTGACTGGCTGTGTCTCGCTAGCAATGATTAACCCTTTAGCCGAGAATCTTTCTTGCTGCTAACCTCTGACCTACTATAAGAGGGTCAAGAGGCAGCTTTGACAGACAAACTACAGCTTGACATAACGAATGACTTGTTATCAGTATTCGTCACGTTTATTAAAACCAAAATACCCTGTGTGTGTGTGTGTGTGTGTGTGTGTGTGTGTGTGTGTGTGTGTGTGTGTGTGTGTGTGTGTGTGTGTGTGCTTGCACGTGCCTGTGTGTTTGTAGTTTCTGCAGCGAATGAACTTGCTGCTGTCGCTGGTTGCACCCGTGCACACGTTACACTCAAACCCTGCGCTTGGCGCTGCCAGGCGGGTGGTTATGCGCAATCGATTCTTAAACGGTAGGGTGTTGCGAGAAAATGGTTGACTCTGTGTTTTCCTTTTTGTTCCACCTCACCCGCCTCCCCCCACCATCCCCTCCGCTTACCATAGGAGTTGGGGGGTAGGGCTGCGGGAGGGGGAGGTCTGAGTGGGTAGGCCACAAGTTTACTGGTTTACTGGCTGGCTGTCTGGCAGGCGCTGTCTAGTACTGGTTAATAAGCAGTGTCTGGTGCCGTCCACCAACGTGTGAGGACATAAAGACCTGTCGCACGGGGAGGGGGGGGGGTGGCTAGGAGAGGGAGAACCGTCTCCAAGTTCTTCTATGTGATGGCCGGTCTGCCACCCCCATTCCCCAGTCTGCATGGTTTTGTTATATGTGTCAGCTCTCCGTATGTGGGTATAGTAGGGTAAGGGTGAATGTGTGTGTGTGTGTGTGTGTGTGTGTGTGTGTGTGTGTGTGTGTGTGTGTGTGTGTGAGAGAGAATTTCGATTGGTGTATGTGGACCACAAGACGTGTAGGTGGAAGAAAAAGATCTATAGGGTAATATAATGGGATAACCAGGTAGGTCAACAGACATTGCAATGTACATAACATGATGTGGGAAGACCAGCTCGGTTAACAGACCACGAGCATGTACCTTGCATGAGGTCTGAACACCAGGTATAGGTTAACAACGGACGTTTGTCTCTGGACGGCAGGCAGTCTTCCGAGACCAACGCTTAGCCCTTCGAGAAGCTGAAGGCTGTCAGGTCTCACCCAACCCTTCGACAGCAAACATCCGGAAACTCGCTCTAATTCTTAATGTCAACAGTAAACTCGCAAGAAGTTTGTGGCTGAGTTACATTTTTTTTCTTATTGACAAAACTCATCGACTTTTACTTCTAACTGCTTAGAACCACAGCAGGCTATAAAGCTTGAATTTTTATACCTCCTTCAACAAGAGAGCTCACGCCTCGGTTCTTCTTCTTCTTCTTCGTGTCAATAGTTCAACCGGAAGCGCGTTCAACCAGGGGTCACGTTGTAGACGTTAACGAGGTAAATTCATCTGCAAGCAGTCTAGAGGTGTACATCAGACATGATAACGAACATCGCAGGACGCGTGTGTCTGCTCCATATTTTATTACCGCTTGCTATAGCTTCCCATGTTATTATCGCTCACTGTAGGCTTCAGTCGATGTCAGGGAGGACAACGGAGGGAGGGGACAATGATTTCATCCTCATCATATTATCGTCGTCGTCATCATCATCGTCATTGCTTTAAAAACGTTGTTTGCAGTGAACAAAAAAATATCAGCCGAGGCGGGGTCGATAATTGGCACGCGGGTGGGTGGATGGATGGAGCTGCGTGACAAACAAAAAAAAAAACGAGGCGGCGCTGCTGAACGGCAGCTGTAGAAACTATTTCCAGAGTCAAGAGGCGCGCAGCTACAAGACCTGGACAGCGGCAATACGAACGACAGTACACCGGAAGGACGCCACGCTAGTGACACGTGAAACGTGTGTCTTACGTCGATCGATGACTGACGACGCTTTTTTTCCTCTCTTTCCTTCCAACGCACGTGCGGCGGTCGCCATCTTCAAGCGCGAGTCTGCGGCGGTAGGAGTACATGCGTACTCAGCCTCGTTGTGGCGCAGTACCTCGGTCGTGGGGGGGAGGGAGGGGGTTGGTGAAAGATCCCTCCCTTCTGACCTACCTTACAGGTGCACAAAAATGCAAAACTGTTTACAAATGAAGACCGAGCTCAATGCGAGATAATTAACTGGTGAATAATTCAAAGTCTTCCCTCCTTTCTCGAGGTATAGACCTGTCGACTATGTGCAGAAAAATTAGGTCAAGAAGACATGAGTCAGAAATATATATATATATATATGTTTATAGGCTTATATTGTTAAAACAACAACCAATGGGGAAATGTGAGCATTTGTTAACGTGGCGTGTCCGTCGTCTGTTCTGACATCATTTGAGTAACAAAAGAATCCATTTAGCAGCATAAAGTCTTGCACATGGTCCTGATGTCGTCGTCGTCGTCGTCATCACGCATTGGCGTCCTGCTGATCACGGACCTGCTTTCCCTTTGATCGTGTACCTGATGTCCAAGGTTCACAAAGCAGCTACCGGCGTAGAAACGGCTTCAGCGCAGCAACTGAATGAAACACCCGGAGAAAGGAGACTTAGGTGTGTGCCAAAGCTATCAGCCCACCCACACACTTGTCTTTGAAGTGTGATGAATACCTTCATGGGTTTCTTTATTGACTCCTTTTAAAAACAACCTTTTACCTAAATCTATATCATAAATGTAGGCGACTAAAGTTGTCAGGCATTTTTTATTTTGTTTGTTTTTATTTTGTTTTTTTTGCTTTGGTTGTTTGTTTGTTTTGTGTGTTTTTTTGGTTGTTTGTTTGTTTGTTTTGTTTTGTTTTTTGGTTGGTTGTTTTTGTTTTGTTTTTTTCTTTGGTTGTTTGTTTTGTGTGGTTTTTTGGTTGTTTGTTTTGTGTGTTTTTTGGTTGTTCGCTGTGTGTGTGTGGTTTTTTTGCTTGTTTCTTTTTGTTCTGATTAGGTGTAGCTTTAGAAATTGAGATTGGCCTGTTTTCCATCGACTGTTTCATGTAGCTAGTTTGCTGTGGTTTCTATGTGATTTGGATAAGTATTGTATGTTCTTTCGTTGCCTGCAATATTGTTTTATGTAAACTGGTGTTCTAAACTTACCATAATTTTCTATGCAGGACTAATCAAGACGTATTGTGTGGTTTGATTTTAAAGTCTGGTTTCATTTCTGGCTGGGTTAGGTTGGAATTATGGGCAGACTTACGAAGTTTGCGAGAAAACCAGGACACAAGCGTTAGAGCCGCCATTAGGCCCTCTCTGGGTCACGTGACGTCGCCTCGTGCTGAGGTCTGCAGCTGACAGCAGCCCAGGGGTGTGGGTGTTCTGGGGGAGGGGGGAGGAAACCGGTGAGGGAGCGAAACTCGATCTGCTTGTGTCGGTGACTATGTGTCGGCAACTGACCTCTCAAATCCTTCCCCTCAGATCCTGTGGACAGAGCACAAGGCTGAAATTACTGTTACTGATATCGAACAGAACAAACCAGAGAGCGGAGGTCTTTGGTAGAGAGACAGCATGATGATGAATGGGCCTAATTTAGCGCAGCTGGGAAAACACCGATTTCCACTTGTTGTGTTCACTAGATAATGAATAATTACGGACAGAGTTGGAACTAAGCTTTCCTGTCTTTCTCCACATTTTTACCATCATCATCATCATCGTCTTTTTCTTTTTCTTCTTCTTACACCTCTTCCTCTGTCCTAAGGCGATCCGGTGGCGAGACGGCTAGCGCTTGTCACCAGTACAGTGAAGTTTAGCTGTCCTGGGTTCACATCTCAGACAAGTTGTTCTTTCTTTACATGCGGTATCTGGTATACAGGCCCGGCAGCGGTCCAATACCCCAACCCCTCCATTCTTCATCTTCGCCTAATTTCGGAAGGGAATTCTGTTTTATCTACAATCAGAGATAAAGGTGCTGTCCACTGCTGTGTTAAGGCTTCAACCTTTCTCAAAAGAAATTTTTCTAGTACCTGTTCGTCACGGGGTGTGACACTACATTAACCGTTACATTATTTCAATCAATCAAGCTTGCAGCTCGGGAAACAGGCCCACGCCTTGTGAGATAAGTGAACACTGATACTAGATGTTCACCCGTATCTAGTGGCACCTCAGTGAGTGACCATCAATCAGGGCGACAAAGAGTCGGTACACGGAGATCAAAGCCCTGCAACGGAAGCTGATGGCAAGTCAGTGGGTGGGTGCCAGCAGAGCGAGACAAGGGCTGTACATAAACAAATAAAGCTACCAACACAAAGCCCAGCGGGACTCAGAATTCTCTAATCCCCTCATGTTTGTTGGTGGAAATTGCAGCTTCTTGCAAGTCGAACCACTTTCATGTTGTCGCCATGCTGCGGTTGTTTTCGATTCCTGTTTTGCAGGTCTTCAGAACAATCTATTATCTTTTGTAATTTTTTTTTCGTTTATTTCTTCATTGCTCGATTACTCATTTGTTTATTTATTCCTTCTTTCTCTTGTTCGTTTATTTGCGTTTTTGTTTTTTGTTTGGGGGGGGGGATTTGTTTGGTTGGGGTATTTTGTTTTGTTTTTCTTTTAGTTTTATGTTAAACAGGTCTTCAGAACAATCTATTATCTTTTGTATTTTAATTTTTTGTGTTTTGTTTATTCCTTTATTGCTCGATTGCTCATTTGTTTATGTATTTCTTATTTCTCTTGTTTGTTTATTTGCGTTTTTTTTTGTTTTGTTGTTTGTTTGTTTTGTTTTGGGTTTTTTTTTGTTTGTTTGTTTGTTTTTTTTTGGGGGGGGAGGTTTGTTTACTTGGGTTTTTTTGTTTTTTTCTGTTTTTTCTTTTAGTTTTATGTTAGACAGTGCGTTTGTTCACTCGCTCGTTTATCCTTTTCTTTATTGTTTGTGCTGGTGAAGAATTCCAGGTACAAAACAGTCTGTCACATTTAAACTAGCAGTACACAAGTACACTTTGTTTCATATTGCTACAGTTAGTTTATCCCATTTTTCCGATTCTGTTTCTTCTTTTCATTAACCTGGCCCCAGCATTCTCCTGGCAAGGTGGTAGGTATCGACCATGCTCATCAACATACTTAAATATAGATATGTGTCCCCTCCCTGTAATAAGGAAACATTCCATCAGATGGCAAGGCGTGCAACTCCAGCTGTCAGTGTGTTGCTGTTAACGAATCCTCCACAAACCCGGGGGCCACTCGTGGCATTTCGTAGGCGCGTATTGAGCTGCCAGCATCACGCATGGGAGAGAAATCGATCAGGTATTGAGATTCCATTTAGGGAGAGAGAGTCCTCTATAGATTTTGCTACCTGCGTATTTCCGTCCGTATGAATGCAACATTAAGCGCGATGACAAAGAAGTTTGCACGGAGCTATTGTGTCGGGTTCGCTGGCGGGTTGGCTGGCGGGTCTTCTGTAAAGCTCGCAAAGCTGGCAGCAATGCCACCCACATCTCGTACCCACGACTCCACACCCCTACCCTTATAACCATTTACGACAGATTAGTCTCTTAAAGATGGTAAACTGGCCTTTAAAAGTACTCTACCCACAAATAAATAGAAAGCAGTTGAAAGATAAATGGTCTCCATGAAAGAAGACGAGTAGTTCCTTTGTCCTGTTCCCATGTGCACTTCACGGGACAATGTTTTGTCATGGCGCACAGGGCGCACGGGATTAAGAAAATAAGGCGCAGAATAAAAGAGGGAGTCTTCTGACTTTCTCTTTTGCTTATCTAAAGATGGGGGATGGTCGTTTCCTCTTCCGGTTCAATCAGTTAAATGAATCCACGAATAGCTGCCACATCGGAGAGTCGCTCACTCGCGTGATCGGTGGATGTTCTTCCATCAGCCATGAAGAACAATGGCGTCCCTTCCTTCCACAGAGGACCGTCAACCGATTCCCTCTGCTCCCTGTCATTTCATTGTCTTCGCTTACTTCTTCCAAAGACTTATTCTTTCTTAGAGCTAGGAAATCTCCGTCCCTGCTTTTGCTAGCAGCCAGGCTAGCGAGTACAACCCTGATTTCTACAAAGCGAACACAAGAGACAAATTTCAAGTTGAGTTCCTGTCACCACGCAGCAGATGGTCGTCTGGAACTGTCAGCAGACCCACCCTGCTTGATAGACTCGGTCTACATGGGGGTGGGGCAAATCAGTCTAGCGTCTAGCCACTACAAATTAACCCCCTGGTGCCCACAAGGCCTGTTGTTGATGGGTCCCCACTGGGGTAGTCGAGCCTCGTTCTGAGACTAGGTTGAACTGCTCAAATTAACTTATCTCTCTATCTCAGACGTTGCTGCCATTTTAAAACGTAGATGAAGAAAAGAGATGAAGAGAACTTAACATAAGTTTTCAATCATTCATATCTTTCAGACATTTTGACTGCGTTTCCTTCAAATCTTCTAAAACTTCAGTCCCTAGTCGTATCTTCCTCCCTCTTCCCCCCGTCTTTGTGTATGTGTGTCGGTGTGACACACAAGGGCCCACACCTACACAGAAAAATTACCTACAGGCAGTGAAAGAATGGAGTACGCCCTCAAGCACACGTGCACGTCTATTTTTAGAAAACAGCCGAAGAGAAAAATAGTGGGATGGCAGAGCAGCTCCAAGACGAAGAAGGTATTGAAATAAAAATGCGCGGAAGAATAAACTCAGACCGCAACCGATTTCAACGAACATGAGAAGCGTGTGTACTTTACACCTTGCTTCTGTTTGTGCGTGTGGATGGAAGGGGTGCGTGGGTGGGTGCTTGGGCGTGTGCACGTGTCTTTACATACTTGCATGCATTTGTGTGTGTTCAATTAGTTTTATGTTTGTTTGTTTTTGTGTGTGTTTGTCTCTGTGTGTGTGTGTGTGTGTGTGTGTGTGTGTGTGTGTGTGTGTGTGTGTGTGTGTGTGTGTGTGTGTGTGTGTGTCATAAACCTGGCAAGTGCAGACAGTGCAGTTTGTGGCACTGATTGAACTGGTGTGAAGTGGACTGGCAGACAGTCAACAAACATGACAATCAGGTGAGACAGATCACGGAACATACCGGCCACGTGGAACATTCACAAACCTAAATTTCCTTCACCAGCATACCGAGCTCTCTTCAACTAGCATACCTAGCTCTCTTCCAGCAGCATCTCTATCTCCCTGTTACCAGCATACCTCTATTTATCAGCCCTATCTACTTCGTACTGCTAGACCTTAACCTTTTTACCATCTTACCAATCTCCCTTTTACCAACATACCTTTTCCCTTTTACACGAAAATACCAGAAAGTTTGTTTTGGTCGCAAGTTGCAAGCTCTATCCACTGATATAGTTTTTAAAACAGATGTTTACCCTTTTAAACTTTATTTATTCTCAAGCGCAACACCTCGTTCTTTCAATCTTAATATATTCAGGTTGAGTATTTTTAATTAACTGCAATTATCAGCTTACTTGTTTAAAATGTAACATCCCCTAACAGATCTGTCTTCTATAAATGAACAAGTGATTGAAATGATGTTCACTTGGAGAAAGGGTCTCCATTTAGCCCCGGGTACATCCAGAGCACAGGCCAACTGCCCACCAGTAGTGCCGCCACCCGGTGTCAGCATCAGATGGCGATGTATTAGTCTCCCTCTTCACCTCCAACACGCACTTACCGCTTTCTGTGCTTTTTGCCTGTTTGAACATGACATAACACATTAAGATTTTTTTCAACAGGTAATTGTGGGCCGCGAACATAAAGCAGAAAAGCCGTCTGTCCACCTGACGGCCGCCGCTGTCCTCAATTGTCAGGCCTGGCGTTTTATGACCGCCTTTCATCTTTATTTATTTATTGATCACAAGCCCTGAGTCTCATGAAAAAAAGGTCCACCGAAGCTGATGAGTAACATTTTCATAGCTGCCAAGTATTACATACTTCACTATGTTATTATTTTTTAATCAGGTGATATAAACGTATTAACAAGAGATTTATAAAGCTTTTGTTTAGATTGGATATTTTTTTATTGGACATAAGGGGTTATTTCTCTTGGAACTTTTTTTAAAAACAAACTACTTATGTTTGACGTGTTCTGTTCTTTATTTTTTGCCGTCTGTAAACACCCGGAGGTTGTTATTTGTTAATGCATCATGGTGATTTTGAGAAGGAAAAAAAGTGGAAAATAATGTCTGATGTGAAAAAAATTGTAACTTATTAATGTCTTCTACTTATCAGTGTAGCTGTTTCATTTAACCCGATCTTAGCGGTATTTTATTTCTAAAACTAAACAGAGATAGTCCCAATACTAATGGAATATATTTCATTACCAACAAACGTGCTGTCTGTCATTAAGTAAAGGGTCCGTGAAAGTGGTTCACCATTTCAATGGCATTTAAAGCATGTGGAAGGCGTAGACCATCCTTCTTCTTTCGCCATCTTTACTTCTCCTGAAACATTGATATCAAGAAGTGACTATTTTTTGTATTGCTTTTAGGTGGCAAGTATTGTGAAATTGTTTCATGAACGTGTAATAATCTGGCTTATTTGCTAGTTGAACTGTGAGCGGACGGCTCGTGCAGCTGAATGGGGCGTGACTAGAGCTCACCACGCGCTGGTCTTCAACGAACTTTCTATTCTCATTCCCAGTCTATCCCTCAAAGCCGGTAGACGTTTTTGTTGAAGAAGGGAATCGTTTTGCAATAAGAATCCTTGTCTACATGAAGTAAGTCTTTAATTCACTTAGTTCCATTGGCCATTATCTCCCCACCGATACAACCAAAATACTAGTCTGTGCTTTAGTGCTCTCGAGTATTGACAATTGTAATTCTTTTTTAGCTGAAGTTCCCAAGTATTTTCTTGAGAGACTCCAAAGAATTCAGAACAATGCTGCTCATCTCGTGTGCAGATCGTCTAGATGGACACATAGAACAGCCATCAGACAGTCGCTGGTCATTGCTGACTGTATAGCCTACAAAGTATCTACACTGACCTACTCCACTGTCACTGCTCACTCACATCTGTATTCCCACACCCCGCCTCCGCTCTACTTCTGACACCAGGCTTCTACGAGCTCAATTAACTCAAAGACGAATGGACAGAGGTCTTTCTCCTACAAAGCTCCCTCGACTTTGAATAAGTTACCCGCCAACCAACATCACTCAGACTTTCACCTTCTTTAAATCAAAACTTGACTTTTTCAAAAATTGTGATTTCACCCAACCATTTCCGAACTGTGTGTTTGTATAATGTGTTTATGTACACTCTGTGTGTGTGTGTGTGTGTGTGTGTGTGTGTGTGTGTGTGTGTGTGTGTGTGTGTGTGTGTCTGAGAGAGAGAGAGAGTGTGTGTGTGTGTGTGTGTGTGTGTGTGTGTGTGTGTGTGTGTGTGTGTGTGTGAGAGAGAGAGAGAGGAGTAAACATTTCTATAAAATGAGGTCTGTGGTATTGGTTTCTTCACCTGTGGATCGTTTTGAGCCTACCATAGAAAAGCGCTATATAAATATTTATAAATATACATATTTGTGTACCTAACGCATTAAGCGTTCTTGGTCAGAAATCGTATTTTTCTCATTTATGTAGAAACCAGATTTTTAAAACAAGGCTAAAGTTGTAGAGCAGTAGACCTGGGGAATCAAGGACTATACCCGCAGTAACCTTATTTATCATTGTTTGACTCCTTAAGGCAGGCCAAGACCTGTCAGTAAACTTAAGACGGTTAAAGATCCGAATATTGTTAATTTTGTTTTGCTTGATTTATCGGTCAGTACTTATCAGCTGATCGGACGTTATTATTGATGTATTTACCCTGTGTGTGGGGGGTGAGTGGGGGTGCGTGTGTGTGTGTGATAGAGAAGAGTAAACATTTCTATAAAATTAGGTTTGTAGTGTTGGTTTCTTCACCTATGGATCGTTTTGAGCCTACCATAGAAAAGCGCTATATAAATATTCATTTTAATACACATATAAATATTTGTGTACCTTTCGTCAGAAATCGTATTTTTCTCATTTTTGTATAAACCAGGAGCCAGTTGCACAACATGTTTCTAAACCTTAAAACTGTTTTAAAGTAAAAAAAATCTCTTCTCTGCCATTTAGATTCATTGCACAAGAACATACAAAAAATTGTACTGACAGGACGGAAAGTCAGACATAAACAACTTGATCTTACTTAAAGCAGTTTTAGTTTAAAAAATTCTAAAATTGTGGTGTGCACTTTAAACTGATTATCCAAAAATATTTAAGGCCTAAAAGTGTTTAAAATTAGAAATGTGTTGTGCAACTTTTTTAAAACAAAGCTAAAGTTGTAGAGGAGTAGACCTGGGAGATCAAGGACTGTACCGCAGTAACCTTATCATTGTTTGACTCCTTAAGGCAGACCAAGACCTGTCGGTAAATTTAATAATGTTAAGATAAAAATATTGTTAATGTTTTTATTTGTTTTCTTGGTTTATCGTTCAGTACTTATCTGATAAGCTGATTGGACGTTACTATTGATGTTGTTCGGTCGGAGATTGCCAACCCCATGCCTGTTGGTATAAAACACGAAGCCCCCGGTTAGACTTTGAATGTGACACTGACATTATCTCTAGGGGAGTATATTGTGTATTCATGTGCATATTGTCTGCTACTCTTTGTTTGAAACAGAAATCCTTGATTTTGCATGCTGCTGAAACGATTGTATCGCTTCTGATGCACCACTTTCAAAGGACAATGCCCTGATCGGTTCATGTTCAAACTGGATTTGAAAGGAAAGAACACCAAGAAATTCACAAGTTCTTGGCGAAGAATAAATTAATGGAGAGCTCACTGGCACATTAGTGTTTTGTAATGTGAATAAACACTTGCTGTCACAGTCTGTCTGCGTGTGTCGTGACAATCAGGTCCCATACCCGGTCTCGTACTTATGAAGCGAAGTCCAGTCGTTGCTGTGGCAACATGAGAAAATCAAGGGCAAGCACCTTGATTACGTGGTTATAAAGTGGTTTCTAAGCCCCATGAATGTAGCTTTACCGCTGGCTAGTAGTCATAAAACGGTGGCAAAGATGCTCTGGGGGTAAAAAGCTTTTAACAAAGAGCATTGCGGACTCTAGACATCATTTAGCAACAACGGTTATAAGGCACTTAGTCTTCCTTCCCTCAGGTTGCCCCCAGGGTGCGTTGTGTCTCGTCTTGACGGCTGTTGTTGTTGTAGTAGTAGTACGAGATCACTGCCACACAGGTGAGTCATCTGCAAGAATCTCAAGTAAAAGAGAGAAAGAGGTTCTATATACTGCAGCCCACCCCGGACACAATGCCAGCTGAGTAAAATCTTTTCTTTTTTTTTGTGCAGACAGTTTCACAAGAACAGGAGCTCTACCGACTACTTCACATCAGTCTTTTAGTCGATAACATTTGTCATTGTTGCCAGCTTGTATCGATTTTCATGAAGTTTTACTTGGTTTTAATCAGTGAGGTTGGCTTATTCTCAAGTTTTTTTTAAGAGTCTTTCATCGAAATTTCATTAGTATTTTTTTTTTCTGTTCTTTGGAGTCAGGGGAGGCGGACAGCCAAATGTAACTTGTGTGATTGGTTACACAAGTGTTCGTGACTCCTTAGCACACACAAAATAAGCCGATAGACCCGTTTACTTTTTTGCATTTAAAGGTCAACCCTACTTCTAAACAAATTCTTGTAATCGTCTGGGTGTCTGCACCAGTACCCGTTTCCTTTGGAGTTCCCGAATACTGTATTCTTGCTCCTATTCTTTTTTATTATTTACACCAAGCAGTTGTCCATTCTGATTCAAGTTCATTCTGATTCAAGTTTATTCTGATCTTATCTGTTTCTATTCACCCTTTTGCGGATGATAGTCTGTTACATACCATCTCAGACATAAACAACCATCTCGAGCCCTTAGGATTGCATTTCAAGTGTTATACTATGGATAACCCAAAATAAATGAAGATAAAACAGAAGTTCTGATCTTCTGTAAGAGAATTGAACTGAAATTATTTAATGACATGTCTTTGACCCATATCAAGGGGGTCCAAACAGTACACAATACTATATCAAACAGTACAATAGAATATACATCATAAACTACACAGACTGCATTAGGAATTAAATAGACAACTATTAATTAAATTTCGCACTTTGAATGCTTCAGAGATGTAATTTGCTACATTATTAACTTTATGCTTGTTAGCATTTGCTAGTAGCAAGGAAAACAGATGGGTATTGAGTATAAATATTAATACTAATAGAATATCTCTCCGCTTCTCCATATATCATGGTATTAGGTGTGTGAGAACCGACATTTAAAAAATGCTTTAATGCAAATAAATGAAAACTTGACTAAAAGTTATTAAGGGCAACATGTATGTGAAAATTAACAGCATTTAAATCTTCACTGAAATAATCTTCAATAACAATTATCCGACTTGATACATTCTACGAATGAGCAGAAATTTTTCTCTCAAATATGATGGTAGTTCAGTCACAGTCCTTTCCTGCACACTAGTACTAACTGTAAGGCAAAGCTGTACAGGTATGTGTTTCGGTTTGATAAGTTATGCCACGTGCAGAGTCTGACTCAAATTTACAAACTGAGTAGAAAATAAAAACTAATCAGTGAGACTTGATCCCTTGGAAGAGATACAAGAAAGTCCTCACTGGACTCTCCTAATAGCACACCATTCAAGATTTGATGTCAAATTCTTCACACACATGTAATAAGTATGAAGTATAAGTATTGCCGAAGGCATTAACACAATCGTCCTTAAACTCACGATTTTTCTCGTACGGTCCGAGAAAAATCGTGAGTTTAAGGACGATTGTGAACTGCACACGGTCAAAGGTCAGGCTTCTGGCACAGGGAATGCAAGAACCGGTCCTCGCACTGAAGTCCCCACATACCCCGAACATTTTTTCTTGAATATCAAGTATACATTGTTCAACAATACAGACTCCATTGACAATCTCTATTTCTCTTTAATCCACTGAATGTGCCAGCGGAAGGTCTAAAAGTCCAAACAGCAATACATCTCTTTGTGTTCTTAAAAGGTCTCTATGCAGACTGACTACAATAATATTATCAAGAACTTGTCTAACTAGAGAGCTCTATTTTTTCTTCACTATCAGCGCAACACCATCAGTCGAGCAGTCACTGAATCGGATACTTTAATCCCAGGAGCAATAAAAAAAATGTCATGTGGCAGAAAGAAGTGCCGAGGGAAATCTGAGGAAAAGGTTTCAACTAGAACTGCAATATCGGAACTGTTAATGTAAGCTAAAACATTAATTTCATATAATGTAGCTGGACCCTCACTATTATAGGTAAGAAAGCTTACACTTCGAACTGTAAGAAAACAAAAATTGTGGGAGAGGTACTAGCTAACCCCCGGACAACCAGTTGGCGATGCTGATGTCTAACTACAAAGACAGTTCTGTGGTTCTAAACAATGGCGATCTCTTAGCATCACATTCGTCATTCAGAATCAACGACAGTATTTAAAAATTCGTTAAAACGTATCTTCTTAAAATATACTATGCATTATTTATTTATCTATTTATTTATAAAACAAGTATCACCTGTCCAATCACTTTTTTTACATCGTATTTTAATTACTTAATTGTATGTATGCTTAATATTCTTTTTCTATTTTTATTTCTTTCGTATTTCCTTTAAGCTTGTTGATGACCAGTGTGTTATGTGCATCATTATTATTTATTGGTCAGGGCTGAGAGTGTGAACTGTTCTAGCTGTGATGCTGGGCGATGCAAAGGCTCACTTTGATTAAGTTTCATGATTTCTAGTCAAAATGTGAGCAAAAAAAACTCAACTCCATTAAAGAGATACCGGTCTTTAAAAATCGCAAATATCACATGAATTTCGGTAAATGGCCGAGACCTGATTTCCCGCGAAGTGACAAAGAAAATGCTGGCCGGCTGATAGGGCAAAGCTTCATTGACATGAAGGTCTGGTTATAGCCTTTAGTGATGGCGGAAATTAGAAATTATAGCAATCTTCGGGTGTGTTTTATGAAACAAATTAATTTTTAAAAATCGAGCACATTTATTTGTGAGAGCTTAATGACACCACTTATTTTTATTAAATCGTTCAACAATTCCAAGTTCATGTTTGACCGGTGGGCCCTTAAGAAAGATTCCCACCAGGTAAAGCAAAGTGAAATCTCATGCGTCTCCGCGCGTCTCTACGGCAACAGACAGTGAAAATATCAGAAAAATGTTTCAAATAATCTTGTTTTCCTTGGTAACCAGGCCTGGTAAGAAGACAGCTTGTCAATTGAATTAAGAGTTTTATTTCTGAAAGTTTAAATTAGTAAAAATTAATTAAAGAATAAACGTGAAAACAGTCTAAAAACATTTCAAGTTGAAACCATTTTCTGTTAAAACTCCAGCAAAAGAAAACAAAGACTGAGCATTGCACCAGTCCATCATCATCCTCTACGCAGCCGTCTCGCTCTGGAGCCACGAGATCTGGAAAACCTCGGCAGCTTTGTTAGGCAAGTTCTGGCAAGACATGGCGGCTCTGCTAGGTAAGGTCTGGCAAGACATGGTGGCTGTGTATGTGTATGTGTAGGGGGGGGGGGAAGCAAGTTCTGGCGAGACACGGCGGCTGCATGTGTGTGTGTGTGTGGCGAGTCTGGCAAGACATGGTGGCTGTGTGTTTGTGTGTGTGTGTGTGTGTGTTTGTGTGTGTGTTTGTGTGTGGCAAGACATCTCGACTCTGTGTGCGTGTATGTGTGGCAAGATCTGGCAAGACATGTCGACTGTGTGTGTGTGTGTGTGTTTGTGTGTGTGTGTGTGTGGCAGGCAAGTCTGCCAATACATGGCGGCTGTGTGTGTGTGGCAAGTCTGACAAGACATGGTGGCTGTGTGTGTGTGTGTGTGTGGCAAGGTCTGGCAAGAAATGTCGACTGTGTGTGTGTGTGTGTGTGTGTGTGTGTGTGTGTGTGTGTGTGTGTGTGTGTGTGTGGCAAGTCTGGCAATACATGGCGGCTGTGTGTGTGTGTGGCAAGTCTGGCAAGACATGGTGGCTGTGTGTGTGTGTGTGTGTGTGTGTGTGTGTGGCAAGATCTGGCAAGACTGTGGGGGGCTGTGAGTGTGGCAAAGTCTGTCAAGACATGGCGGCTGTGTGTGTGTGTGTGTGTGTGTGTGTGTGTGGCAAGACGTGGGGGGCTGTGTTTGTGGCAAAGTCTGTCAAGACATGGCGGCTGTGTGTGTGTGTGTGTGTGTGTGTGTGTGTGGCAAGACGTGGGGGGCTGTGTTTGTGGCAAAGTCTGTCAAGACATGGCGGCTGTGTGTGTGTGTCTGGCAAGACGTGGGGGGCTGTGTGTGTGGCAAAGTCTGGCAAGACATGGCGGCTCTGTATGACGCTGTTCACAGGAAGCTGTCCCGCGGTCCATCTGTTTGCTCCATCGATTCGCGAAAAGTCGTGTCCACTTTGACCTTGACCTCCACGTGGCTCTGGCACGGATCGCGCCCCCTAGTCGCGGACGTTCGAATGAACAGCACTATCAAGAGTTGTCGTCCTTTACTACTACAGTCACATCTCTTGTGACCACCCTGGGCACTAATTAGTTACAAAAGTTATCTGCCCAGCGGCCGCCTCAGTGCTGCAGTCTTTCTCAACTGCTAGTCTCGCAAAATGACCACTGGACGGGGCTAAGCTCAGGGACCCCAGACTACTGGACAGCATTATGGTCCCGCATTGTGGTACCGCATTATGGTACCGCATTATAGTGCAGCATATAAAGGGTGAATATTTGACTACGTTTGGGAAACATTTTACACCATACTTGTGTAAAACTTTGCCAACCTTGGTAAAGTTTGAAAAGGGGACTTTGACAAAGGGCACCCACACATGTGCACACATATCCACACAAACATGTGTGTGTGTGTGTGTGTGTGTGTGTGTGTGTGTGTGTGTGTGTGTGTGTGTGTGTGTGTGTTGTGAAACATTCGCCCAGCAAGCCACTCACTTTCCTCACGCACTCACAAACCTCTCATTGCCGTTTCTTGGTCTACATGCCACATCAAAGCAAGCATGTGTCTCCCATGAGCATGTAAAGATGTCGTATGACTTGTTCTAATTTTTTTATCCTATCTGGTTATTCATTATCCTGTCAGTACATTCTGTCCCAGAGCTTAACTTTTTTAGTATTGTAATTGCTAAACTTTTATATCTCTTAACCGCTGGGGTTTAATCTTCTTATATTTCCATCGCTTCTTGAGATGACAGACAAGAAAGTCTCTGAGCCATCCCCCCCAACCACCACAACTCCGACCTTCCTTCCACTCTCCCACTGAAGTGTTTCTCAGTAATGATGAGCGTTTCGTGTCCCCATGAGTGAAGATTTTTGTGCTTTAAATGTTCCACGAATCTGCCAGCGTTCATGACAAATTCATGTCTGCGAGGTCCGAAGAGTGAACAAGACGGCCGCCTGGGGAGACACTAACAACCCAAGAGGGCGTGTCTCAGTGTGGCCAGATGATGAGCTCTTCTTCAGGCTCCGACTTCTAATCGTCAGGTGTCATTCGCTTTTTCTTCTCGGCTCCTTGGAGGCAAAAATCAAAAGTCTGTGCATTTTCATTTCCCACAAAACACACAGGACGCGCGTTCAGTTCAGCCAGTGTGTGGATGGAAAGGTTCTCCTGAGGAAGCAGTGCACGTGCATTTCTCAGCGTGTGAGCTCGTGTTTGATGAGACAACATCACAATATTTGCACACATCAACTCCTGTCTGGAAAAGATAGCAAACGCATACGGTCACATTTGTGAATGTGTTATTTTTAAGACAACCTAGACATGTTAACTCGTGTGAAAGCATGTTTTTTTCTAATAGGGCAGCACTTGAATACTTCCAAATGTAAATCATTTTAAACACAAAATTGCCAAGTCCAAGAAAAGAATGACTAGAGGGTTGTCCTTGACGAGGTGGAAGAGTTTGTCTGGTATTAAGTCTGATGATACTACAAAGCAAATGGCTCTTATTACAGAACTGTATCACTATTTACTCGCTTTAAGTGTAACCTAAACAGTCTGCTCATTAACCAGGCCCCGGAAATAACATACCTCCGAGGCAGTCTTGGACCAGAAGGTGTGTCCTAGAGACAAAGACTTCCAAAGATGTCGCCTTCTTGGATGAAGGTTTAGCTATGGATTCCAGTTTATTCAGGCAGGCGGCTGTGGTTTGGAAAGTGTTTGGGTTCATGAAACAACACGAAGTTTGGAAAATATTCAGTAGACATCATCATGAATGTCGAGATATTTTGAGTGGACATCATGACCCAGGAGCGGAAATCTTGAAGATGACAGACAAAGTCAAGGTGCGCGAGCATCTCACAGAGAACTGCTAGTAGTACTAGTTGCAACAGGAAGTAACATCCAGCATTCCTACTGGCTACAGAAGAGGCTACAAATGGTCTCTAGTGTGCTGACGATTGACAACAGAGGTTCAAATGGTGCCTAGTGTACTTACTATTTACAATAGATGTCAGACATGGTCTCCAGGGTCTTGTAACTCGGACATCTACGTGCTGTACAGCGTCTGCAAACTGTTCCTTTTGGAAGCTGTTCCTTGGGGACCGGGATGATGGCTGCCTGGACGTCAGCGACCTTCTGCTCAACGACACGTGTTGATGCCGAGAGGAAAAACACGATTTCCATGTGTAAACGGCGCAAACAGGAGACTACGCCATTTACAAGTTTACGTTTTCATTACCACGCAAAGAACTCATTTCCTCTTTGGCAAGACGCGCATGTCCGTGCAGGGCTTAGGGTCAAGACCAAGCTATTGCTGTCCTCCCCCTCCCCACTGTGGTGCTGTGAGTAGGAAGTGGCCAGATAATGAGAAGTAGATATAATGGGACATAACTGTGTTTGCGTGAGTGTAAGTGAGGGTATGCGAATGTAGGGGATATGAGAATAAGAGAAAAAAATCTTGTTTGAGAGAGAGAGAGAAAGAAAGACTGTGTGCGCGTGAGTACTTGTCAACACCTTACTTAATTACATTGCTCTAGAAAGACAAAGAAGAAACGAGTCAACCACCTTCTTAACCAGGCAAATGTCATCTGTTTCAACAAAGTTTGACAAAACTGTGAGTAAAAATCACGGGAAGCCAATGGTTTTGGAGCAACTTCGAGGCGTTGGAACGTTGGTCAGCATGTTGGTGCGTGACCAGTCTTGTTGGTCAACATGTTGGTGTGTGACCAGTCTTGTTGGTCAACATGTTGGTGTGTGACCAGTCTTGTTGGTCAACATGTTGGTGTGTGACCAGTCTTGTTGGTCAACATGTTGGTGTGTGACCAGTCTTGTTGGTCAACAACAGAAGGAGGATGACGATAATAATGGCGATGATTTTGACAAATCTGTGGTGATTCTGCGTGGCGCCAGATAATTTCTTGTTAACCCTTGCCCTGATTTCTACCTTTTTATTCGAGATCCGTCAACCACTTTGGTCGCATTTCTTTCTCGTGATTTGTTTTCTCATTTTCTTTCATTTCTCCAAATAGTGTAGCAAGATATAGGACACGGTTGGTCAATGTGTGTGTGTGTGTGTGTACGTGTCTGTGAGAGAGTGTACGTGTGCCTGTCTGTGTGTACGTGTCTGTGAGAGAGTGTACGTGTTCGTGTGTGTATGTGTGTACGTGTCTGTGAGAGAGTGTGTGTGCGCACGCACGCAATTGTGTTTGACAAAGTACGAGAAAGAGAATACTTCCACAGAGAGAGAGAGAGAACTAGAAAAGCGACGAGAGAGAGAGAGAGAGAGAGGGGTGGGTGGTTGAGGAGAATCTTCACTGCCCTAACACACACCCCGCGTGTACAAGTCAAGTGTAAAGTACCCGTAAATCTTTATCTGCGCCAGTACAACACAATTATAAGCCAGGCCGCCAGTGGCGTCAGCTCCGCGCTAAGGAACCGTGGGAGCCCGTGCTGAAAACAATGGTGTCGCTATTGAAAATTAATGAGAGGATTATGTCCTTCCTGCTGCTCCACAACGCGATGCATCTTGGGAAGGAATTCAATAATGGCGAATCTGGCTGCACAGCAAATGATCCCATGAATAATTGACTCGCTCCGCCGAGCACTTGCACAGAGTACTGCGGTGCCGCCAACTGGCAACAGTAACTGCTCTGCCTCCCGGGCTCCCCCTTCCCCCCTCGCATCTCCCCTCCCTCTCTCTCTCTCTGCCTCCGGCGGCAATTCCTGGTCGATTTATTCGATGCGACTGTATGGTCTGTGGAGTGCTTGTCGATGGCGTTGTCTTTTTTTCGCGATGGTCCCTTTACTCTTTCATTTCGCGGAAAAATTAAGGACTTTCAAAAACGCTTAAACTTAGTTGCTTTGTGATTAAGGAGTGTTTATTTTAGCAATTACGAAATGGCAGTTAAGGTAAAAGGGTTCGAGATGAAATCGCACAATTTGAGGTCTTTTTTTTTTATTCCTGGGATTTTTTTTTTCACTTCCACCATTGGATGCTGACGTATTACATTTTTCTTTTCTTCCTCTTCTTCTTACTCCTACCTCCTCCTCTTTTATCTCGTCCTACTTTCCACCTCCACCACCTGCATCGTATCCTGAAGAACCCCAGACCCATCAGTCACCAGACTGTCTGCAACATACTTCTAAAAGTGCCTCCCCTCTGCAGTCAGAGTATTTAAAGAGTAATTGCTCGGGTTCCGTCAAAGCGGGGTCACGACAGCTAGAGACACGCTGGTGCCTTGTTCTGGCTCACAGAAAAACATCTGTCTTAATTACCCACGTGACAGTGGCCCATGGCGGCGCTGGGCCCCCTGCTTCTCTCTCTCTCTCCCTTTTTCCTGCCTCGCCAACCGCCAACGCCTCGCCATCGGCCCTCGCCCAGCGTCTTCTGCCGAGTTAGGGTTTCGGTGATGATCTTGTGTGGCGGGGGCTACTTCATTTCACTCTAAGCCAGTCTCAGTTCCCGGCATTAGGGTCGCTAACGGACCTACCAGATGGTGGATCCCCTTTGTCTGCGCATGGGCGTCATTTCGCTTTATTTATCTACCTTCAAATCGATGCGCTGAATGAGGGTTTAAAACTTCATAATTCTCCCTGCTTGCTTCTACTTTCGTTTCTTTCTTTCTCTCTCTCTCTTCTCTTTCTCTCTCCTCTTTTTTCCTCTTTTCTCTCTCCCCTCTCTCTAAAAGAGAAACTGTTCATGTTCTTAACACTTACTTCAACAAATTATCAGTTCGTTGAAAACCTAAGAATTAAGTGTAGCTTGAAATTATATTAAATATAGGGACATAACATAGCTAGGTGTCAATTTGAGTCAAACTTATAAACGATAACACCGTTTACCGCAATAATAACACTTCAAAAATGTCTGTGTGCAATTTTTTAAACCTTAAAAACAGTTATATATACTACATATATGGCAGAAATAGGAATAGTTTATTTTTATTTATGTAGCGGATGTATTTTTATGTAAAAAAACAGTGTTGTGGTACGCGTGTGCGTGTGTGTGTGTGTGTGTGTGTGTGTGTGTGTGTGTGTGTGTGTGTGTGTGTGTGTTCAACGCTATGCTAGTATCTGCCGCTTGTATGATGTAACCCAAAGTTCACAGAACTTCTTTTGTTGAAGGGAGGGTTGCAGACTTCATTCGGTTCAGGCGCTTTTCCGTTATTTTCGTGTTTATACATTCCGTTATGTCACCTCTGGCTCCAAATTAAAATTCTGCTGGCAGAGCAATTTGCTTTCAAAAAACTTTGATATAACTGACATCGACGCCTCTCCAGAGGCTGCCCAATGAAACGAAAGAAAGAAAGAAAGAAAGAAAGAAAGAAAGAAAGAAAGAAAGAAAGAAAGAAAGAAAGAAAGAAAGAAAGAAAGAAAGAAAGAAAGAAAGAAAGAAAGAAAGAAAGAAAGAACGAACGAACGAACGAGACCTTGAATCAGCAGCGCTGTTTGATCACGTGTACTGAATTTAATAAGCTTGACTCAGAAGAGGCAGACTTATACTCACAGATGAAACAGTTCACGAAAGAAATTGAGTCCGTGTGACTACCCCGGACAACTGACAGATAGATAGATAGACGGACGGACGGACGGACGGACGGACGGACGGACGGACGGACGGACACACACACACACACACGCGTGTACCGTAGGTCAACAAACACCAAAAAAACTGTCTAGGGTTAAAAGTGAAGAAACGAGGAAAACAATAATAACAACTGAATGAAGAAATCTAACCCATTCCCAAGTATGAATTAGTGTCTGAATTCACCATTCAGTGTATACAATACTGAAACTTAAAGGCCATTAAAGCAGTTGATGTAGCGAAAGGACTAAAAACCAGAACAAGGCCATGGTCTTAAATAATAGAAGATGGCACTTTTTTTATTGGTGTAGATAAATGAAAAACAAATGGAAGCAAACCCATTTTTACAGATGACGTATAATACAATAGTATAATATGGCAGTAAAATACCAGGGTCTAGAATACTACGAAAAATACAAGGTAGTTAGTCATCGATGGGTGCAGAAACCAAATGAGTACATCTACATTATATGTAAAGGGAGTCAGGGCACCCACGCTGATCGTCAGTCGAGCAGCCATCCATTGTGAGCGAGTATCGAGTTACCAATCCATACAATGCTATAACAAAGTATAATCCTAGACAGAGTACAAACTGCTTCTCTATAAAGAATAATTGTATAAAGTATAGAATAGTTCTATAAAGGATAATTTTATAGATAAAAGCTACGTGGACTTTTCGTCAATAAAGTGTAGTTCTAGCAAGTATAATTTTATAAACTGTGGTTCTGCAAAGTATATATTTTGTATGAAATCATTTCTAAAACGTACATCGTTTCAACTGGCAATCAACACATGTTCAAAAGTTTTCAAATTAATCGTTAAAATCAGGGTCGGCTTTCTCACCCCCCCCCCTGCTCTGTTCTTTAAAGCAGTAAATTCTCGACTTTTTTCGCTGAAAATTTTGGAGGCCATAGTTCGTCATCAGCTACAATAATTAAATTTAATTATAAAAGCACAAATGAGAGAAAAAAACTCAGTTAACACATTTCAGGACACCGCTATTTCGAGTCGATGCTCGACAGCTGAATGTTGAATAACTACACCAATGAAATCACTTGCGGAAGTACTCTGACTACGTCACAGCAGCGCCTACTTATACGGCGAGAACGAACGGGGCGGAATAATTTTTTTTTTTGCCCGTCCTCCTTTATTTTCTGCCGCTAATGGCGTACCTTTTTGAGAGCCGTTCCAGATTTAAACCCATCTGAAGTTTTTTCTGCAAACCCCAAGGCCTGCCAAAGTGCAGTCTAATTTAAAATATCCGAGAGCCAAATCTTAATTTTTGCGCTGCTTTTCGCGATGCAGTGGGTCAATACAGCCCTTAGACGGTTCTCTCCTTTCGGCTTGACTCAGCTCACAGGAAGTGAGTTGATCTGTTAATGTTGTTAACTGCGACAAGGACACTAACGCCCGCCTGACGCGCTCTTTGTGCATGTCCGCCCGCCATCAGTCGAAGCTTCACATCCTGTAGTATGAACGTGAAGAGTTGTCCTCACTCACTTTGGTATGAACTAGAAACTATGAACTGTTATAAGCCACTTTATTCATTTTTGCTCTCTTTCTCTCCACTGCTCTCTCTCTCTCTCTCTCTGATAGATACACACACACACACACACACACACACACACACGCACACACTTCCTTTCTCTCTCTTTACCAAAATGTAAGCACCTGCGCGTGCTTCTGACGCACCTGTGTGTGTGTGTGTGTGAGCGCGCTTCTCTATGTGTATGTGGGTATTCTTTTCACTCTCTCTTTTGTCTTTCATCATGTGTTTTTCTTTCCTTTTGTGAGTCATGAATATGTGTGTGCAACAGTTAATCTGTATTTCTGTCCTATTTATTCTTCCTAACTACCCCGTTCTTACTCTCTCACCATCCTTTATAGCAACATTTTCGAGAAAAGAAAATGTTCTTTAAAAAGAAAAAGGACGAAAGTGTCACAAGAAACACGACAATCTCTTATTACTTTACGATGACAAAGGATTATATCTGAGCTGTGCATAAGAAGGGGAAAAGGCTTTCAGGTCTGCAAGCTGAGCCAAAGGTTTTCCGCCTATACATCAGCCTTAACACCGGAATCACAAGTTGGGCAACCCTGATATGTTGTAGTGTGACTCGTCTGACACTCAGCAAGCGACGCATTAGACGAGAGAAAAAAAGAAAAGGAAAATATATCCCCACATTCCCCTCCCCTTCTCTCTATTCCCTTCTGAGCCACCAGTGCTCTTCGCGATCCATTTTGTTGATCACCGTAATGACACCGGCTCAAAAGCGGTCCAGGAAAACAATAACTGCAGCAGATTTGTCAGAACAGGAGAAGATTTGCAGCTTCCAAAGGACAGTAAAGGAGATAGGATTCCGAAGAGGATCGCTGTGTGTTTTCTGGCCAAACAACGGCGCTGCTACAGCTCCCCACCCCACCCCCCACCCCCGCCAGGCGGCGTCTCCTCACGACCCTCCGTCAGGTGGGCGAGAGAAAACCGTTTACACCACCGAGACTACAGCTGATGCTGCTGATGCTGCTGCTGTTGTTACAGACTATAGCAACAAAGCTTCATGCCTGCCCGCCGGCATCTTAGTCGGTTGTTTAAGCAGACTCATTAATGATCTAGGATGTTATGGTTTGAAACTGTTTTTTTTTAATCTATTGACAAAAAGGTTCGGGAAGTGGCAGCTGTAGATCGAGTTGAGGTCTTGTACGGGTGACTTGTTGCGGATGCATTTAAGCTATTGTCATATAATGGAATGCGCGTGCGCGCACCTACAGCTGAGTGTTAATTTTACAAGCGTGTGGTTGTATGTCTGCTGTGAGCATGTGGTGGTACCCCCGGGGTATAACTAACTCCACTTCTCGTTAGAAACTATCGTCTTGCACTCTGTGAAGTACTGACAAGCGCTGAGCTCTGTTTAAGAAACTAAAAATGTTTTTATAGGACTGCTGGATGCAAAAGCTCCAATCACACACGATTAAAGTACGACACCATTACATGAGCAGTACACCACCACGAGGTGAGCAAGTCAACATCACTACCTGAAAACTTCAACACCAGTACGTGAGAAGTTCAACACTTCTACGTGAGCAGGACAGAAGCAGTGTATGAACAGCACTGCACGTGCATAGCGGAGGTGGTCAGTGGCACAGACACCTCATCAAAAAAGATACAAAAAATGAAGAAACGTTATCGAGAGAGAGATAGAGAGAGAAAGAGAGAATGGGAAAATAAGCTGCGGCTGCGGGAGGGCGGGTTGGCATATCGACCCCTTGACAAGCACGTGTCGCCCTTCTAATATGACGACAGCGAGTAACGGTAAGGACATAACTCTGTAATAATGTTAATTTTGTGTGTGTGTGTGTGTGTGTAGTGAGCAGGGGGGGGCGAGGGTGCTTCCTCATCCAATCGAGTTTGCCTTGTTTTCTCAGTAGTGTATCTTCCTATGAGCGGGGAGTGTGGGGAGGTAGGGATGGGTTCGCAGCTCCAATCGCCCCCCCGTCACGTCAGTCACGTGACCCGAACATGCCGCTGTAGGTGGGTGGGTGTCGAGCGTGCACCCTCTCCCCCCCACCCCATCTTTCCGCCGACAGCTGGCTGCAGACATCAAAGGCTGAGTGCCGACATCTCCAAGTGCTCGCATCGCTTGCAGCGGGTCGATGAAGCAGCACAATGGGCGCGCGCCCGTGAAGTTCACGAGGGGTCGTTGTTGTTGCCGATTGTCACGCGTTCTCTGCTGCTGCGGTTCTTCAGCCTCCTTGTCGCTATCTACGGTTTTCGACATATAAGTCAAAAAAATTTTTTTTAGACAAAAGCGGTGGCGGGGAGACGTGAAAAAGAAAGCGATGAACACAAATGGATTAAAACAAAAAACTAAAAGATGTCGCAAACATTCTACTTCTCATCTGTAATGTGCACGCATGTGTGTGTGTGTGTGTGTGTGTGTGTGTGTGTGTGTGTGTGTGTGTGTGTGTATATATTTTCTTACAGCATCCCGTTTACTGCAGACAAACATACAGGCACGTAGTTTGCCACATTTCTACCTGGCTCCTACATCTTGACCTCGACCCTTACCCAGCATGCCTCTGGCATTTGCATCACGCGGTCTCGCAAGTTCCGGGATGAAGCGGAACTGCCTACAGCGGGCTGTCCCTCCCCCCCCCGCCCTCTGATGCCTCCACGTGATGGCTTGGCAGCGACCTTGTTGCACTGTTGTGCCACTCTCACTTGCCTACTCTCTTGATTACAGTCAGCAAGTCAGCTTCTTTCACCTTCCACCTTCTTCTCATCATGTACTTGAGTGATGCTCTCAAACTCGCCTTTTCTCTGCCTCGTAAACTGAAACCAAACAAGAGATTATCTTAACGTTTTCTAACTCAGAGGTAGTAAGAAATTTTCCATTTTATTTTCTATTTTATTTATTACCCGTGTACAGAGAGTCGGTCCGTCCGTCCCTTCGTCCGTTTTTCTGGATCCCATTCACATCCTCGCCTTTTCGTCTCCCGAGATTTATGAAGTCTTTTAAATATTTCATAGCCTGCGGTAGGGGAGAAGTAGACGAGAACAATGAATAAGCCCTCTACAAGATCAGTTGTTTTCTGGGCTTCAAAGACCACAGCTATGGGCTGGTGTGCGAGGGCGCAGCATAATTTTCAAACAATCGTGCGTGGAGGCTTCTGTCGTGACTCACAGGAACATTGATCCGCTAAGTGCTGAAGGTAATTAAATTTCAGAGAGTTCTGGCACATTCTAGCTGAGACTCAATCGTTCTTTTCATAAAACATCTTCATTTCCAGTCATTTTCCTATTATACCCTTAATTTTTTTTTCTTCTCCCAAACGCATCCCCAAAAAAAAGAATGATATGGAAAGAGAGATGTAAAGCGAGAAAGAATAATTGTCTGATAGAACTGGTGCCAAAAAATTCTACTCCAACGTAACATTTAAAAACTTGCCAGCTTTATTCAAACAGATTAAAGGAAGCAAAGCGGCTTAAGGGATTTTAGAAGTGTTGTTGTCATTACATAATAATTTTTAGTACGGACGACATTTTTAATTTTAGTAGCGACACGTCAAGAACTCCGATTTAAATTTAACAGAATTTTGTAGCAAGATGGAGCTCTCTGTTCCAAAACTCATCATTATTTTGACAGAAAGTAACTTTTTTTTTACAGCTCTGTGAGTAGCCACTGGACATCCCCTACTTACACTCGGTGTCAGTCAGTGTCAGGACTCGCTCCTCCCTCAGTAATGAGCTGTTTACACCCTGAGAGCCACTCAGCTGCAAAGTAAGACGATGAAAAAAATGTCGATGGAGTCTGAACAGGATATTTTCCACCTGGGGTCAGATGCATGAATCGGAAGAATAGCCAGGCCCAGGATTAAGGAATATGCAGTACAATGTCAGATGTAAAATAAACACCCGGTGGCTCCACGACTTCCCAGATGTTGATGACCGAGAATACAACAATGTGTGTGTGTGTGTGTGTGTGTGTGTGTGTGTGTGTGCGTGCGTGCGTGCGTGCGTGCGTGCGTGCGTGCGTGCGTGTCCACGACGAGTGGACCATCCCTGGTTTCTTCTCCCAAAGAGTCCACGAGGTTGAGAAACAAAAGATCCAGTCGGCAGCGCTGTCGAGAGGAATTTTCTTTATGCAAAGTAAAACACTGAATCAGATTTTGTTTAAGATGACAATATTACTCAGTCGGGATGAAAAGCCTTGGTCGGCCGCCTTGCTTTATGACCATGATGGTTTTTCTTGGCTCGCAGTTTACACTACGATCACAGGCTAATCTGGCCAAACCAACGATGGCACGTTTCAAAGCGCCAGGGAATTTCTGGCCTTAAATAAAAAACATGTTACGCGCTTCAGAAAAATTAAAAAAAAACGAACTAAAAATCAATTTTTGATTCCATTTTACGCGCAGAGGTATTAAAAAGATGTCCATGTTTGACGACAAGGTTCTGCCCATGCGTGGATGATGTGCAGGTAAATAAAGATGCGGGTTTGAACTGCTGGCCTATAAAAGAATGTTTTTCTGTTGTTATTCAAGCACTTCAAATTTTCTAGCATTCATTGGCTTGAATTTCGGGCACTCGGGAAGTAAGGTGTTGTTTCCTCCATAACTGGTAATATCTTTAAAATGTTCATCGAAATTCGTAATTTTCACAATTTTTATTTCAGAAACTTAATTTGTTTAACTCATATTGAGCCTGCCTCCGTAACTTTGTTAGACTGTATAGGGATCGGTGTGAGAGCCCTGTCGTCTTCATGGTCTTTTTGATGGAGGGTTTGGCTAGTCTAGCACACTACCTTCGTGTTTGTTTAGCCCCTCCAAGTCTCTCCAAGACCTCCCAGTCCCTCCCACCCCCAACAAATGGTTTTGGTGACCGATGGTCTTAAGTTTCCGTTAATGCCATGTGTGGGTATGGCTGATGCATTACATGATGGTACACACTAAGAATTTACTTTCCCCTTTTATTTTAAGGTGTTTTTAATCATCGTAAAATCACGCATGCGTGCTTGTGTGCGTGCGTGCGTGTGTGTGTGTGTGTGTGTGTGTGTGTGTGTGTGTGTGTGTGTGTGTGTGTGTGTGCGCATTATTGTCGCTCCCCTTGATTACAAGGTACACAGATTTTTATACAAAATACAAAGCACAAATAAGGAAGATTTGAATCAATAAGGCACTGAGCAACAAACCTGGTCGGCCAATTGTTTTCCGACGGCCTCTTGACCCCGATGCTGGCGAACACTTGAGGCCGAGCCAAACTCTCTGGGCTGACCGAAACTATCGACCACCAGCAAAATTCCTCGGAATCGCTCGTGAATGTTGACCGAACGCGATCCCTAAGAAGCTTTGATTACTATTCAGGGGTTGCATTACATGACGAAGTCGAACGCGAAAAGATAGAAAACGAATTCTCTCCCTTTTTTTTTGTTGCCAGACTCCGACTAACGGCTACGGCATCCCACGAAAAGATGAGGATAACCTTTCACAAGGTTCAACTGCAGTTTGGTTTCAAGTAGCCAATCGTATTAAACCTTGGGCTATTTTGTTGTTGCTGTTGTTTTGTTTTTGGATGTTTGTTTGTTGTTTTGTTGTGTTTTTGGGGGGAAGGGGGAGAGGTAGTTTTTGGGGGGTTGTTTTTGTTGTTTTTGTTGGGGTTTTTTTTTTGGGGGGGGGGTTGTCCGATCTTAGCTGAGGGTCATGCAAGGAGGACTTTTAGCTAAAGAAAGATGTTCATTGTCTAAATTTACTTTGTTGAGCTGTAAAGTTAGTTTAATTTTGCTTAGTTTAGTTTAATTTAGTTCTTTGACTTACTTGGTCGTGTCAGAGGACGGGAGATAGGAAGCAGTTGACAGGGCCCTCCATCGTGATTTGTCCTGTGCTCGATACAAGTATCCTAAGGACAATTAAATCGTCCAATTAGAATTTGACCTTTTTATTTTTTAACAAGCACAATATAAATACATCACATTACCCATTTTAAATCCATTTTCATTCCCAAGACACATTCATTCAAGAATTTGACTTTTTTAGTCTAGAACTTGTGTTGCCTGTCTCTCTTTCTGCATTTTTCCATCGTGCCTCATAGAACTGCTTCTGACATCTAAAGAAATTTCTCACGCTTACTGGTCGGTCATCATGGCAGTTTATTTCCTTGTCAAAGTGGCAGCCTGAGAAAATTATGTTACAGCTTTGTACGTTCAAAAGATAAAATACAGCGTGCCCCTCGGTTTTGAACACGTGCAGAGTCCGTGACCTTTAGATCATTCAGAACACTGTGAGGTCACTGATTGTCATTGGTGCTCCGCATGCTCGCGCGCTTTGGCCGAGAAGGGAGATGTTAGGGATCGAAGGACTTTTTGCGTGGAAAACAAAACTGGATTTGAAAGTTAATTGAAAAGAAAAGTTAATTGAAAAAGACATTCAAAGCTGCTTAGGCCATTTTTTAAAATCTCGTTGAACCCTATTATTTTCTTCGGAATTTTAAACTCTTAAAGAAGAGGAAATTTCAAGTGTCAGTAATGTTAATCCCATTAGACCCACGCTCACCTAACCCATGGACGTCTCTTCAACATATTGATTTGCGCTTTAAAACAGAAAACAGAGAACGGTCTGCTTTTGACAAAGGATGAACAGGCTCAAAGAACCATTAGACTAGTGTCTGTAGAATGGTGGCAACGAGGGTAAAACTTCCGAGTTTTTCATTTCACTTCTTCTTTTGAGTCTTCTTGTCGGCTTGATAGTGATCCTTCAGACATCAGTTCTTTTTTGTATACAAGATACTCACTTAAGGCAGGCCAGTGGCTGAAAGCTAGCACATCCTCAAAGTCCTCCTTCGTGAACTCAAAGCAGCTCAAGATTTCGAACACATTTCTTAAACGTTTTTTAAATGTACTTTTAAGGTTTGTCCGTGGTTACCAGCCAAGAAGGACATTTAAGTTACGCAGTTCACCTCGAGAAAACCAAAATTGTTCCTATTATTGCATAGACACCTGAGAGTCATGGAGGTCATGCAATGCCACACATACACGCACGCACGCACGCACGCACACAACAAATTTAATAACTGGAGAAAGCGTGCAGAAAACATGCAAGATGTGTGAGTGTCAACACAATAAAGGCTGTCGTGAAAACCTGTTAATAAGGTAATTGCTCGGCGGACTAGAAGGCTGCCAGACGATCGTGCCCCGTCACGCTGATGTCAAGATTTCTGAACACAGCCTCTGTAATTACTACAGGCAACAAAAGAGAGCGCGTTTCCTTGGCAACACGCACTCAACCCACTGTCACCTGCTTTAAGATCAGTCGACGATGTTCCTTCCATGGGCCTCTCTCACTCAGCTTTCTTGACACTTTCTCACACTGTCTGCCACATTGCATGGATACTCGACAGATTTTTTTCCCAAAAGCCCTTTTTAAATATGGAAGAAAGTGTAATCACGTTTAGCAAAGTTTTCATTTATATATTTATACGTTATCATGTGCATATTTATTATTTTTTATTTTTTTAAATTGTTTATTTATTTATTACTTATAGAACAAGGTTACTTCCAAAATCATGTTATGCAATCTCTAAAAATAATTACTATCTTTGTGTTTTTAGATGGAAAGTAAATATTATAATGAAATCGATGTTTTATTTATGTTAAGAGAAGAAAAAGAAGAAGAAGAAAATGATGAGGAGGAGGGCGACGACGACGACGAAGCGGCAAAAGCAAAATCCCTCCTTAAGAAAATAGTTTGTTGTGAGAAAGGTTTTTCAGTTGATTAGCAATGACATTAATGATATGTCACATGTCAGACGTTAGGAAACTTCATCCTCCCCTCGCCTCCTCTTCCTCATCTCCGAAATTAATCCACAGGTAAGTAGCTAAGGTAAGTAACGCCTTCAAACACACAAGTGCCAGCAGACGTCTCTGTTGTTGACGCTGTCGCTGCTGGCCTGTTGCTGCTGCTGGCACCATTTTACGGCTGCAACGATTTCATTCACTCGCCCGTCGATGGCGAGGCACCGCCCTCCTGCCACGTGGTTGAAACGCCCAGCGGTTACCTAGCAACAGGTATGCGAGGCCTGAGACTCATCGTCAAACGACACGTCGGTACATCTCTGTCATGTAAGAAGAAGCGCACGTAACCTAGCAACGGCAGTGCTCGTCAAAGTATGACATTGCAGTGAGTGTCAGCAAGGTGGTGGTGGTGGTGGGAGACAAAGAAGGATGGGGGTGTTGACAAAAGTGACGACATACACGTTATTCTGCTTTTTAAATTTAATTCATTTGAAAAAAAGGATATTAACGCAGGTAATCTGCTGTGTGATGGTAGTGACAGCTGCTGTTCAATTTATCTACCTCTAGTCGTCCTCTTTAGGAAATGATTATTAAGGACATTAATCCGAGCAGTACGAAGGCTTTCATTTCCGCTCTGGGGATTGTCATGGGGAGCAAAAAGATTCAGTTTGTATTGAGCGCCTCCCGCCAGGTGTAACACCATTACTGTTACACTGCCATACATCGGCACCTGGGTTGATGCTTCTTCTGAGCATACGCGGTTTGAAAATATGTGAAAACATTTCCTATAAGCTTTATTTTCACTTTTTTCTCCTTTAGTTATTTTTTTTTCTTTTGCTTGGCAAATGTAGTTTGTAGTTCGGTTTGTGTTGGTACACAGACGTTTTGTCTACATTAAGCTTATCACTGTCAACATCTGACTGTTGAACCTATTTAACATCATCGCCTACTTCCATCTGTAATCGCACAGCTTGTGACAATTCGTATAAATTCATGTTTCGCCAACGATTCTCGCCATGTCTATCAACCCTGCTGTGTTTCACTTTCAACTTACTTTTGATTTGCAACCATGCATCATGTCCTGCGGTGAAACGGATTCAGCCCATACGCGAAACTTCCAGAAAAATGTTTCCCCAGACAGATTCATGCAGTGAGTAGAAACTCCAGTTTTCCACGAAGCAAAAATAAAAGACAGCAGAGCACGATGACTGGGTGTAAAACACTCACCAGTGCAATCGTAAATGGAAAACTGTCGTCTGCTGTACTCTCGCCATTTTGTTGCCCTTGTCAGACTGTGTGGCATCTTGAGTTGCTTCCCCTTAGGTGACAATGGCGCATCTTTTACTTCCGGCAAGGTAAATGTGAACAATAACTGCCTGATGAACGGAAAGGGGGAACGGGTGAAAAAAACTTCAGGTAAAAATTGGAACCCTAGTTTTCACGATAAAAAAGGAATGGCCTTCATGAATTAAAAATTAGCTTGGAAGAAGTGCACTCGAAATGCAAACCATGCTCTTTCATCTCTCTCTCTCGCCTCCTTTTTTCTCATTATTTTTTCTTTCTCTTTGTCACTCAACTCGCGTGATAAATGCTGACCCAGAGTCGAGGGCTGAAAATGTTTTACTGTAGTCGATTGTTGTGACAATAGAGGCACTGTCACATCAGTGACTGGCTCGACTGACAGCTGTCTCAGCTCAGGGTGCGGCGGGTGTTGGATGAAGGAGGCTGCCTCTAAGGCATCGACCTTCGTTTCGTGGGTTCAGACTTTCCTCCCTGTTGTTTCTCACCTGTAAAATAATTCTGAAGGAGACCTTATTGTTTTGCTCATGAAAAGCGACCTAGCTTCTTGAACATCGAGGACATATCAATTAAGAATTAGCCAGTGAACCCTGCTTTAAGCTTTTGTGCAAACGAGCTCTTAAAATATCAGTGCATGACACGAAGACATGGGTTTAATTAGTGCGAAAACCTACTAATCCATGGGTTTAATTAGTAGTAAAACCTACTTATCCATGGGTTTAATTAGTACTAAAACCTACTTATCCATGGCAGTGGCGTAGGAAGATGCTCGGCTTTGGGGGGGGGGGGGCAAGCTCCATGCTGACAATGAAAAACGTTCACATTCTTGCCTTCCCAGCATCTTTTTAGGGGGGGCGGCTGCCCCCCTTGCTCCCCCGGTTCCTACGCCACTGCATGGGTTTGATTAGTATTAAAATCTACTTTTCCAGGAACAAGAAAGTCCACCTGCTCCTTATGTGACAAACAACGGTTACAATACTTGCTCGAGACCGCATTCACGGTTGTTAAAGTTCTACAGTGCTTTTGTTTCTTAATGGCCAGATAAAGCTCGGGGCAAGATGATATTTCTCACTCACCCTTCGAGACTCACGTCTACAAAAATCTCACGGAACAAAGTAAACAGCACAGACATCAGGATTTATGTCGATAAGTTTACTTTGTCAAGTATTTAGCCAATGGGAGAGTTGGGACCACATTTTAAATCAGATGAATCTTTTGACAAAAGAGACATCACAGTTTGACCTCATTCTATGCATGGTGGTTATTGTAAGTATTTTGAGAACAGAAGGGCCAGGAGGGTATTAAGTTTTTTTCTACAAGCTTCCTCTGAATCGATCCTCCTGTGTACTTAGGTGATTTTTATTTGAATATCTTTCTGAGAGATTCTTGCAGACTTGTATCACAAAAACTGAAAGGCATTATTCATTGAGATTTGGGGAAATAATATGATGTACTGATCGGAACCCAGCCACTTAAAAAAGTGCACTTTGGTAGAAGTGTAACCAGTAGGATTGAATTCCAAAAGTGCAAATAACCTGCAAGTCTCAGCTTCGTAGGAAACCTCAGTGGCAGGCACCTTATCGTGGGGTTCTCCTGCCTCCATTGTGCCGCCATAACTCAAGATATCTTCAAACATTTGCCACAAGAACTGTCTTCCCGAGGTGCCTAAAACAACTGGCTTCTTCAGATATTCAGCGAATTTGTGTTTCATTTGTATCTTTTTAAGGTAGGAAAGAGATTGGGTTTAATTTCCTGACAATTTCAAGTCGGGATGTATCAGTGCTTCTGTAATGTCTTTAAGATGTAGTGAACATAAAGAACCAGTACACCGTTTTATGAGTCATTTTTCTATTTTGCTCTCCATCTTGTGTCGCTCAGACCATAGTTACCTTTTGAACTCCATGTTTCCAGAATCTCACAGAGTTTATTATCCACTTCAGCTGTCTGTCTAGTTTCTCCCCGCTGTTGCACTTTGAACCGTGTCATCGACTTCTGTCTCGGAGCCTGGCAAACCCTTGGAGCTTCTTTTGGGCTCGGAACGAGGCTTTGTGTGAGGAAGGCTGCAGTGTCTGCCCACATCTCGGGGTTGTAAAGCCTTCATGCCACGGGCTGGTGACGTCACAAGCTGTTCCCAAGCTGCACTTTCCGTGAAGAGTTTGTCGTCTGGAGCCGGTTACAGTGTCGTCGGAGTCGTCTGCATTTGTGCGTCTTCCTGGCTGGTGCCCGCTCCTCGCCACTTCACCCAAAGAGCACTGCTCCTCAAAACCAGACTTTCTCAGCCTCCTCCCATTCACTTTCACGGCCCTTCCCATTACCCCTCAACCCACTTATCCTGTCTCACCCACCCTACCCCACCCGACCATCCCTGTCTGCCCATCCTGGCGTGTGTCGCTGTCTTCTAATCTCGTAGGTTTCCTTGGCTGCCCATGTCCTTTCATTGTTGCTCTGTTGTCAAACACTTTCTCGACAGTCTTGCTACCCATTTTTGTTTGTTTGTTGTTTGTTTGTTTGTTTGTTTGTTTTCGTTTTTTCTTTTGTTTGGTTTTTTTCTTTTGTCAGTGTAATGCCAGGTCACGCACTTTGTTTTGAATATAATGCTGTCATGCATTTCGTTGTCAATGTAATGTCGGTCATACATTTTCTTCTCGATGATCACGCATTTCGTTGTCAGTTTTATCCTAGGCTATTTATTTAGAATGAAAATTCTCATTCATTTTCAAATGTTGTTTTGAAATTCCGAAGACTACGTCCTTCGCTACTTTCACAACCAAGAAACGTAAAGGGCTTCGAAATTTTTCTTGGTTCGTTCACTTGGCTTAGGTTGTAGTGGCTTGGATTTATTTCTGTACTGTCGTACCTTTATTAGCCCTGATGATGCAGTGAGCGTGCAAAGGGTTATGGGAGGGTGTTCAAAGAGAATTTATAATGCGCAAACAGTATGGAGTGCATGCAGAAGCCGATCTATAGACCGTAAGGAATTGTACATGAAAAGAAAAACTGGTTTTAGGTCGATGAATGTCATGGTTGAACAAACGCAGATTGTCAGGATGATTGTCTGCCAGGCCGTGGGTATTGTAACCGTTATAGCTCTGATAGGATCGTTCTGATTTGAAATCGGCCAGAGCAATGTCTTTATCCAGGGATGTCCTTCGCGTGTCCTATTTCCGATAGATGTCAACGCTGGACCTTTATACAAGACCGAATGGCTGTCACCTTCCACAATACCATATTAAATTCCAATTTTCGTTAAAATTATTTCTTTCATCAGTTTTACAGACATAGTTACATATGCAAACAAGTAAAACAAATCCAAAGACAACACGCGAGCGCACTGACTCTCTCTCTCTCTCTCACACACACACACACACATCAGTGGACAAAAGCAGGCGACGCATTCACACTGTCTACGGAGTATTTCTAGCAGACGATGCTTTTTCTCGTATCAGACATCATTAAAGTCTGCGACAGAGACCTGATGCTACTCTACATGCTAGTCATTGCATGACCCCCATCTCCGTCTTTTCCCCTACACCACCCCCCACCCCCCACACACACACACACAGTAGTGGCACTGGGGAACTAGGTCACCGACATCATCATCGAGGATGGATGCTAGTAGGATCCTGAATGCCATCAAACTGGAGAACCGTTCTTGACTAAGCAGCTTTGTGTCAAATACATCCCGACTCGCATACAGCGAGTAGTGTGTGTCACGTGAGCCGTCAGACTTTACTGCGGAATCTGATTCAAGTTGAACTAAAATTGAATGTATCGCACGCGCATACATTTCCTTCTCAATCTGATGTTGTTGGTGGATGTCGTGTTTGTCTGCGGAGATACGAGGCAACAGCCGAAAAGGGACTGCAAACCTTTTATGATCTACGGTGCGTCCCACAGCAATGGACTTTTGACCAGTTTCGAGGAAGCCATCTTTGTCATGCGTACTAAATAGGTCTCAGTTCGCGTGCACTCCAAATCGATCCTATTTCGCATGCCTACTTCTTTTGTTTTACATCCGAAAAGCAAATTGCACCAATAAAAACGAGCAGAAAACTTCTGTGCCGGTGCTTTTCTCGACGACTTCAACGTGAAGCTGCGTGGTGCTAATAATGCAAAGGAAACAAACTGGTCTCTCTCTTTAACTCTCTCTTTAATATACACACCCACTCTCGTTCTGCCTTTAACACACACACAGAGTCACACACACAGTCTCTTTTTCTCTCTCTCTCTCTCTCTCTCTCACACACACACACACTCTCTTTGGTTGG
This sequence comes from Marisa cornuarietis, assembly GCA_004794655.1. Lineage (NCBI taxonomy): Eukaryota > Metazoa > Mollusca > Gastropoda > Architaenioglossa > Ampullariidae > Marisa > Marisa cornuarietis. Next base: position 5,338,101 of record SMMW01000576.1, on the reverse strand, counting down.
GTGTGTGGATGGGGGGCAGCTAGTTACCAGAGCCCACTACTCGGTTAGCTGAGTATTTAACATGTAACATGAAGCCAAACTAAGATCTTATAATAGGTTTAGCTTACAACTAAACCTTTAAAGGTCAACGAGAGTGAAACACACTTTTTTCTTTATAATCTGGCTGAGTTCATTTTAAAATTATCATTGCCAAAATATGAGTATCTAATTATGCTTAATTTTCAAGATATAAGCCTTCAGACATCGGCAATCTCACTCGCCACAAGGAAAGCAGAAGAAAATTACTTTCCTGTACTGAAGAGTTCTATTACGCACCAGTAGTATTTGTAACAGTGAGTGTGGCTCAGTTCAGCTCATCTGTTTATGTCTGCGAGTCAAAAGAAGAAACATTGCTCATGTTGCCATGTTGAAGAACCAATCTTTTGCCCAGAAAATGAAACGGCTGATTTTGGAATACAGCCCCACAGATTGGAACTTTATTTAGAAGCTTCGACTGAAGATTATATAATTAAAAGGTCCATACTGAATTCACTCAACAGTCTAGTAAGTAAATCTTCTCCATATACAAATGTAATGGGCAACAATTACGAACATTGAAGTCTATGTTGTATTATTGATACTCATTTAGCTGTGTGCAAAATTTACTATTTACTTACACCCACGTGTTCCCATTTTTGAGCTCCTCATATGTTTGTCAAATTTCTTTTTTAGCTGTTTCGAGCACGAACATCAATGGTGCCCTCACACTGTCATTTGTTTTTAGCATTATGCTGGATAAGGATACGACTGATGATGTTGTGTTTGTGACTGTCACACGATGTTACTTATAGACCAGACGGTGTATAAAGCGTTGATGTTGCATCTCTGGTGCTTGATCTTTGTTTAAGTTTTTTTTCCAGCAGTCGTTGGTTTTAACATCTCTGGGTTTTGTATAGTAAGTGCTGATGTAGGAAGATTTCTTCGTTTTACTGAAAGTCCAATACTTACTTCTGCTGTATAAGTGACTGGAGAACAATCGATTTAGAAAATTTGGAGCAAACTCTTTGAGTCCTGTGAGGGGACAAAGTTCGCACGGCACGTTTGAACAAAGCAGAGACCTGTATATACACATCTCTGAACAAAGGGAATCCACTGGCGTTCGCTGCCATTATCTTTAGGATTTCCTTCATGAGTACACACTAACTCCATCTGAGTGCCGAAGAGAACATTCAGCCAGGGCACAACGTGTCCTGATTAGTTTTCTTTTCCCAAGGATTGCCTCTTTCCCTTTCGAATTCAGCTCATGCAGAAGACGCTATTTTTAGAAATACTTCCGTTTCGAAATACTCCCAAAGAAAGGAAACAGCAAACAGTGTCAGAACTACAGAACAATAAGCCTTATCAGTCACCCAAGTAAAGTCATGCTGAAGGTCATACAGAACCGCATCAGAACCACCGCAGAAGAGCTGCTAGCAGAAGAACAGGCTGGCTTCAGACCACGTAGAAGCACAGTTGAGCAGATCTTCAACTGTCGTCTTCTTATAGAAAAGCATCTGCAGCATCAGCGGGACCTTTACCACAACTTCATTGACTTTAAGAAGGCATTTGACAGAGTCTGGCACGAGGGGCTATGGCATGTGATGCGGAAATTCAACATTGAAGAAGGGCTTTTCCAAGTCGTTGAAGCGTTGTATAACAGCTCAACGAGTACAGTTTTGCTTAACAACCAAATAGGAGCTTACTTTCGTACCACAGTAGGGGTACGTCAAGGATGTCCCCTATCACCCGTGTTGTTTAATATATTCTTGGAGAACATCATGCTTGAAGCTCTTCATGACCACCATACCTCCATTTCAATCGGTGGAAGACCAATCTGCAACCTACGCTTTGCAGATGATATAGATCTGTTAGCAGGTACAAACAAGGAACTGCAAGACCTCACCAACAGACTGACAGACAGCTCAAACGCATATGGAATGGAGACAAGCACAGAAAAGAGCAAAGTTATGATCAATGGCAACGGCAAAGCAGAGATCTATATGAACGGGGTACAGCTCGAAGAGGTAAGCAGCTTCAAGTACTTGGGAGCCACTCTCTCCAAGGACGGCAGCTCCACGCAAGATATCCGCATCAGGATCGCAACAGCAACAGCAGCAATGGCTAGGCTAGATAGGATCTGGCATAGCCACAAGATAAGGTTCACTACCAAGTACAGGCTATACAAATCCCTGGTAGTGCCGATCCTGCTCTACGGATGCGACACGTGGACTCTACTCGCCGAAACAGAAAGGAGAATCCAGGCATTCGAGCACAAGTGTCTGAGGAGGCTGCTCCGGATCTCATACAAAGAACACAAAACCAACGACTTTGTAAGAAACAAGATTGCCACACTGGTAGGACACCAGGAACCTCTACTATCAACAGTCAAGCGACGTAAGCTGGTCTTCTTTGGCCATGTAACCCGGCACGACACCTTGTCAAAGACTATCCTTCAAGGCACCTTGGAGGGTAGCCGACGCCGCGGTGGTCAGAGAAAGAACTGGCTTACGAACGTCAAAGACTGGACTGGTCGTCCTGTACAGGACCTGCTGACTATTGCCCAAAACAGGCAAGAGTGGCGGGCCCTATCAGCTGCCGCGTCTATCCATGTGCTCCCCCCAACGCCAGGTGCCAGGCAAGGGACGACTGACTGACTGACTGACTTCCTGTTTTCTCGACATATCCAGGTGTGATTAAGAAAAAAATACATTAATATAATATTTCTCGTGCCTTTTTGTCATAAAATATGCTCTATTCCCAGCGATTTATCTCTGAGCGCTCGTGTTGTCCTTTAAGACATGCAGGTAGGGCCAGGGTCACACTGCCCACCCTTCCCAGCGCACATCACTCCATCGTGGCGCTGCACGCTCCAGCATGCACGTGAACGCAAACAAACCGTCTGCCCATGCGGCTCGTCCGTTAACTCGAGCGTAGGCAAAAAAACTTTTCAAAAACTGCTGTGGAGTAATTTGACACCTCCCCGAGCTGTGCCATTTACCTTGTCGTTGTCACTCAGGCAGCCAGTCGCCTGAAGACTGAAAGCTACTCGGCGAAGCGGAATGGTTGTCTACAGCCACGCGGTTTGCTTTTAGCAGCTTCACCGACTCTCAGTCCTGATGTCGAGTGAGAAGCGACACTAGGAGTAGCAGCATCCGTGACGGCTTCATCAGTGTTCAAGGCCATCTCATCGCCACTGCCCTTTGCGCTGCGGCCAACCGGCGAAAGCTGATCTTAAAATTGCCAACAATGGCGAGCAGACAGACGAACTGCCATGTGTCCTCCGCCTTCTCCTCCTCCTTTCATCACTGATACCAACCAGTGTCGATTCACACCTTTTTCAGGCTTGTCATGTCGTTCAGCCAAAGTATTGCAAAGTACTGAACAATGTATTTAATTTTTTTTTCCTTCGATAATCAGGAACAGAAACGATGTGCAATTTCAAATCATATTTTAACAGTTGCATCCAGAATTATCAATCGCATTGATGAATTAATTATCCAGAAACACTGAATAAGCACACAAAGATGTTGTTCAGGTAGCGGTCAAGTTTTAATTACTTCCTTTTGTCTGCATTGAGAGAAACGTTTGCTTTTTAACACAGATCTCCCAATGTTTGTTTGTTTTTTAATTTCATTATGGAGATATTAACGTCTGATAAAGCTAATCGGCATTCGTTGCACACCGAAATCCACTCAAACCCTCATCGCCTGCTTTCAGCCATCGTCAGCTTTGCCGGCTATTATCATCTCGCCAAATATTTCATTCACCTCAAGTGGTCTTCCACCATGTTGAGGTTACCATCAGCGGACACGACTTTTTCGATGATGCTCACTAGTCGGCTCATGCATTTACGCGTTCTCTCCTTCTTCCCCCCCCCCAACCCCCCGAAATGGATTGAGGGGGGGGGGCGGTTGTGGGTGAGGAGAGAAGTGGTGTAAGGATGAGGTGTTGTGTGGAAGAGGGGGTGGGGGGAAGTAAAAAGCCCGCTTGCCAATCCGCAAGAGACAGTTGTTAAAAGAGAGACAGTCCAGGCAAGGCTGGAAACTCCCGCATCTATTTGACGGGCGAGCCGCCGCCCTGCCTGCTGCGCATGACACTCCTGGGACCAATCACGTGTCGAGCGAGCGCACACACGCCATTAATGCAAGGGAGGTAATTCGGACAGCACTTCTGCGAATTATGCGCCCTGACCATGATTTCTGAGCGCCATTCCTCGCGCTGTGTGATTATCGAAGGGGCCGTTCTTGAAGCGGGAAGGGTCTTGAGGAAAACAAAGTCATCGACAGAGCGTAGTTGTCAGATGTGGCGAGTTTTAATCTCGGGCCGCCGTTGGCGCTTGCGTGTCCCCTGGCCTTTGCGATGGCACGATTGTGTGCCAAGACGAATCCGGCCGAACGGAGCAAAGCGCTGGGCAGCCGGAACATTCGGGTCTTCGATAATCGGTGTCTGTAATCCAGGATACGATAAAGTAACATCAAAGAGACTTGTCCTCCAGCACGCAGTCACTTTGTAGCTGGCACTGGCAAGCGATGGCGAGTCCAGACGACAGCTTCTTTTACCTACCCCACTCCCCATCCCCGACCAGTGCTTGCTTTTGAAAGATGGAGGGTTTTTTCTTTGCCCCTTCCAAGCACAGACTCTAATTACATTGACTATTCTATCCTTCTTGAAAACAAAATAGATGGGTTTACCAAAAAGACTTAAGAAGATGTATTGCAACACGGAAATAAATATTTACTCGTCAAAGATACCGGTTTCGAACTAAAAAGCTCGCGCTACAAACACTTCCCTGATACCTCCACCTCTCTCTACCGGTCTCTCCTCATTCTCTTTATATCCTCCTCAACTTTCAACATGTTTCAAATAAATTATATATGATTAGAAAAAAATAAAACATTGCTTGATTATCGTAAAAAAGCAACTTTCAAAATAGTTTTTTTCCCTAAAAGCGGTCAAATATTATTTTGTCTGACCTATAGCTAACGTTACTGTTATTTTTGCTTAGGGTAGTTTTTGTTCTGATGCCAATGTTCAAGGTTCAAGATAAAACAGAAGGAATTCGCACATTAATAAACCGGCAGCCTTTAGTTCTAATGAGCATGCGACAGATTTTTGCGTTAATCAGGCTGGTATCTGTTCAACGTCGACATGTCAAGACTTTGCTGTTCCGAAAAATCTCTTAATTAAAGACATTTCTTCAAATGATTTTGTTTGTCTCAGTGGTAGGGTTTCCTAAAAAAAATCAACTTTCTTAAAAGACGACTTAAAATATTTTCTTGCACAAAAGGCGACTTTAAAACTGACATCAAATACCTTTATGTTGTCAAGGCTACAGCCAATGGGAAAGTTAATTATGAATATCCTTGGCCATTAGTGATGACATGGGCTTGATGTCATTCTGTACATATTAATAGCTAATTGTCGGAAACATTATTCATTAAAATTCAAGGCAAGAGTAGCTTGCATTCAGCTGAACTAATTAAGTGATTAGAAAAAAACAGGGTTGTACTCTGTAGAGCTTTCACAGTACCGAGAGAATAAAACAGACAAGTAATAACGGGGTCCTCCACATAAACCTTCAAAATCTGGCTGCAGACAGTTTGGCTAGATTACGATAGACACCCTCCAGCACAGAAGACGGCCTAAAACAAAACAATTCAGCGTAGTGTTCACAAAACGCCTTGAAGGCTTTGTGAAGGTTCATAATCCTAAATGCAATAGGTTTTTATCAGTTAGTTTTTCCTGTGCATGTAGCGGATAGGAGGTAGAGCGGGGATGGGGGTAGGACATAACATGTTGACGTGTCAGATGTGTCCCTTAGAAAGGTTGGACCGCGAGTTTAGCAGATTTCACGTATAGGCAGTGCTCACACCCGGTCCTGGGTGACAGGTGTGGGTATTTTGATCCCCCAACCACAGTCAGAAAGCTACTACTGTGGCATGAATTCCGTGGAAAAGCGTGAGCCGCGAAATATTCGAACTTCACGCACGGGTCATCGAGTGCACACACCTGGTCTGTTTACAACAGAGGTGTGTGTATATATTCCTGACCCTGAGCGACCAGTGGGCTGCTGCTGATACTGCTACTGCTGAAGCTGATACAGTTGACCAACTGTTGCTAAAGCCGAAGCTGATACTAGAGATTCCACGCCGTTCTGCTACTGATTGCGAGAACAAACGCCATGCTGAAGGAAGGTTGCTATAGCGAGACTGAACAACCGGAGCTGGCGAGAGGGCGATACGAATCTGAGCAGTGATTCCGTATGTCGAGCGACGGAGCTCCACCACCACCGGTTACAACGAAGACAACCCACCGACTGAGGGGGGAGGGTCGTCGCGGTATCCGTGTACCCGAGCAGTAAGCCGAAGGTAGCCACGTCCTTGTGCACCGACCGTTACGTCCGGGGGACCTCTAACGCAGGGCAGACGCGTGAGCTATCGGGGAACGCCGGACTTCCATGAGACGCGGCGTACAGACATAAAGTAAGACTTTCTTTTGGCGTTAGGCCAGTTAAAGGGTGTTACGTACCCTAGTTGATATCCTCCACCTTCGTCTACCAGGTGTTGAGACAGGACAGTTAAATTAGAGACGAATAACCTCAGTACAGTTAAAGGTATATGCAGTGTTGAGACTGCTGAAGACTTGCCTGTGTGCGGTCTGGTACATTGAAGACTTGCTTGCGTGCAGTCGGAATGATAGTGAATATAAGTGTAGACAGTTGAGAGTAACGTTTGGAGACTTGCTTGTATGCGGTCTATTAACCAGTGTGTGTTTAAGTGTATGCAGTTTAGAGACTACTAGAGATTTGCCTGTTGCGCAGTGTAGAACGTAGAAGACCTGCCTGTGAGCGGTCTAATAATTAGTTTCAACTTGAAAGGCTTAGTTTCGTAACTACTTCAACTGTTATGCCTTTTATTCTACTTGTAGTTGTGTATTTGCTCTGAGTATTAATTTATCTGACTGCCTAGGGGCAGAGTTGTTGAATACTTGTTGAATTTCTTGTCGTTCATTCTGTTTTTTGTAAAGAAGTATGTGTCCAGGAAGGAACATCCTGCACTGAAGCGATCTTTTGTTAGTTTGAAAGAGTGCGCATGTCCGCGAAGAGTACGCGACAGTGCACATTAAGTTTGTGAAAAAAATTGTCAAACTTGGTCAAACGTTCGCCTGTATCTGCTGCCTGATTAAGTCGGTCGGTCAGTCGGTCGGGGTGGGAGGACCACATGGATAGACGAGGCAGGTGACAAGGCCCGCCACCCACGCTTGTGATCGTGATCGTGAGCAAGTCCTGCACAGGACGACCAGTTTACTCCTTCACATTCGTTAGGCAGTTTTTCCTCTGATCACACGCCCTCCATGGTACCTTCAAGCACATACTTGTGTTGTGCCGGGTCACGTGGCGAAATCAGACCACCTTACACCGCTTCACTGTATTAAGTAAGGGTTTCTGGCGTCCTACGAATGTCTTTTTGTGAAGAACACACACACACACACACACACACACACACACACACTTACGTTAAACATTAACTACTATCTGTCATTATAAAGTCGTAGACAGTGTAATGTCAGCTCGTGTACTCGCGTCGTTGAACGGATCACGTGACGTCCACGGGTACTCGTCCTTCGACATAGCCCTCTGTCTTACCTGGGCACTCAACTGACCTTTGTAGAACAACCTCATAGCTACAGGTTCATCCCGCCTTCAGAAAGAGGCAGTTGATGAAAGGACATCAAGGAGCAATTAGGAATCCCTTCTGTCAGTCCCAATGTGCAATTTGCTGCCAATCAAGTTTTATTATGGATTTATATTCGAAATAGCTTTCCTGCTCTGTTCGCTTGCAATCAAAGGTCTAGTGGGAATCGTTCTTTTTTCCCGAGAGCTGGATAAAGTATTTTTGCACTGTGTTTCACCAAGTCATTAGAAACTGCACCACTCAAGACCTTTAACTTTTGATTTATGGTAACTTCTCTTATACACTCTTTTGTATCTCTCCGCCCACTTCCTCAAATTAATAACAGTGTTAAAAAGGAGCACTCCAGTCAAACAGAACGATGCCCAGAACAGTTTACTTTCAAAATTCTAAAAGAACCGTTTATTTACGATTTCGCTCTTTCCCTCTGTAAGACGATTACATCCTCACTTTCCCATTTGGTATTTTTGTGTTATGCTAAATACTCGTGTTATACTAAATAAATAACTTCTGTGTTTGTGTTATGCTAAGTAGTGTTTTGTGTGATATAAAATAGTCTTTGTGTTTGTGTTTTACTAAATAGTGCTTGTGTTATACTAATTAATATTTTTGCGCTATGTGAAAGTGTTTGTGTTGTACTAAATAGTGTTTATGCTAAACTAAATAGTGTTTGTGTTTGTGTGTTGCACTAAATAGTCTATTAGTGTTGCGGGTTTTTTTAGTAAAACAAACTTATGTTGCCAAATGAGGAAATATGCTTTATAAGTTCTCGTTAAGAAGAAGAAGACTTGGTGTTATACACTTTGCCACCAAGAAAGGTTGCATCACGACAAATTGACAGTCAATTTTTATCAACTCCAATGTTTGCATGATTAACACTCCCTTAACCTTTCTAATTTTTTTAATCACCCACCCAGCCCTCACCATTATATTTCGGATTCTTATACATTGTTATACGTGTCATCATTTTTGGGTATGTGGTTGGCCGTTTTAATACTGGGGGCTCTGGGGGCTCTGAATGCCCCGCCTGGCGTTTCATAACTCATATCCACATGCAATGACAAAGAGGCAATCCCTTGCAGGATCTCTCACCGTGTCTTCCATCGTCCAGTACCTCCCGACAGCTCGAGCCATGAGGTGTGGGGCATGCCGGGAACGGGGGGAGCACTAAAGAGACTCCCAAAGCAGTCAAAGTACTGCACAGTCACATGCTGGCACGGGAAAGACGAATCAGATCTCTGGACGAATCCAGTTGATGACCTTTTGGCCTTCCTAAATGTCCACCGATGGGATTTCTGTGCCATGCAAGTTACTCCGCAGAGCTATGTTGCCACGGTAACTCTGTCCCTACAGCGGTTTTATCGGGTTACTCTGGTTTCTCGATGCTGTTAGTATATGTAGTACATGCCAAAAACAACAGTTCTGGTGTTTGTCTTGCCACCACCGCTCATTCATGTTGTTCTCCTAAAAGATCGTTGGCGTTTCGATTTTCTAGAAAGAAACTTTCGACAGCTGCATTTTTTCAGCTATTTAAAAGAAACTCGGAGAAAACAGGTGCAAAATCGATCCTTAAAAATTAAGTTTCCCCGATATTTGATCCCAAATGGGAGTGATATGTCAGATAATCGAGGCAAACAGAAAACTGAGAAGACCTTACACGTGTTCTACTTCTCACTTTATCTCGTCAACATCCTCTATTGTTTTTCTGCGCCATCCGCATTCATTTCGCTCTTCAATTGATTTTTTTTTCTTTTGCAATTTCCTCCCTTATTTTCTTTTTCTGTCGCTTCTGGCACCAACACGAAGAATTTTAATCATGCTGTAGTACCCGATACCTGACAGACTGTAGCCGCTGTTTGGTTCTTGATTAAATTTTGTTCTTTAAATTATGATGTATGTCAGTGTATTTTATTAAAACACATTATAAATATTTACTGTTTTTTTTTTAAAAAAACGGTCATTAAAATCTTATAAGAGAGATACCATGTAAATAAAGATGTATGCATACTCAGAAAAGATTAAAAATTTGTGTTCTACTTTATCATCATCAAAGCTTTTGTAGTCGGCTACTTTCAGTTTCTTCACTCAATTTGTGTGCACTATTAGATCCCGAACACCAAGAGTGCTTTGAGCGGTTTTGTTTTCTTGGGGTTTTTAGTTTTGTGGGGGGGAGCTGAGGGGCCTATTTGTTTTGTTTTTAGTGAGTTTCTTTTATTTGTCCCTATCATCTTTAATTTCTCCCCTTTGCTCCTTTTTTGTTGCATTATTTTACATTCATCTTCTTTTTTTCTTTGTCATTCTTTTCTCATATTTTTACCTTTTTACTGCTTTCTTTTGTTCTTGCTCTTAGTTTTTATTCGTCCTTCTGTCATATTTCCCCTATCCTACTTTCCGTTTTTTTTCCTTCCTTCTTCGCTCGCCGTTCAGCCTTTTACTTTAACAGTTTAGAAAATACTTGTAGCTGGGATTGCATACACGTGTGAATGTAGCCTTTCTGGAGCGGCTTTGATAGGTGAATTGACAAAGGGGAAGTAATCCTATGTTGGACTTTTCCACGCTGTGCACAGGAGTTACCGTTCCCTTCCCTCAAATGTCTTCCAACATTTATGTGTGGGCCCCCTCTCTCTCACTCTCGTGTGTGTGTGTGTGTGTCACTTAAAAGACATTATTTGTTATACTCGCATCCTAACCCATCTATATAAGGATTTTCCTTCCTGAAAATCTCACAAGAACTGTTTGACGAGCACTGCAAAGTTGTTTTCATTTTTTTTCCCTTTTTTCACCCTCACTTTTCTGCTGGTGGGCCCTTCATTACTGACTGTGATGGGGTTTACTCACGGGTTATCGACGTTATCACAGAATTCCGAGACAGACGTCGGTGTCAATATTTATGTCTTCTTCTTTATCTATTATCGGTTATCTGCGAAACAATAATTATCTAGTACTAACAACAAAAATCATTATTAACGAGTTTTCAGTGTACACCATTTGTTACACTGTAAAATTATAGCGCCATTATTATGTATAAATTTACTGTCTCTTATAGAATATACTATTATCTGTTATCAGGTTGCAGCCGTGGTGCACCGCGGTTCGTGTCTCTGTTGCATTCACTGAAGTATCCCATGCATTTCAGCGAGTTTTCGAAAGAACAGGACAAAGTGTAGGCTTCACTATCCACTGCGCTTGCAACAACCGCCCTTCAACGCCCATAGGCAGACCACGTGACTTGGGGCGTCGTCTGCTTACTAACGTACTATCAACGTTAATAATGGAAGGAACCTACACTACAGCTCGATGAAGTGACTTCATTCACATAAAGCCAGCAGGAAGAATCAAGGTGTGTGTGTGTGTGTGTGTGTGTGTGTGTGTGTGTGTGTGTGTGTGTGTGTGTGTGTGTGTGTGTGTGTGTTTATACCGATACTCATAATACAATTTCTTGTAAAACATTGACAAAGGAATTTCAGAGTGCCCTTTTCACCCTTCCTGGCACGAGTTTTGTGATTACTCTACTCCGAGTGGTTTCTCTCAATGACTGTCACGACAAGAAAAGCCACAAACACTTGTTACTAATGATCGAAGAGAAACCATAGTGTCACACCTTCCAAAAACGAACTCCATAATGCTGTTTGTTCCTCACCACATCAGTGATAACAGTGTCCTTGTCACATTTATCACGAACCAGGAGCCTATTGATCTTGCTGTTGCCTAAGTCGACAGGAGCTTAGATTCAGATAAGCATGCATGTCCCTTCCTTCTCAGCATTTTCTTGAGCACACCTCGGTTGTACAGCACAGACCTTTGCCTTGGTGAGATATGAACAAGTAATTAGTGGAGCAAGAAGAGCTGGCCTGGCAGTGAGGCGACTTCCTTGTTCACTAAGCTTTATCTGCTTGTCGTGTTCTTTGGCGCGCAAATAGCTAGCAGTCAGTGGGCGGCTGCGTGTCTACAGTTATCACTAGTTAAACCTGACTTTGATTGGCATTACATGTTACATCGTACATGGCACAACCAGGCAACACAGCCTGACCTGCTTGTTGGGAACACCACACACACACCGAGACTCCACAGACCTGAGCAACCCTGCAAACACTACGTCCCACACGTGTTCTTTCTGACAACAAATCACTAAGACCTGTACGTGGGCACAAACGTTTCTAATATGCGGGTGAACTAACAATATATTCTTTTACTAAATAACAAATGACAAGCTCATCACATATATTATTCTCTAATAAAAATGCCTATAATAATCACACAGAAAATATCCTTCACTGAGTCCTCTCAAGATCAAATGTCAACAAGCTGTTTATATTAAAAGTCTGTTTTTCTCCAAGTTCTCTTACATACACACTCTTCCTCAATGACGGGACATACACACTCTTCCTTGTCGACGGGTCCTATACGACTTGCTGTTGTTGGGGGGGGGGGTGACACTGCAGACAGTTCCACCCATACAGTCTTGTTCACTAGCGTTGATCACACAGACAGCATAAATCGACGAAACAACGACAGTCTTATCGGCAAACAGGTGTACAAGTCAAGAATAATTCACACAGTAGGTAAGCGTAATCCAGACAGTTATAAAATCTTCACAGGAGAACACACAGCAGCTGGGAATTTCGTAAAGCCAGGAACCACACAGTCGTTTATCAATAACAATACACGCAGTTAATAGTATTCCACACAGTTAATAGTATTCCACACAGTTAATATTCCACACAGTTGAAACAATTCTGACCTCTTTCAAGTTCTTCTATGTACCACACTCTCACTTCTGCTTCTCTTCCAATTCTCAATCAGCGCCCTCTATCTAAACATCAAATTCAGGGGTGACAATCCTTACTAATACAAAAAACACACAAGGGTGACAACCTCGTTACACCAAACTTTCAGGGGTGGTAACCCATGTTCCTAACACTGCTTCAGACCTGATTAAATAATTTTCAGGTTTTCAGCCTTATTGAAGCTCATAGATAATGAACTGAATTTTTTAAGACATATTTTTTCAAAACAGATATGTAGAATTCTGCACAGTTCTGCTCATGTAGGTGACAGGTAGAATCTCAACGCATGTCATCGTTTTTATACAAGCCATCAACAATACAGTGCCAATTGTTTCTTTGCAAGGTGTAATCTACAGCTGTACATCGTTGCTGCATAATATTCTTTGCATCCTGTGGAAGAAAAAAAATCAGCAGCTATCATTTATAAGCCGTTACAACCTTTTATTTTTTGATTCCGAGAACAAAGTTCCGATCCCTAACCCATGAAGTCAAACTTGTTTCAATCGCAGCCGTTAAGCTTTCAGAAGCGATCACACTCTTACAAAGTATACTGCGGGGTACTTACATTGAAAACTGCAAATATGAGAGTTATTAAACTACAGTGAATGAATCATTGTATATTATTTTCGTGATCCATGCAAAAGGTAATCCTAGCAGCTAATACAGCCAACATACAGTCATCATACAAAACAGATGATTAAGGACGAGCGGGGTCTGGGAAGCACTGCTATCATGTTTCAATACTAGAGGCTGAATGAGGTAGGATTACAAGAGGGTGCGTGAGGTAGGGTTACAAGAGGGTGCGTGATGTAAGACTAATGCCTATCTGGCAACTAAACGGAGCAGTTTAGCACCCTGCTAGTTTAACTGAGATGCACGAGTCCGAGCTTCAGTAGCAGACAGCTACAATGACCTCTGTAAATGGCTTCTTATTTTTCTGTCAGCTCCTTAGTTCACAACTATGTTGCGATGTGCACCTCATTTAGGGGTAAGGTTTCGTTTTCAGCTACCGAGTGTTCAGCTAGGCTTCTAGCGCTCAGATTTAGTGACCAACTTAGCGGCCTTCTCTGCACCTGGGCCCACAACGTCATCGACATGTCGTTTACCTTTGCACCTGCACGTCACACAAGCACTCGATGTAGTTTATGGTTGTTCTTGATCTTTCATTTGCAGGTCTGTCTGTCTGTCTGTCTGTCTGTCTGTCTGTCTGTCTGTCTGTCTGTCTGTCTGTCTGTCTCGGTCGGTCGGTCGGTCGGTCGGAGCTGAAAGATGATGTCAAGGTGCAATGAGAGTGGCCTAGAGGTAACAGATAAAGTTCTAATCCTGATCACAGACAGGGCATGTTTATTGTAGTTCCTTTTGATGGCTTGGAGGAGGGTGATTTTTGTAATAATTAGCAGATGTGTCTACACGTGCAAGTTGAGTTCTTTCCCTTACTACCTTATGTTTCTTACTCCTTCTCTCTCTACAAAGAATTACCAGGTTTGGGTAGTTTTACTATCCGATTTGTTGTGGATAATATTTTAATATTTTTCTCATTTGATTGGTTTTCTTACAGAACCTCAATCACTTCTTCTCACGACCTCATGCTATTGAAGCGTTTAGTTAACAGTTTAAGTGTTGTGTGCGAAACTACTCGCCTCCTCGCAGATTAGTTTCTCGCTATCCTTCGTTCTGACTAAGTGGTGCAACTGGCGATGGTTGTAATTATGTCTCCTTTACGTGGTCCTCTAAACGCGGTTATCTTCCCGCAGTTCTGTAAAAGGCGGATACTTGGGGCTGTTTTAGTGATTCTTTCACACTGTCTGTTGTACAGGAGGTGGTTTCAAGCTGAAGACTTCTTTTTATCTTCTAGGCTTCAGTGACTCTGGTCATTCGCTTTGGTGGGCGTGAATACCACGGCACTGACACTGGAGACTTTATGGACTAAACACAAAGACATGGCTACCGCTAGTCTTGTCACAGTGTAATCACACACGACACAGTCTGCTGTCCTAGTGCCGAGACAGCACTGACAACAAATCTTGCAGTCAGAACTTGTATCAGATCGTATTATGGTAACTGATATTTCGATTTCTGTCACTACTGACCTCACGTTTACATTAACGGCTGAGTAAATATTTCTGCAAATGCCTTTAGTTATGAACTTTGACCCTGGGTCACGTAATAGCAGGAAACAAACCCTGTTACTTAATTATAAGCAATATGTCGATAACAGAAACTTCATTTAAAAAAAAGAACAGTGCAAACCACCTGTCTTCGAATCTCCTATAAATTTTGGAGAGGTTTCTGTGACCTTTCTGGTAAAAAAAAAATTCATGTGACATTTTGTTGGCTGTTTAAAACGCAGGCTCTTTCATTGCCGTTCTGAAAAAAATATTTTTAGTTTTAAAGGTAGGCTGTACATTTCCCACTGAACACATTAAAGCAGACATTTCGGGATCTTTTTTTTCGGGAGGTTGTTTTTTGGGGGAGGTTTTTTTTATTTATTTTGTTTTCATTATTTTATTATTTATGCTGCTGCTGTTTTGGTTGATTGGACGGTTGGTTGGTTGGGGCATTTCTACTTCTTTCTGCGTACTCGTTATCTGAGTACTTCTGTTTCTTTCAGGTTGAGTGATATTTAAAGCTGATGCATCGTAGCCGTGTGTAATTGTTGCTTCATGTTCCTCTTAAAATATTTGATCGTTGGGTGATGTGTAGCAGGCATCTCCACGTCCTTTGTTTCGTGACTCCGCATGATGCTACAGTCAGGGTTTTGCTTCCATCGGTGAAATCAATGCAGTAGACGAGTGGTATCCAGCAAATTCTCTCTGGCAGTCTCGCTTGTGTAGGCTTACTGCACTTAATTGTGCCCCGGCACTGCCTAATGGCGTCACGTGCGTGCCGAGACTCACGTGGACGGTTCACGTGCCACCCGTTGCTCACGCTGCTGTGTTGTCCTGACATACGTGAGTGTGTGTGTGTAGACGCCCAGCTATAGGTGTTGCCTACCTCGTCCGCTGCTACCTCACCTTGGCTATGGTAGGTATGCATCTATCCGTAATATGCGAGTCTGCGAGTGTGTCAGGCCGACAGAGGTGTACAAAACAGGGAGAAGGGGTTCATAATAATTGAGGAAGGCTAAAGGAACACGTGGGAGGGCATGAAGTATTCTGCTGTTCGATGTGCAAAATTGACAGAGCTGTTTGTTCTCAACGCACACCTGTCTTTCATTCACCACTTGTTTGCTTGCTTCTTGTTGCGTGACTGATGATAAGGCTTTTACGGCAGTCCGTGGTTTTTTTATGTAAAGCCTTGCTTGTCTTTCTGGAGCCAGTTGCACAATAAATTTTGAATTGTAATCACATTTAGGCCTCAAACGTGTTTGTTAAAACTGTTTTAGGAAAAAGTCCTAAACGTGGTATACAACACAACATGTTTCACTAAAACCGTTTAAATAAATTTTGGGCGGACTTCCGCTCCCTTGAATACAAACTAGAGTAAAAAAAAATGGCGGCATCCATGAAAAAATCAGGAGTACCAGAATTGTTCACTCGTCAAATTCAATAAACGCATAAGATAAATTTCATGCTTGGTTGATGTGGTGAGCACACTGTGCAGGGTGGAATACGAGCGCCGCAGAGTGTAAACAGATCAGCCCACGACTCAACGGGCCTACTCGACCACTCCCTAGAGATGACTCGACCACGGACTATACGATAGGAATTCTCTTTTTAAAAATACCATGGTAATTGACACAAGTACAGAAGTCGTTAAAATATAGTTTTCAAATAAAAAAATTTAATACGTGTTGATTGATGAATATTTAAGGCATTTATCACTGCCATTTATTTTCTTTAATTAAATCGTGGAGCTGGACTTTCGTCAGTGGTCATTGTGATCTTCTGAATAATTCTGGTGATATCGGTTTGTTGAAATCTGAACCACTCAAACTACTCATCGTGGTTTTTTTCATCATCAGGTGTCTTGGCTGCTTGTCAATGCCTCGAGTTCTGCTCTGGAGAAAATTATGATAACGGTGATCGCTTTTAAAACCGTTTTATCCAGTTTAGAACTCCTCCGAGCTGTTTTAAAATTTGGAGAGAAAATCTCGACGATTATGAAACGCCAGTGCAAGGCTTCTACCCGGCATAGAAGCGATTTCCTTAAAAAAATTAATTTGTTTCTATAAAAGCGTTTTAATGTTTAGACACGTGTTGTGCAACTGGCCCCACATTTTTGCGGAAGGTGAAGAGATAAGGGGAGGTAATAACTGTAGGGGCGTTAAACCACGAGTGGCCGTGTCTCACCGTGTCCTGGTTACTAAATTACTGTGGGCAGTGCTTAACCCTCTCCGTCTCCCCCTGACACCCACCTCAGCCTTTTATTGTCATTCGCACCTGGATGGACGGAAGGTGTTTCCCAGGCAATGATCCACGGAGCTTGGAACTTGATGCAGTCTGTAGCTGCTCGCATGGATAATGTTATCATCAACAACTTTCTCATCGTAATCCTCCTCTCGTTCTCATCATCATTGCCAGGGCGTTGCTGTTATTACAATCATCTCTTTACTCATTAGTGTCATAGTAAAATTAACGACCTTTTGTGGTTAGCCTGTTATTAAAATTCCACTTCTCACTCCACCCTTCACCTGACACCTTTTCTCTTGTTTGTTCTACGCCCTTCTGCTGACAAGAGCCTGTCACAAGGTGCACTGAGGTGAGTCCAAGATCTACAGCATCTAGTGTACGTGAGTGGAACGTCTAACAAACACACACAATAGTGTTGTTAACAAACAGGAGCGCGGAGTGATATGACTTAAGTGTGATTAGCTGCACTTTCTGTTGTCTACCTGAAGCGCACTGTCTAGTGTCTCCAAGCGCGCAATGTGTGAGTCAAATGGTTTCCGAAGAAGAGGTCACGGTGAACAAGAGGTCACTGGAGACCATATAATGTTCTGAAGAAAATTTTAACTACGAAATTCTTGCCGGCCGTCAGATTTCCCCGTGAATCGTGAAACTACATCTACGGATGACAAAAACAGTCACAAGGCTAGTAAAGCGCAATCAATAATCATGTGTACCAGGTGAATCCTGCACGCCTTGGCAACAAGAAGAAACAGTTAGTATCTGCAAAACTAGAAGATTTTCGTTGCCTAGCAACGAGTCGTATAGCTCGCTCAATCCGCCCTGAAGTAAAGCCTAGTGGAGATGTAATCACATTCAAATTGGCAAAGTAAATCACAACGGAGCTTACCCAAATTGTTCCCTTTTGTTAAAAAGAGAACTTTATATTTAATTTTTTATTTCGACATAAAAAATGAGCTGATTTGAAATCCGATTTTTTATTGTTTGTTTGCTTGATTTTAGTTAGTTTCACCTTCACGATCGAGGTAAGGGCGTAGCAAAATTAGTTTTCGTTTAATTTTTTAAAAGTCGTTTATTTCTTGTTCTAATTCTACATTTTGACAAGTAGCTACAAGAGATGCTGCGCATCTTAACAGTAGACACAACTAGAGTTCTACTGTGAATTCCGTTCTAAAAGTTGCGGGGGTGTCAAAGGTAACTCGCCCTCTCTGCAAACGCTGCCAGCTCGATCGCGCACCTGCTTGGTTCTGGTTTGTGTGCTTTGCAGGCGTGTCTCGATGGCAAGACGGCCTGCCGATGTTGTCATCGATTAAGGATGATGAAAATAAACACGAAGATTCGCCGCTCAATGTCAGCGCCCTGCGCGCCGTCCAAACTCCACCTGCTCACCAGGTGGCGCGGGAGGAACTCAGGAGCTCGTGCGCATGACTGGCGGTCAGGTTCGTCATCAGAATCGTTAGACCACGAACCGTGGGCCGCATTTTACTGTCAGGCGCAGCACCATTCTTCGTCACGTGACTCTATGACCGGATCCTCCGCGTGGCGGGTCGGCCATCTCTTAGGGTATAAAGTGGAAGGTTCGCCACATTGAGCCCGAGACTCCAGTGTACAGGACCACGGACTGACAAGATCAGACGTTAAATAAGAGCCAAACCCGAGATCGGCTGATCTGAGATCGTGGTTTGCGGATCGTCAGCCTAGGAAGATCCTGGATATACGTGTGTGTTGAGAAGCTGAGCTGCAGTAGACTGCTAATGACTACGTGGCGTTTGGATCTTTTCTTAAATGTTTGGCGACAGAATTACTATTTCGCACGATTTTTTTCTGAACGCTTATTAATTTAATGTTTGTATAGTCACTCACGTTAGTTATGAGGTGGCCTACAACTTCTCTGATTACTTAATGATGTGGTTCGAGAATTATTTCCTCTGTGCGACGATAAATAAGCCAAACCCTATGCCTAGTGCCTTTTTCAAAATTTAACTCTCATGATGTGACTGTGCGTATTATTTGTACCCTTACAGACTGATGGCAATGGCTGCACCAAAGAGCTCAAGAGATGAGGATCTCAACATGCACCCCGACAGTGCCGAGTCCCTGGGTACAGCAAGACTCGACCTGCCCAGTCTCCGGCGCAGAAGCTACACTCCCCAGAACGACGTGGCCGACCTCACCTCGCTCTCGTCTGTGGAGCTTTCGGAGGCGTTGGCGGAGCTGGAAACCGATGAGCAGATTCGGGAGTTGGGCGAGGTATGCGCGCCCGCTCTGGTAGGCACGTTCTCCGCCAAGCTCGAAGGCGAGAGCAGCACGCCCATGCTCTACGACGTCACGCTGACGTCATCTGGAAACTACGCCATTGTAACGGACTGCTGGAACCATTGCGTCAAGGCCTTCGACCTGCGCGCGCCGGGTTGCCCATGCCGGAGCGTATACCCGATGAAGGAACTGTACCCACTGTGCATCACCAGCCTCAGCCACCCGGAGAGGGTGGCCCTGACATTACATCATGACGCCAGGATCGTCGTTGTCGCCGTCGCGGACAACGAGGAGGAAAGCGAAAGTGGCGACGTGAGAGGAAGGGCGGGTGAGAACATGCTGTCCTTTCACTCGGAGATCGCGACCAAAGGAGAGTATCGCGGCATCGCCCGCCTGTCCCCCTGCCACGGACCTGCAGCAGACGTAGCAGGGACAGCAGCTGCAGCCGATGCCTCCCAGGAACGCCTCGCCGTGACGGCGCCCAAGGAAATTCACATCCTGTCTCTGAGCGGAAGCATCTTGCAGGTTGTCGTTCCTTCGCTGTGCGGTCTCCCGTTGCTAAGCGATGCCATCTACGTTACAGCGACCCCTAGCGGCGACGTGGTGGTTAGCGACGTGGGCACGAAGCGCGTCGTCTGCGTGGACCGGTTGGGCCGCCTGCGCTGGTTTCAACCTTTCATCGAGATTTCGCATGACGATGATCTCGACAACGAAGATGAAGACGAGCACAGCAGCAGCTGTCCCAACGGCACCAACGCCCACACAGACTTCAAAGGCATCCAGTGGCCGCTAGGGGTCGCCACTGACGAGGCGGGCCGCATCCTGGTGTGCGACTTAGAACTGCACAGCGTGGTGCTGCTCTCCCCAGGGGGTGCTGCCAGCCGCCTGTTCTTGACTGAAACGGAATCCCTGGAATACCCTCGTGGCCTGCACGTGGCCAACGGCCGCCTGTGTCTCACGCAAGATCACTGCATCAAGCTCTTCTCCTACTAACTGCACATCGTGTAGGCAACAGTTACTATGCTGAGTGTGTGGATAATAGTTCTGACACAACACTCTGGTCCCACCCGTCACATGCCAGGACAACAAGCTTCAGACATTCCGACTCATTAGCGTCTGCACCAATAGCTCTTTTGGTATTTAATTTTAATTTGTTGCACTTAAAGGCAGTCTCTGGAGCAAATAATGAAATAAAAGTTTTTTTTGAAATGAAGGACGTTAGCTGGAAGGGTAAGGAGCCTAGCAGACAGTAAAATTATAACCATTATATAACTGACCACGTTAGCTATCCAGCTAGCACCTATAAACATTTACTATGCATCTAGTCTTTGAATAACATTCTGCTGCTTTCACACACTGCATTGAAGAAAAATCATGTTGCTTTCCCAAGGAAATAACCTACTGAGGAAATTTGTTTTGACAACTTCCCACAAAAGAAATGCCACACGAACTGACGGTGCTTGATTATTTGGAGGGAGTTTGATGGTCGTTTTCAAATGTTTACCTCACTGTGTCTGCCATCTTTACTACAGCCGGGCGGGGCATCAGCAATAATGTTAACATCTTGAAAAAATTGTCATCGCCTCGCTGAGGAAACCGCTGTGGAAGCGACGAGGTCACCATGACAACGACCTGTGCAGTCGGCAACACCACGCTCACAAACGTGTTTGCGAACAGCGAGGCTGACACCAGATACATAATTCGCTTCTGACAAGCAACGACCATGAAGAGCATTAATTAGACATTCTTGTCAGTGAACGAGGACAGTATATGTAATCCTGGAAGATGTTGAAATGTTACCAAGGGATGATTAAAATGGAAAGGAGATTTTTTTTTTAACCACGGCTGTCACGGTGGCAAGTATGTCGGTTGTCTCACATTAAGTATTAAGTAAACTGAAACTGCACAGTTACTGACTTAGTTTCACCATTTTTGTCCATGTGTCTCTCTCTTACTCGCTAAGCGCTCAAACAATTGTTTCGAGGGCATAAACAATATCTTTTACAGGGATGCCACGACATGTTTTAAAAAGAAACAAAAACTTACGTTGGTACCAGGTGCTGTGTAACTATGCTGGTTTATTTAATAATCTTTATTTATTTCTTCTATCACTTTAATTTTCACTCTCGCTCATATCATTACGTTTTACCAACACATTTGTTATTGTTGCTTTTTGATTTTCCATCTCAGCCTGGCTAAAACTATTCCTCTTTCCAAAAGACTTTCTTGTTGTCAAAAGGGTGTTCTTTAGAAGATCTGAGACACTGTAGAGTTTTTCCTCTGTTATTGTCCGGGTGAAGATGCGTTGTCTCTTTTCACATTAACGCGAGATTACTACCAGCATCACTTCCTCGCCTTAGGTATGCCCTCTCTGTGAGTCTGCCGCCGAGCATTGTGGTGTTGGTATTCAAATATCCTAGGCAGTAGGGACTCTGGGTAGTTGCTGTTCTGGAAGGCACTCCCCAGCAAAGCATGCCTGCAACACGATCGTGAATCATCTTCTATCGAACGGTGTTGTTCCCTAGCTAGCTTAACCGCAAACCATAATTAAAGCTCTACTATACACTCTGCAAAGACCTATGTTTGTTCTTTCGTCTCAATCTTTTAATATATTCTGAATCATAGCAACCATCGAATGATCGAGTATCTTTTTAAACAGTCCCTCGCTACGGTTTCTTGTTTGCATGCTCTTAATAACTTACACGTTACATAATGCTCTGTAGTATACGAAAATAAAGTGTAAATAACGCTTGACTTGTACGGTGATAACTATTCCTTTGTCATATACCTTGAACATGTAATACAATCATTACGTCACACCTCAGCCCTAAGTCAGTGCACTGTACATGATTTATATGGTCCGCAGGGTGCACTTAAAGTGTGTGTGTGTGTGTGTGTGTGTGTGTGTGTGTGTGTGTGTGTGTGTGTGTCATTCTATGTGAAATCTTCACGTCTGTTTTAATTCGTGGATCCATTTCACACCCCATCACACAGTCTGACACAAGACACAGAATCAGCCATGTTACCTTTCCTGTCCCACATACAGAGCCGTCGGCCGCTGGAAATTTGCTGATGGACACAGACACAATGTTCTCACAGCAGAGATTCTGGCACTGAGATTCTAGGGGCCTCTTCTGTGAGAAAACAGAATGACAAACCCCATGAGAAGCTCACAACACAGAAGCTAATAGCGCAAAACTGTGTGTGTGGTGGGTGGGTTAATTCTGCAAGACATGGATTTACTCCCTTTTTCTTTCATTCCTTGCTCTCTTCTTTCTTTCCCTTTTTATATGTTCGTTTTTATTTTACATTTCGTCAGCTAATAGTAACCCATATTCAAGAGCCAGCAACAAGGACTCACCGAGCATGGAATGCCCGAGTTGTAGTGCCGGCACTGGTCTTCAAGGGACAGCTGTGCTCCTGGCAGCTGACTTGGAAACTGATAGCCACTGCCATCGCCATCCAAGAGACAGTCGGAATACCACACCCTGAGAGTCAGACAAGAATACCGGAACACTTACTTCTTTGACCTGCATGGGCTTTCTTATCAGCACCAGCATGTGACAATAATCTACTTCGTACCTATTTATGCTATCTGCGTGTATGCACTGATGCATGGAGGACACACACACACACACACACGCACACGCACGCACACACAAACACACACACACACGACATATGTCCTGTATCTCTGGTAAACAGGAAAAGAAAATGGTCGAGTTTGCAAACTTTCTCAGCGATGTCTCCACGAATCAATGCCGATTTTCTTACAGACGAGTAAGCCAGTGAATACAAACTGATTCAGAAAGTTGGAAATGCTGAGCTTGGAACAGGACGAGAACTGGTTGAATCTGTAGGCGTCGGTCCAGGAGTAACTCATGATGTAGCCGGACATTTTGCTGCAGGAGGCTGCGTCCCCCTCCCCGTCGTGAGACGCGCCCAGGCTGCCATGAATACACATCATTAAGGCTCGGCACGATGCCAGCACTCATCAGTCGTCATTTAAGTGGGAGGAGTTTACAGTTACGGAAAGGTTTCCGGACACATTGGGAGACAGAAATAGACTCATGCAAACAAAAATAGAAAAAACAAATATGAAAACAAAGAAAGGCTTAACAAGTGTTCACGTGTGTGTGCTTCAGTGTGTTTTTTTTTCAGCTACTTTTTTCGTTGGCAATGGACTCCTTTCCTCTGACTTACCTAGGCTATATTCGACTTTTTCATAGGAGTCGATCCGTAGAGCGTTTTACGGAGGTTTGGGTGAGCGGCTGAAGTCGCTCCGTAAGACATTTTACGGAGGGTGTTAAATATTTTTTCCTTCGATTTCTATAGGTAAAAAAGGGAGCTAACTGCGGAAATCGCTTAAGGAATCATTTATCTAGAGTTACCTTCCTTGGCATTATTTACTCGATTGTTTCTTCGACGAAATTTAGAATTTTCTAGACCTATAGTCACTGCCTTTCGAAAATGGCGATTCAAAGAACGCTTTTCAGTGCAAAAGGCACTCGAACTTTATTTCAAGATGCTGTATGACGACTAAACCGACGTGCTTGTTGCATATGATTATTCCACGTCTGACATATAAACTGGGTTGGGGGCCATATTTGTGGTCATAGGACCTAGTCTCATGTGGTCTAGTCTACTCCAAAACAACTTTTTATGGGATACCGTTTACTTTACCCTCCCGGATATCTAACTGTAAAAATAGTCGAGCTTCATGTGAATTCAGGTAAAAACATGTGAATTCTACTAATACTTATCTATCTAACAAATCAAAATCCATAGCTGTATCCTACATGGTTATATTTTTACAATTTTCTGAAAATGACAAAAATTCATGCATCCAGAGAGAACGGCCTGTGACGAAGGGGCACGACTCCAGTGAGTTAAAAGACAGGCATATTGTCAAATTCAATTTCCTACTTCAAAAATAACTCAAATTTCTTCGAAATATAATATTCCAGTTTTTAGAAAGCCAGATAACACAGAAGTGGGATTTAATTAGAAGCAGATAATGCACCAAAGTCAACATGCGTCGTCACAGAGCTTTTCTAGCCAAGGATCGCACAGGCAAAATGCAAGAGCAGATTACTCACAGATGCCCCAGCTCGTGAGCTGCAGTCAGCACAGCGCTGTAGATGCGGTTCACCTCGATGACCCCTACATCATACGACTGGCCCCTGAAGCGGCGAGCTGTGATGCAGGCCCCACCCTTGTACCCGATACCTGCCAACGTAGAAACGTTTCTTGGGTTACGGTGTTTCGAGTACACCCACCATACCTCACACTATACAGCAAGTTCTAACCGCATTAACCCCCTAAATGTTAAGAAAAACTACGTATACTAATTTGATAGACAACTACACAACGAATCAGTCATCATATCAAGCAACAACTGTTCATTCTTTAGTTTACAGCAACCGAAAGAGACTTCATGATGAACATTTGCACCAGTGTTGAGTAAAACTTTCCAGCAGGTACATCGTAGTCAGCTGGAACTTGCTATGGAAAAATTATGTTAAACTGAAGTGTAAGGTAAAGGTCATCTCCTAATCTTTTCAGGTCGTTAGGGGGGTGAGGTGTTAGAGACCCCACTTTTCTCGGGGCCAGCTGTATGTGAGGGCGGTGCCAATCTCCTCTCCCTCGCTGCCTTACCTTCCCCAACCCTCTATGGAATCAGGTACCCATTCCCGCCAGCTGGGTCGACTGGGGGAAGTTTGCTGCGCTTTTCGGGATCTGAACCAGCGCGCTCTCAGTTCGAATGCCAGCGCTCTAACCACTCGGCCATCCGCTTCCCCTTAAGTGAACTAAACTGTACAGGTCAGAGCATCGTGCTACCTGTTATTACCTTTAACGCTGTCCACACAGCTTCCGTTGTCGGTCTTCTTACAAAGGGTTTCTCTGAAAAATAAACAGAGGTAAAAAAAATCACGTGTGCATAGATCATCATCATCGGCGTCGACGTCATCATTATCGTCCATATCTTCGTCATCGTCATCTCAGCCGTCACTGATCGTCTTCTTCCACCTTTGACCTAAACTCTGATCACTCTTTTGAGCAAAGACTGTAAGATCCTAATACTCAGTGTATCTACACACCCAGTCATGAGCACGGCCACATCATGTGGTGGGTTCATCGTGTTACTTTCATAAACCTGCATCCAGGCACGAAACCCCTCAAGCACATCATCTAGCGACACGCGGTCTCGTGACCCTGGGATCCTGCTGCTCTCGATAAATGTCTGGAACCCTGAAAACTAGACGATAGGGTCCATGTTGTGAACAATGCAAAACAGTGAGCAAACTATAAAGTACACAGGATGTGTTTGTTGTAAATAAACAATGGGCCAGGTAGTTATATCCTAGTTTCCTTCCATGTTCCCTTTTCATTATTTGCGAGTGAGCAGGCCGTCACGGTGCTCTTGCCTATTTATAGTTTAAAAGAAGTTTCAAAAAGATGATGGAACGAAAAAAGTATGTGAATGCAATGAAACCATAAACTAGAAAATTTAGCCCATTCTGGCTTGACACATGTTTAAGATGATGAAAAAATAATGGACGATCTTACGAGAAATTTTCCGTAGGATCGAATCTTCAGTTGAATTTTGGGTTCAACAATCGCCTTGAGACGCAAGTTTACCTGCACAGATCGTACACAGATGTCTGCAGTTCATATCATGTAATCGATGTTGTATACAAATACTTGTAGGCCAAAGAAACAAAATCTGTTCTTTTTTCAATTGTTTTTAAATGCATTCAGCATTTATTCAGCATTTTGAAGTCTTTTTATGGACAGGGCAGATTGTGTTCTGTGTAAAATTAAATGTGTCCATCAGAACCTGTTAGCGAAACTTAAAGTTGTGCTCGGGGTGTGCAAGCCTTCGGTTTACTCTCTCTCTCTCTCTCTCTCACTCCGTTTCCTGTGTGTATGAGAGAGAAAAACAGAAGCGAACAAATAAGACTGATTACCAGATGTTTATAGACACATATGAAGCCTTGTTTACTTGACACATCATGTCAAATATTTGTCTAGTTAAGGTTCAGTCATTTAAAAAAAATAGATGATTATTCTGACGAACCGCTTGCCAGAAGTGAAGAATATAATCCTCCAGCTGTCTGGAATCGTAGTTGAACGCTTCACACATTTTCACGTCGACCATCACCATGACCTCCACAACGTAAGTACCGTTGAAGGCGCCCGTCCTCCCACTACCGGATGTCCCGCCAGAAAAGAGGGACTGTGGGGGCGCTGTCTGCGTGTCTCCGATCTCCTGTCGTTTACCCCTCCCACGCCGAGTCCCGCGGTGCCTGACCTCTCCTCCAGCGTCTTCTCTGGTGCCAATGTTGCTGTCGTTGTTGTAGCTGCTGCTACCAACCTTCATGGTCCTTGCGCCCTGAGGTGGCGGTGCTTTGCGCCATAGTGTCTTGTTCTTGAACATGAGTGGGACTGAGACAAAGTAGTCACAGGGAGCAACTCAACTGATTCGCCTACAGTTTGGGGAAGGGACGTGGAGTTGAGTAGATTTGGTCAATCGAGAGGAGGTCGCAAAAGAGAAGTCAAAGGTGAGTTAGATTTTTTTAAGTCAGAGGAAAGGCTAGAAAAAGAAATTTCAAAAGTTGTGACTCTCTGACCAGAGCTTTGCTAGAGATGAAAAGCGAGTAGTGCAAGCTGTCTTCTGCCAAAAGGGGTGAAGGGCTACCGCTGCTGTGTTAATTTATGTTTCTATTTTTCCATTTCAGACATAAACACTGATACAGCTTATAAAATCCTTTATATAAATCCGAGTCATGCTTGTCCAGGTCCTTGTTCAATGTAGAATAATGTTAGGGAAAGGGGGTTGTCACCCCTGATAGTTTCACCCAGTAGGGTTTGTCGCCCTTGTATGTGTGCCAATTCTGTATACGTTTAGAAAATGTTTTTTTTTTATGTTCGGCAGCAGTTAGTTCCCTTTATGTAATAGACTGCAATATTAGTCCCCCCTGAATGAAAGCAGATGAATGGAGTGAGTATGGTTTACAAGAGGACTGAGCAAAGTAGAGTCCCTGCAATGCAGGTGAACGGATTTTATTTCATTCCCCGTCTTAAAGAGGAAGGACCTAGAAGACTTACTGTGTGGAAGCGAGAAGCTAGTAGACCTAATTCCTTGCCTAGCCAAGGTATGGAATGTTTCTTTATTGATGAATCTTTGTAATAGTGACTTTCTTTATTATTTGGTCTTTGTAATAGGCCTGGAGAGAATGATGAGCGCGTATGATATTTGAAGGTTCTTAGAAAGAGGTATACAGAATTGGCACACATACAAGGGCGACAAACCCTACTGGGTGAAACTATCAGGGGCGACAACCCCCTTTCCCTAACAAGCTCTAACAAGTTATTCGGATGTCAGCATTGTGATTATCGATGACTACCAAAGTCTGTGTTGTTGTGTTGCTATTTAAAACACGTTTCTCTACTCTCTTTGGTGGTTATAATCTCTATGCTTATAATCTCTGGATAACTGTTGTAGTGTCGCTTAAAGATAGATATATTTGCATTTTCTTGTGCATACCCGTTTATTGAATACCTCAACAAACAGCATCCTAAATACTTGTGAATGTGAATAAGCAGAAACGAATTATACGGAGCAGAGACGAAATCCATCACAACTTTCACTGATGTGATGTTCGTGACAAATGCACAGCCTACCAGTACCACTCATTTCTACTGTAGTTGTCTGTTAAATAATACCCTCGGATTTATACAGATCTCTCCATGTAAATTGTTGGTCATGAGCAAGAAGCCAAATTTCAGACCGTTGGCAAAAAAAGAAAATATGAAATATTACTGACAAACCTTCAACATAATCACTTGTATACACAAGCCACTCGTCATCATCGATATCATCAGTACTGTCCTCCAAATTTCTGATGAAAATTGATCTGCTCGGAATACCAGGATATGACAGAGCTGCATCCCTTTCCCACACGGTGTGCTCACGCCTGTTGTCACTTGTTCGTCCGCCTCTGTCTGTCTTGCTGTTCTCTGTTGAGTGCGCGGCTGGTACTTCTGGGGAACTTATTCTTGTTTCGTAATCTAGAAAACCATTCTGCAGATAGTAAACACAATACAACTGTTATTAAAGTTCTTGTTTCAGGTCATGATGAAGGTATATGACAGAGGTCATGGTGGAGAGGTTGGTGATCTCAAAAATCGTATAGCTTACTATACTGCGCTTTATCTGCTGTGCTTGTGTAAACATGACAGGTTATGTCGGTGTTCCCATCTGTGCCAGTGTAAAAATACTACTTATATGGGTGATGTGTAAGGCAGTAAGTTCTAAACGACTGAAATAAATTTGAAGGTGGGCATGGAAGCCTGACAGAAATTACTGACAGAAAGCTATTTTAAAAAGTAAATAACATAGGGTTAAGAGGGACCAAGGAGTTTGTCGTATATTTATCGTGTAAAAATATAGGTCTGCGCGTTTGGCCAGTGAAGAACTCACTATGCATACTACAGATACTACATTTATACCTTACCACGTGCAACGAGTTGTCTTCGACATTTCTGACAATGCTGACCACAACTCCAGAGTTCTCGTCGTAGAAAAATTGTCGGGATTTTTCTTGAACGTCACCCTAGATTGCATAAATAATGATCATTACAGCCAACGTACAAACCGTGTCTTAACTAGGCGATCCTTCACGGTCTGAACCTAGAATCAGCGATCAAGTGGATCCCAATTTCGCTGGAAGAACAAGGGATTCCAAAGCAAGGATCAGGAAACATGTCGCAAACTATGGTTAGGGTGGGTGAAAAAAAGTTCCAACAAGGCTATGGGAACCTATCGTCTGGTAGTCAATTTTTGCTGCTGATTTGGCTGCCTAAGCCAGGAAAGATTGCCCAATTAAAACACCACATATGATATGTTTCGTGAAACTATAGTAGAGCAATAATGACGTCACGTTTGTACACATACGTTTAACCTTTGGTCTCAGCTCTTCCAATGGCTCAAGCCTTCGCAATGTAAACGTATACATGTACAATCCTGACTTCTGTGTCGCTTCCATCTTTGTGTAAGTGGTGATGATTTGTAAACATTTATCTTGAAAACAAAAAGGAGTTGAAGTGGAAACGGTATTCATCCGGATTTGTGGGGGGAGGGGATAGCATCTTGTACTGTGCTTTACCCAATCATTAGTATTGCACTCCAAACTTTAAGTGCTTTAGAGGTACGCATACTTGCACGTACGTGTGTGTGTGTGTGTGTGTGTGTGTGTGTGTGTGTGTGTGTGTGTGTGTGTGTGTGTGATTAGTTTGTAGTTACCTGAGATGCCTCAAAGCGTAACTGGGGAATCCCGGCAGCGAGTACAGTAAATGAAGAGAAATCAGCATGCAGAACAGAGGTTTGCACACGCCGAAGGCGAAAGTTGCGGGAAAACTGTGAGGTGGCTACTGTTAGTGTCACCTCCTTGTCCCGGCCAAGATCACCAAAGACCCGGACTTCCATGTGATCCTCCTGATGCGCATCTGTAATCATAGCATCACTCATTCACGGTCTAATATTACATATGATACATGGCGTATCTGTAAACATAGCATCACTCATTCACGACCTTATATCACATACGATACCAGTGGCGTAGGAAGATGCTCGGCTTTGGGGGGGCAAGCTCCATGCTGACAATGAATAACGTTCACATTCTTGCCTTCCCAGCATCTTTTTTTTTTGGGGGGGGCGGCTGCCCCCCTTGCCCCCCCCCCTGTTCCTACGCCACTGGATACATAACGTATCTGTAAGCAAAGCATCACACATTCACGGTCTTGTATCACATATGATACATGGCGTATCTGTAAGCACAATATCACACATTCACGGTCTTGTATCACATACGTGATAGCAAACCGTAAAGATTACGAGTAAAAATCGGCGCAAATGCGATTTTGTATACTGCATATCCTCTTTAAAAATTAAATATTATAATCGTGTCGGGCAAAACAAATGTTTAAAAACATCAACTGGGTCTTCTCGATTCGCATGGACTGAAAATGTGTAAGCAAGAAAAGTGTTTTCGGTTTGAAAAGTATGAAAAAATTAAAAGCACAAATAAACAAAGAAAAGTCTAATCTTTTCATTTATTGGGCAATCTCTAAATTGCATTGACCCATAGACACATTATAAACTGTGAAAAGGCTTCGATTTTGTAAAAGGTTTCTTAGGGATGGTAAATAATGTCGTTTTATAGAGTGGTGTTGGTGATGATCGTGTACGTACGTACGTACGTACGTGTGTGTGTGTGTGGGTGTGTGTGAGGGTGTGTGTGAGGGTGTGTGTGAGGGTGTGTGAGGGGGGGTGTTTGAGTGAGAGAACAATGAACAAATCTTTACGAGGGTAACAGAATAAGCAAAAGTTATGCTTTTCACATCTAATTTACGCTCTAATTAATATGAATAAAAAATTACATTAATTAAAAACACGGCAATAAAAACAGAGAGAAATAATGATATGTATAAACATGGTGACTGAGAAAGAGAGAGAGTTGAACACTGTCGCGTACTCTTAGCGGACATGCGCACTCTTACGAAATAACAATTAACAAGATCGCTTCAGTTCAGGACGTCCCTTCCAAGACACATACTTATTTACAAAATGAACAACAAGAAATTTAATTAAATGCACAACAACACTGCCCCTAGGCAGTCAGACCAATCAAGACTCAGAGGATATATTCAACTACAAATAGAGTAAAGGCGTGACACTTAAAGTAGTTACGAAACTAAGCCTTCCAAATCGTCAATAATTGTTAGACCGCTCACAGGCAGGTCTTCTAGGCTCTACACACTGCACAACAGGCAAATCTTTAGCAGTCTCTAAACTGCACACACTTAAATACACAATGGTAAATAGACTGCATACAAGCAAGTCTTCAAACGTTACTTTCAACTGTCTACACTTATATCCACTATCATTAACTGACTGCAAGCAAGCAAGTCTTCAATGTACCAGACCGCACACAGGCAAGTCCTCAGCAGTCTCAAAACTGCATATAGCTTTAAATGTACTGAGGTTACTCAAGTCTCTAATTCAACTGTCCTGTATCAACACCTGGTAGACGAAGGTGTAGGACATCAACTAGGGTACGTAACACCCTTTAACTGGCCTAGTGCCAAAAGAAAGTCTTACTTTATGTCTGTACGCCGCGTCTCATGGAAGTCCGGCGTTCCCCGATAGCTCACGCGTCTGCCCTGCGTTAGAGGTCCTCCCGGACGTAACGGTCGGTGCACAAGGACGTGGCTACCTTCGGCTTACTGCTCGGGTACACGGATACCGCGATGACCCTCCCCTCAGTCGGTGGGTTGTCTTCGTTGTAACCGGTGGTTGTGGAGCTCCGTCGCTCGACCCTCGGAAACGCTGCTCAGATTCGTATCGCCCTCTCGCCAGCTCCGGTTGTTCCGTCTCGCTTTAGCAACCTTCCTTCAGCATGGCTCTTTGTTCTCGCTATCAGTAGCAGAACGGCGTGGAATCTCTAGTATCAGCTCGGCTTAAGCAACAGTTCGTCAACTGGATCAGCCTTAGCAGCAGTAGCAGTAGCAGCAGCCCACTGGCCGCTTAGGGTCGGGAATATACACACACACCTCTGTCGTAAACAGGCCAGGTGTGTGCACTCTATGACCCGTGCATGAAGTTCGAATAGTTCGCGGCTCACGCTTTTCCACGGAATTCATGCCACAGCAGTAGCTTTCTGACTGTGGTTGGGGAATCAAAATACCCACACCTGTCACCCAGGACTAGGTGTAAGCACTGCCTATACGTGGAATCTGCTAAACTCGCGGTCCATGATTTCTAAGAAACGCATTTGACACGTCAACAACATATGTTATGTCCTACCCCCATCCCCGCTCTACCCCCTTATCTGCTACAAACACAGTAGTGGGTAAGCAGCGACTAAAAAGAAAATACTGTATTATAGAGCTCGTATTAAAAGTGTTTATACTAACAGGTAAATATCGTCATAAATCAAAGCCATATTAGCCACGTTTTGCTTGAACTTACCTGTAACAGATTTTAGTTTGTCGAGATTCATAGAAAGTGACTGGAAAAAAAAACATAAAGGACATTTAAACCATGGTCACGTGCTGGCGCGTATGAGAGTACGTGCAAAGTAACTATATAATCTTAATTCGCATATAATTTAAAAAATATTTGTATAAGGCAGATTATCTGTTTAAGTGCCAATAGTAACACCGTGGTTTTTTCTATAGTTGATTTTCCCCGGGAAACATAATCTTCTCTCTCTCTTTTTTTTTCTAAGGCAAGTCCAAAACATTTTTATGGTAAGACACGAATCTGCGAAGTTCCAGCGAAATCACCGGCCCGCCAAGGTAACCACAGATTTTAGTTAACTTACAAGATTTTGTCAAAGCGCTATAAATGTATATTTAGTGACTAATGATAATAATAACAAAGCAACTTTTGACGGGATAGGGAGGATACATGCACACGAGTAGATGACGAGACAGACGCGTGTGTTTCTCATCGGCTGCCCGCGGCCTGTATGGACGAGTTTGGAGAGCTACGCATGCGTGTGACCTTTGCCCCAAGCTGAGGCGAGACCACTTCCGGTTTAGTCTCGGCAGTTGATATGTACAGCGTTCTTCGACCATGTCGGCTCATACAATACAAAAAAAAAAGACATTACTGTGTACCTTAGTGTGCAGCCTAGAAGTTTCAAACACTATCCTTTTATGTATTTCCAAAGGATGAGCAAAAGAAAAAACTTTGGCTAGTATAAGTTTGGATTTATGAGTTTATTTGTGCATTGCAAGTCTATGTGTGTAGCATCTCTATAGACAACTCCTCCGTCATGAGGAGATAAGTGTGTACTAAATAGTCATGATTATTATTATTAGTGCATTGTCACTGCACAGCCACAAATCGAAAAGTGCATTAAGAAAGAAAAAGTTTTGTTACGATATATACCTTGTCTCCTCCGTGAACTTTCAATTATAGACATATATTTTATAGACTCCAGATAGTTGTTTTGATATGCTTTTCATAAAAACAGAGGATATTTTTCGCGCACCTAATAACGAGGAGACGGATTGTGGTGACAGAGTACAGCAGTGCTACGCAGGCTGGGATTGTACATGGTGCAAAAGGGCAAAACTACAGCTCGACCAAACAGAGCAGGCTAATTTTTAAGTGGATAATTTTTTTTATGTCCCGCGAACGATTTTATAAATATCAAATGACCCTTGGAGGAAAAAAATGGTTCCCCACCCTACGGTAAAATATGCACATTTTAATGATATTCAAGTTATATTTTAGAACACATGCGATTCCACAATCTGTAATTATGACAAACTTCACCAAAAAAAATTATTTTACTACTTGGTTTTTCTCTAATTACAAGTTGTTTTTATTTCTTAATGATTTTCATATTACACAGAGAATAAGAGACGTTTGACCGACAGTGAAAAATACACTTAAATTGCACTGCCTATCAGTTTATATAAAGTTTTACTTACATCTGCAATTCCGTGGAAAAACTAAACACAGGCTACTAGAGTGAAAACAGCGTGCTTACCTTCGTCACCAGTACAGCGAAGACGAAACAGATTTCGAAATGGGTTGTCATGGTGGGGTTTTTTTTCGCTCGTTTCTGCCTATACAAGTTTATTTATACCTATTTTTTTAGTATTATTATTATTTGACGGAATTCCTTGTTCACGGATTTAAAAATCCTGCCCCGTGTTCCTCCTACCTACATATCCCTATGAATTACCCCCAAATGCGCGTTTGAAAAGTAGGTGAGGAGGATCAACTGTACTAAAGATCGACGTCTTCGCGAGAGGTTCTAGAGGTCATCCGGTGCAACTGCTGCAGGGGCTTATCAATATTGTTCTAGCCTGGCCGCCATTTCAAAGAATAAATTAATTACCTAAACAATACTTGTAATCATGTCCTTAAAATTCTTCAACTCCCAATTGTTAAGATGGAAAAACAGTTTTTAAAAACCTGCACCTGTCTACTTTTACGCGTGATCAATCCCACCCTGCACCTTTTGTATTGAACGCCCCGCCCTGTCAACAGGCAACATAAGGAATGGATATCTTTAATAGCCCGAAGGGGGTGGGGAGTGGGTGCCGGAAGAGAAACAAGCAGATGATTAATCGGTTGTCGGAGGACCGGCTCAGACTTCATTCCCAGCGCTGCGCCCCTAGATTGCCCCACCCCACCCCTGCAGGCCCATGTGACGTACAGCCTTTGCCTTATTTCAATGTCCACATACAGTAGCCTTGGCTGTCCCTCCTTGTAAATTTGTTAAAGTACAAGCGACTCACAATTTCCATGCGTCCAAGATACTCAAAGTTAGAATAAGCGTTTTTGGTTGCATCATTTGGTATCATCATCATAATAAACACGCAATTTGAAAAAAAAATCATTACGTTGGAGTTTTGATTATTTTTAAAGCGCATTAAGCAACTTTCTCCAGCATCACTCGGGCATATAGCACTTGACATACACAAAGGCGCTCGCAGTACTAAACGGAAATACACGAGGGACGTCACACAATAGCCCACCAGGCATGTGAGCACGACTCTCTTTATACACAAACACGCCGCACGCACGCACACCATCCACACACAGAAAGGAGGAAATCGGAATACCAGGAGAAAACCACCGATGATCAGCCCTGGAAACAGGTGTTACTTCCAATGAGAGGTATGTCAGAACCGAAAAACGAACCCACGACATCCGATCCTCACTGTCCTGGTGACAAGCGCTTAAGTCACTGCGCCACCAACCGCCAACTTTTGATGTCTGTAACCGCAAGCGAAATTCGGTGATACGACAGCACTGTGGTTAGAAAGGTAGGGGACAAAAGGGTCTTGAAAGAAGTGTGGGTCCAAGCAAAATTGTTCATCGTATTTTGTCTTCTCACTGACGAGTCTTTCGTGGTGTTGTGTTGCCCAAGAACCTTTAATGAACGTATTAAGTAAATAAACCTAACCCAGCAGAAACCAGTCAATAAACGGTTTGATGTTTATTAATTTCAAGTCCCATTATTTATCATAATGTACATTATAATGATATCAAATATGTACAAGTTAAACGAAAAATCAGTGAAAACCTATAATATTTAAGGACTAGAAAATGAAAGCCAGTTTTACATCCAAGCTCTAGACAATGGCAGAGAGCCATGTTTGTTTATGTTTTATGCCGTGCCAGCAACAAAGCTGTGAATAATGATGGAAATTAGAGATAATATCATCAGGGGCCACTAAGGCCAATCAGGGCTAAGGGATAAGGGATTGATGATGATGATGATGATGATGATGATGATGATGATGATGATGATGATGATGATGACAGTAACATGCACAACTAAATGACAAAATGCATATGTACACCTGTAACAGCACACAATATGGAGTTATAAAAATCTTTCAATTTTCAAAAAACACAGATTCGTAGGCAGATATGGTCTATGCTTCCGTTCTCTTGCGTTTGGACCTCTGTGGGGCTGGTGGATTATCTTGATTTCTTGATGGGTCTGAGACAGAAGAAATAACATATGAGCTCTAATACTTATAACTTGCTTTTACCAAAATAAAAACACTGTACAACGTGATGTAAAAATGATGACACAGCCTACACTCATTATTTCTACACAAGGCAATTGATGGTTGCTCTATACATATTTATAAACTGTCCATGCACGTGTATTTTAAAAAAAGACCATGGAACAGTGAAGTAGGAACCAGCCACCCTCTCAAAAAAAAGATACTGAGGGGGCCCCACTGGGCCAATGCTTGAGATGTGATTCCTCACAAAGTACAAAAAAGGTAGAGAAGCCGAAAGAGAGACAAATGACCAATCTTTATTTATTTAGTTTTGTTTCCTGTTAAATATTGCTTTGTCATTTAACACTGAAAGCAGCATGTGTTATGATGCTATCACCTTGTACATGCACCCCCTCCTTTTTCTTTCGTTATGTGCAAGTCTGAACATTGTTAAATGTCAGCATGGAGTTGGCCCCACCCCAAAAGCCGAGCATCTTCCTACACCACTGTGGATGCATAGTTTGATGGCATTCATCTCAAACCTCGCCCACTTCACAATCTTGAAAAGTTTCACTATCACAATAATAATCAGCTATAGATTTGACAACCAAACAAAATCACCTCGAGCATGTAAAAGTTCATGTGGCCAGGGTGCTCGACAGTCTTCATCTGGACACTGAGGGTTGTTCCCTTGTTGGAAGAATCTAGATGCACAGTGAACATGAATTTTTATGCCACATTCTTCACAGCTTTGACCCTGAAACAGCATAAGGACTATATCTAATGTAACAATTTAAAATTGTATATCTTATATATATGTGTGTGTGTGTGTGTGCATGTGGGCATTCACTGAAGCATTCATAATTTCATCTAAATAAATAAATGTCCAACACAGAGTACACTTAGATGGAGATGCATGAATATTTATTCTGTGATGTCTCTTTTTCTGATGATTAAAGCCCAACCCGATTGCTGAGCAAAAATCGCTGGAAAAAGAGCACAAAGTATCACAAAAACATGTTCCAATAGTCTTTTATGAAAGAGAGGCATGAAAGATTTTATATTAATATTTTTCTCTAAAGCACACCTGGATTTGTTGAGAAAACAGGAAGTGACCAAACAAACGTATTTCTAAAAATAGCACCGTTTGCACTAGCGTAAGTCGAAGAGAAAAGATGCAATCCTCGGTAAAAGAAAACTGACCAGGACACATTGTGCTGTTGCTGAATGTTCTCTTTGACACTCAGAGGGAGTTAGTTTGTACTCATGAAGGAAATCCTAAAGATAATGGCAGCAAACGCCAGTGGATTAACTTTGTTCAAATGTGCCATGAGAACTTGGTCCCCATACCGTACTCATGAATTTGCTCAAAATGTTTCAAAATCGATTGTTATCCAGTCACTTATACAGTACAAGCAAGTCTTGGACTTTCAGTAAACTGAAGAAATCTTATTCCTACAGCAGTGCTTACTATACAAAAGCACGAGATGTTAAAACCAACTACGACTGCTGGTAGATCAAGCATCAGATATGCAACATCAACGATTTCTACACCGGATCTGGTGTACAAGTAACATCGTGTGACAGTCACAAACACATCATCATCAGTCGTATCTTTATCCAGCATAATGTTCAAAACAACTGACAGTGTGAGGGCACCATTGATGTGCGTGATCGAAACAGCTAAAAAAAATAAAGGAAAAAAAAAGAGAATTGAGGGTGATAAACATATTATAAGGAGCTTAAACGGGAACACGTGCAATCGAGAATCAGTAAGTAAATAGAAATTTTTTTCATGCAGCTAAATGAGGAAGAAATAAGTTTTTACATCAATAAACATGTTTCAAACTATCATTATATTTTTAATTGTAAAAAAATCCTTATCAGCAGTCAGTTGTAACTATTGTTGCCCATTAAATTTTGAACTGATTGACTTGCCAGTCTGTTGAATGAATTCAGTTTGGACCATTTAATTATTTTTTAACTTCATTCGAAGTTTCTAAATAAAGTTCCAATCTGTAGGGCTGTATTCCAAATTCAGCTGTTTCATTTTTTGGGCGAACAAAATCGCTTCTTGAACACGACAACCTGAGTGATGTTTCTTCATTTGACTCGAAGACATGCGAATTCATTGTTACAAATACTTCGATCACGTGAGAGCTCTTCAGTATAGGAGTTATTTTTTCCCGCCTTCCTAGATGCAAGTGAGAATGCTGATGTTTGAAGGCTTATATCTTTAAAATTAAGGATCACTATGTACTCATATTTTGGGAATTATTTTTTTTAAACGAGCTTAACCTAATCATAAGGAAATAATGTTGCGGTCGGCTTGACCTTTAAAAAATGTCACAACTTTGAGCACGATTGCCTCTCTTATTGACGGTATAGAATAAATTCAACAGCTACTAGTTTTAAAAATATATTTACAAGAATGTAACATTATCAAAAACGTAATGTTTTTTTTAATCTCTCTCCCACATAGGAACTAAAACATGCATCAGATCATATGCACCTACATCTACACACTCACTCATTTCTATCTGCATCCACAAAGAAACACATACTATCAGGCAAAGCTGCTTGCAGATGTTGC
Source organism: Marisa cornuarietis (assembly GCA_004794655.1). Lineage (NCBI taxonomy): Eukaryota > Metazoa > Mollusca > Gastropoda > Architaenioglossa > Ampullariidae > Marisa > Marisa cornuarietis. Next base: position 5,299,856 of record SMMW01000576.1, on the reverse strand, counting down.
AGAGTTTACAGGAATCTGGATATACCTCCCTGATGTACTGGTCCAGTTCCAAAATGCAGCGAACAGAAAGAGAGATAGAACCCCCCTTCTGCAACATCGAAAGCAAATGCTGCTATTTTTATTTCTTTATCTAGCTCAGTAACTATTATATTATACTGAGCAAAAATTTAATACGTGCCTAAAGTCTCTTCCTCCCATCGATGCACCTTTATACCTGCCAACCCTCTCTCTCACATAAATATATATATACACACATACACTTGTGCAGAATACCTTAATATATACATGCTTTAATGAATTAAATACTCCTCCACAGATTACTGAAAACACCTTAAGTTTTAAATGTAAGATTTTTGAAAATAAAGCTTTCGATGAGTGACATTTTTACTAAACGGTGAATACCAAATACAACACTTTCACCTGCACAATCCACCTGTCTTGCTCTAGCCTTTCGAGCAGATCCTGGGCATCGGCCTTGCTCAGCTTCCTGTCTAGGTTTTCCAAGGTAGTGATATTTAGAGCAGCTACTGACCCAACTGTTCCATCTGATTCAACTATCTTTTCCACCTGAACACATTCATATACAACTATACAACTCTCATGAGAATGAAATGCATTCTATATAACAAATATTTGCTTCATTTTTTAGAAATATAATTGCTGTATTTTAAAGCTTCATGTATTACACTTTCAAAATATTGTTTAATTTTGGATTTTGAATGTTTTGGGGAGTATTTATTACCTAATTAAATCTTACCAGTTTCTTGAAGAACTCAAGTTCAGTGGCTGTATAGTCTGATGCCAGTCTGGTAATGTTGTTCTCTACATTATTAATCTGGCAAAACAAATATTTATTTTTAAAAAAGTAAGAATCCATGGATAATAATTGTGAAATATTTTATTTATTTCAGTGGTAATAGTGTGGCAACACAATACAGTGGCTTACATTTTGTATAACTCTATACCCTAACAGTAAGAATTAATGGCACCAAGAAGAAAATCCAAAGAAAAATTAAAAGAAATTTAGATCAAGATTCACACAATTTATTCCAATTAACATAACTGTTATTGTTCTTTAAAATCTTGCACATAAACATGACAATAATTACAAATAATAATTTATTTTCAATTGCCCTATATTAAATATCATCAAACTGCAGAAAGGAGACCGAAATTCACTTGCCAGACAGTAAAAGTTAGTCCCATCTTCTTCACTAACACCTTTCTTAATCTCCAAGTGTAATGCCTGAATTTTGGCATTAATTAGATGAATTAATTCCACAAGTCGACTGCGGCGCTCTTCCTCGGTCCCACCGTAGCTTACTGCTCACATAATAACTAAATCAGTTATAAAAGAGTGAACTTTATAAAATAAACTTCTGTTACTGATATCTACAAGTAAGACGTCTTTTCAAACCCAAGGCATAAATATGCAAGCATAATGGAATGATAAACAATGTTGAAAAAGCATGACACCTGCATGACATTTTGTTAAATTATTGGTAGTAATTAAAGAGAGTAATTCCTAGCAAAGATGACATAGTTCTTCTGTTCAAAAATGTCAGGAAGCATATGAGATCCTATAAATTTGCTTTGGTCTGGAATAGCAGAATGGCATAACATGGCACAGAAAACATAGACAAAGCTCATAAATCTTTATGTTAAATCAGTAAGGACAACAGAGAAGAATACATTCAAAGATGGAAAGAGGAGATAAGAAATGAATAGTGAAAGTTCTATTACATTCATTACTAATGCCATAATCACCTCACCCTCAAACCGCTCACAGCATAATCTGTGAAGTTCCTTCACTTCCTTGCCATTAAGCATTCCCTTTGCCATAAAAGCCTGAAGAAACATGGTATGGGCTGGGGTCATTGCCGACATTGCTCCACTGAAACAATTTTTTTCTTTGACTAAGTAGTCTTATAATGGGAAATAAAAGATCCTGTAAGCAGTTTTAAATGTAATAATGCTGCCTTTTTACTGCAGGCCAGTCTATGTTATTTTGTCAGAGGTTTGGGGTTAGGGTTAGGATTAGGGTTAGGTATAGGTTTAGTTTATTAGGTACAACTGGGCAATGAGGCCTGTAAGGTTGATGTCATCACCTGCGAGTGACTTCCCTTAGTTGGGATAAACAAAGCCGCCCATGAAGCCGCCAGCTTCGTGAGATTCGAAAACTATAAGACCAAGACATTATTGAACTAGTGTTAAAAAATCTGAAGGCGCCATATGCTGAATATGGAAATAAAGTAGTAAGTCATTCGCATTTTTTTCATTGTTAAAAGTCCATGTGTGCTAGTTCTGTTACTTATCCAAGTGCAAAGCTATGTCAGTTATGTTTACAACAGATGACGGATGAGTCGCCTATACCGAAATCACTGTATCAATTCTTTAACAACGCCTTTGCACCATGGGTCCTCATTAAGCTCATATTCATATTAGTCTAACTTAGTGGTATACAAAGATGATAATATTTTATACTATGATATAAATATCTTACTTAAAAGATGTATATTATCCATTCTGTTTTGTGGAAAAATATGTGGTAAAAATCTGATGAACTGAATTTTAGATGTAAGGTAAGGTCTATAACTTTGTGTGTTCTTGTTTTGTATTTTTAACAAACATTGATAATCAATATAAATTTAATATAGCATTAATAATAGTTCATCACAGTTTAGATTGTCATATATAAGCACACAAATCAAGATACATATCAAGATACAGGGAGACACTAAGATAAAACCCTGACTTTTAACCTACTGTAATTAAAACTGACCCATGGATTTCAGAAGTTTTTAAGTGGTGGATGAACATTCAATTAGAATATTCTAATCTTAAAAGTAATTGTAAAAAATGTTATGATATAAGACAGGAGTACCAATTTTTTTATAAAAATAACTGATGATTTTAATAGTCCTCCTAAAGCCGCGGTTCTCAACCTGGGGGGCGCGCCCCCCAAGGGGGGCGCAAGCTGCTGAAAAGGGGGCCGCAAAGGCGGTCATTTTCTCATATCTCATATAGGTATTAGTGGCTAAGGGGGGCGCGCGGACGTACCTTTATTCGTCTGGGGGGGCGTCACAAGTAAAAGGTTGAGAAACGCTGTCCTAAAGCTTAACTTAAGAGAAGAAAAATTCATAAGCCTTTTCAAAACTGAAAACAAAATGGTTAGTTTATCCTAACTGCAGGATTCAAACAGGTGGGAACTATGTTCCAGGCTTCTTTCCAAAGATCTTTTAACATTTCCTAGACAGCTACTTTTACAATAGAACATAAAAACAGTACATTGATGATATATAATTTGAACAAGATATCTGTAGCATCAGAGATGCTGCTCTTTCTGTCAAACATTACAAGTGACAATTGAAAAAAAAACTGACAAACATCTATATGTGTAAATAAATATCTTAATGAAGATCTATGTGTTTCTATCAACCAGTGTGTGTGTGTGCTGCGCTGAGTGATGTGTGTGTTGCGCTGAGTGATGTGTGTGTGTGTGCATATGCAAAAGTAAGAGACAAATAAGCAGCATAAAAGTGCTAAGTAAAAAGCTAAAATATCTTTTCAGAAGTAACCATAAATTTAAATTTAGCTTGATAGTTTGTACATAAGCATTGAACCCTTGCACAGCAAACTGTCCAAGTTTATGAGATTTTTAGACTTAACAAAACTCTCCTTGAATCTTGTGTTAGTTATCTCTTTGCCTTGATTCATTTTCAAAAGTCACCAAAGTGTTTTATTTAACAATAGTGATTTAACATTCTTAAAATAATTGACTATCATATGATTCGTACCCAAACAGACAAAAAGAAACTAAGCTTATGATTTTAAGGATAAATGTAGGTTTTTATAACTTTAGAAAAGTAGTATGAATGAAAAGACCACCTATCAAAATTAATTAAACTGATATGTTAGTATTTTATATTACCAGTTTTTACTAGATCTTACAGTCAGAAAAATGACTAAATTTGGTGTACTGCATGATGCAGTCTGTAATTAGTTCTTTTTTTCTATTTCCTTTCTATGAAATATTTTATGCTTGTTTTGAAAAAACTGTACAAAATGAACAGTCTTTCCATGAAATAAAATATTTATAGAATAAGTATTTTTTCAACTGTTATTGCTATTAAATAACAGGCACATACAGCTGGTGTGGCCAATATTTTGACTAACCTACATAAAAGTCTTGAAGGCAATGAGACGGTATTCTTTGAGATGGCGCCACTTACTATCTGTAACTATGTAAGCGAATTACAACTGTGACAGTATAGGGACTTTTAGTAAGCTGTGTTGATTTATTAGCCAGCTTAAAAAAAAAACAAAAAAAAAACAAAGGTATGTAGATTATTCCACATAATATGACCATGTATTTTTCACAGAAAAAATCGTGTGAAAACAGATTTTAACTGTTTAAAAATGCGATGCTGTCTCATTGACAGAACACAGCCCCTAAGTCTTGATCGTGTTTACCTCAAGTAAGGGCAAGTAACTCTCGCTCACATCAAACCTTATTGAGTGGAGCGAGGAGACAAGTGCCGCGAGCCATTTTTATGGCCGTCGCGTCTCTCCCCATATCAAAGCTGTACCGAAATGTTTAACAGGCTTTGAAAAAACCCTAGGTTCAGAAGAACCGATCCCTCTAAATGCTACTACTTGTAACGCAAATTCTTCGTTTTCACACACACAGTGGCAATTCCTTGCAACGGTATCGGATTCAATCAATATAATTCACTCGAAGTTTCCTGTCTAAGCCTTAACCTAGTAAAGATATAAAATAGAAAAGTTCCGCTAGGTTACAGCGGGTTACGATAGCTTTGGTTAAAGAAAACAAATTTTGATCGGTTACACTACCAAACAAACTTGGCGGCGCCCTGGGAAAGTGAAATTTGCGACTAACTTCCCTTTGAATGTCTCAAACAATTGTTTATAAAATATTTAACAACAAACTCAGAATAATCTTATCTGAAAATAATATGAGAAATAAACTAATCTTTAAATAATGAATGCATAAATTAGGATTTAGAATCGCTAAAGGTGGGATAAAGTCTGGATAAAGTAAAGTGGAAGGTCAAGGATGTTTGATACTTTCACCCCTTTGCTGTTAGAGAGCTCGTTTGTTGTCTACAATATGGCGCTCGTCCACGTGAAACCTAAATCAAAGTGGAAGACTGTTGATATATCAGCATCGCTTATATCTGGAACCAGCTTTAACGATCTGATCGAACTTCAGGAATTATCAGATTATGAAATCGAGAGGATCGATGTAACTTATCTTTATTTATAGATTTATAAGGAATTTATTGATGAGCAATACAGATCAGACAAGAATTATGATAGATTCGAAATGTTACTTACCGGTAATAACGATAACTTACTGTTTGCTTGCCTAGCTTTTTTTGCTAGGAAGACTGATAAGCATACCAACGTATGTCTTTGAAAAAAGGATAATGTGTTCCTGGTTTATAAAGAAAGATAAAAAATAAACTGATAGAAGGAGAGAACTGCTCCATCCCCTTGCCTAGCTCAAGACACGGTGAACGACATGTTGACTGCTGTTACACCCACGAGTATAAAAGGCTGTGAGACCTTTAACCTACACTGTCGTGATAAATAATCATAACAGTTTATAGTTTTCTAGCATTATACTAATTTTTAAGTTATTGTTTTTTTCCTACCCAATACTGTGGTAAATTTGTGGCTTTCAGAAAGGACCAAACGTCAAGGCAGAGGAGAGCACAAGAAAGAAAAAGTCCAAAAAGAAGAGACAGAATCAAGACATAGTAAATGAAGATTGGAAAACAAAATCTGAAGATCATCAATTGAATGGTACTTGCTCATATTAAAATATGTATGATTGATATTGTGTGTGTCGGTGTGCAATACACAGACTTGAGTGAATGAGTAAAGGTATTACATGATGCACACGGGGGTTGATCAGCGAAGTCTCTGCATATAATAATAATAATAAGGAAAAAAGTCAAAATACAAGTTGGCAATGAAAAAATGACAAAATCTTTAATTTAAAAGATTGTTTAAAGAGAAAAATCACGCATAACTCTCTTGGTTTGAAAGGCCGGATTGCACGGGCAAGGCGATTTTCATTACTTTTTATTGCAAAGTTCAACTTTTCTCTTTTCCAAAAATGTATAGGTTTCTTGGTCTAATGTTTATCTCAGAGCAGCAATAATAAAAAAACAAACTTCACCACTGTCATCTTCGCAGTCTTCAGTTATAAGCCAGTCATTGTAATGCTCATTTTTATCTCGAACCAAGAGGGTTAATTGCCATTGTAAGACAAGTTCTGTGCATGCGTATTGCCAAGCGGCCGCTTTTGTTTAGTAAAATGGTGGCTAAACTTATTCCCATGGTTCTGCTTAAAATAGGCAGCTGAGCTTGCTTATCTATATTATTCGAATAATGTATGGCTCTATTGATATTATTTGATGTTAATACCTACTTGTTTCATTGGTAAATGATTCGTCTTTTGGGCTTGGGACGATTTTACTTTTCTGTCTTGGAACGAAATGGACCATATGTGGGACGAATTGACTTTTGGTGTGGGACGAAATAGTAGGGGCAAAATGACTTATGACCATACACACTGTTATGAGTAGTCGTAACAAAAGTAGCTTTCGCCACTGTCTAAATAAAGGTGGAGGTGGGGTGGGTTTGAAAGCTGAATGAGAGATAGCTCAATATTTAAAAATGTGTACATATATATATGCTACACAGAAGAAAAGAGTCAAAGAAAAATTAACCCAAAGGGAGGAAAGATGAACAGTATCTCTCATTTGCAGCCTCTGAAGATGAAGAAGAAGAATTACAACCTGAGTGCTTCAAGAAGGTGAAAGGAGCTGAGAATGAAAAAGATCAGAAGAAAGACAGACAGAAAAAGAAAAAAAGAAAACAGAAACAAAAGAAAGAGAATGTGTTGAGTGTAGATTCAGACATAACCACAGATAATGAACTATCTGTCAGTGCCAATATCATGGAAACAAACTGTGAAGAAATTTCTGATATGAACAAAAAGAAAGGCAAGTTTTTAAACTATGAATTGCAATAACATATTTTACGTAGTCAGATCTTAGATCAGTATTTACTCATCCCTTACAGTTTGCAGCCACGAATGCAAACATCTTCATAACTATAGCTCAAATATGTCGATACATCCATATTGAATGAGTTATTCCTTTGTATTTCTTGACATTTTTTTGTAATTGATGTATCATAACATTTATACAATTTCATCATCAGCATTGTCATACACACACTCTATGTTTGTATATATACTCACCATTTCTTACAGATATGGAGGCATGGGATGGCTTAGGTGTCCCAGACCTGGTTCTAGCAGCATTGCAGGACCAAGGCTTCACTGCACCAACTCCAATCCAGACTCTTACAATCCCTCATGCTATTCGTGACCGGCTGGACATTATTGGTGCAGCAGAAACTGTGAGAGTTTTTCATCGCTAACATTTAAATTTGAGAATTTTGTAAGTTTTTTTGGCTTGCCAACTTCATTGCTTAACATTTATTATGTAGAGTTAGCTGTGCTGTTTTAATGGCCCTGAGGTCAAAATGGGAAGTCTTTCTGCTTTCATGATGTTAAAGAACACTCAGCAGGCTCCAGAATGGTTTTGTCAGCTGGCTAAATATTCAGACAAAGCAAACGTTAATGAGAAATTTGAGGGTACTTAAATGGAGAATGGGAATTAGGCATGTTGAGATGAATATGTTATGAGTATGTTCAAAGTTTATGAATTTTGGGATTGCATTGTTTCTCTTTTCATAAAATTTTTATTTTAATATAAAAGCTTGCTTAATGACAATATACTTTTTTCTCATTGTTGCATCTGTTTGTAGAGTGACTACTAATAAAAAAATAAATAATAATGATAGTTTAGTGATGGTTGTTAGTGAAATAAAGTGCTCTATAAATAAATATTATTATTATTTATAGCATACATACTTGACCTGCATAGTCGTATGGGTACACAAGAAACAAAGCAGCTGACAGGGCTGTCCATCATGCTGTAAGCTCTAGATGTAACAGCATTTGGGATGTCTAGATGTCAATTATATTCTTAATAAAATATATTGTTTAGTTTTACTATCTGTCTAATAGCCTACATAAAACCAAATTAAAAATTTTGAGCACATGCAAATTGGTTAGCACTTACTCGTTTTCTTTTGTTGTTGTTTTTTTTGTTTTGTTTTTTTACCGCACTTCAACATGGATTGCAATGAAATCTGTTTATCATTATTTTTATTTATCCTAGGGAAGTGGTAAGACCTTGGCCTTTGGTATTCCTGTATTAAATCACATCATTAAGAAACTAAATGTGAGTATTTGTGTGTGTATATAGACATATATAATATATAGATATACTTGTAACATGTCATCCTCTGCATATATGCATGTCATTGTAACATTATGCCAATGCTTATGTTCTAGTGACATTGTCACCACTCACTATGTGTGTCCTTGTAGCAATACTTCAATATCTTTATGTGTCCTAGATACTCTGTATCAGTAACAATGCATACACTCTCCTCAGTAATTGGACCTGCAGGTATACTTATTATCTATAGTGGTCAGTATTTTTACTTTCTTTGTGGTAGATTCATGTTCCAAATCATGGAAGTGCAATTCTTTATGTTAAATATTTGAAATAATAATACATGAACTGTATGTGCAAGATTCGTTATTGTGAGCATTGACCTATGATCATTTTATTCTAATCATAAATTACTGACAGGTGAGTTAAAAAAAAATAAGCTAGTGTTCCATTTTTTCAATTTTGCAGCTGACAGGAGAAAAAATTGCCAAAGAATTGCAGGGACCTCTGGCATTAATTTTAGAACCAACTAGAGAGCTAGCTATTCAAGTGAGGAAGCACATTGTTGCTGCAGCTAAAAATTTACACATAAAGGTAATCGGTTTTTTATTTTTAAAGTTTTTGGCTGGATGTTCTGAATCTTCAGCAGTGAAGAAGGGTGAATGTTTGGCATTGGAATAACACTTTCGACTACTTCGGAATAACAATTATCGGTAGTTAGAGACAAAATCTATTGGTCAGGCAAGACTGCATGGAGCTTGTGCGCATGAGAGATTATTTGAGCATGTCAGTCTTAAATGCTTGAAATTAAGCATTTGAGATCTACTCCAGACTAGTGGGGAGAAGATGCAGACAAAGTTGCTCTTACAAAGAGCCTCATGTACAGGCAGAACTTGTATTACTACTTTAGTAACAGGTGGATGCCTCCCATAGCTCTTACAGTTTTTTTACAGTAAATTTTACCTTGTAAACACTATGCGTGCATTTCAGAATTTTACAATTTTATCACACAAAGATATATACATCTGTTTGCATATATGAGTATATATATCCGTGCACATTTTTTATGATGAAGGGTTACAATTATTCTTCATTCATGCATACAGTCATTTATTTAAACATAGGCTGTGACAGTTGTTGGGGGCATGTCAGTCCAGAAACAGGCCCGACTTTTGGCTCGCCAACCAGAAATCATCATTGCTACACCAGGCAGACTGTGGGAACTGATCGAGGAGGTGAGTGTCATCATAAAGTATATTTTGTTGTTTAAAAATAGCATCTTCATTTCACTGAAGCTGATTTACAGTCAATAGTTATCTTTATAGTCAGTCATCTGAATGAACCTGTTTTCTTATCCAGCATGGTGATTGTGTGTTCTTATGCAATTACATTGATGTTCTGAGACTCCTTTTATATGCTAAGTATTTGTTTGGGTACAGATTTTAACTTTTTAGATTACAATTTCTTTTATATTCTCTGTTGCTCACAATTCATTTACAGTTCTGATGGCTGGCTGGTGTGTTTGTGTGTGTGCATGAGTACATGTTTTCAGGGACAAGAGCATTTGCAGAAACTGAATGCTGTGGAGCAGCTTGTTGTAGATGAGGCTGACCGTATGGTTGAGAAAGGCCACTTTGAAGAGCTTAGCAAAATTCTTGCACTAGTGAACTCGTTAGTAGTGCTTTTATTGAAATTTACCTGTGAAAGAGATGTGTTCTGGTCATTTTTAATTACGTCTTAATAAGTTTATTTTGCAGTATTTAAGCATAAAAAATTATAGTAAAATATGAAAATATTACTGTTGAAAGATTTCAAGTTTAAAGAATATAATAAATTTTATGTGGACTTAGGTATTTAAATGCTTCATTGTAAAATCTTTGAAATATGAAAAGTGCATTGCACACAAATGTGTCTTTCACAGGAGCAAAGCACATTTGCATGTTAGCTACTTTTCAGGCTGCATATAACAACGTTAAACCTGTGTCTGCAGAGATGAAGTGAAGAGAAAGGCCAGGCAGACATATATCTTCTCAGCCACTTTAACTATGGAGCAGGTTCATCCAAACAGACAAATCAAGAAGAGGAAGGTTAAAAATAACGCTGTGAAACACAAGCTAGGTTAGATTCTTTTTTTCACATTCTTTTTGGCATCTTTGGCATCAACTTCATTCTGTTTTAATGTGTTGCACTGTGGCGTAGTGTTAAACTTAATTAACGATTTCCTGTGTTCTTCTCTATTACTTTGTCTGGAGTTAACAGTCGCTAAAATATACTATAAATGAAATGGTCAAATGAAAATGTCTAAAATAGAAGACATTGATATATCGGCAGATCAACTAGTGGAACAGATGGGGATCAAAGGCAAGCCAAAAGTGGTTGATTTAACCCGCAAAGAGGCCGTTGTCCACACTCTCACAGAAGCTAAAATTAACTGCCAGGCTGATGAGAAGGTTTGTCTTGAAGCAGTTTAGTTAAAGTAAAACATAAATGCATGCCACATAGGGACCAACAACTGTTCAAATTGACAAGCAGATAAACGGATCTTTCCTAATTATGTTCCAGCATGTGGATATTTAGGAGGACGTATAATGTATCAGTATGGTTACAGAACCTTAGATAGAGCAGGGTTTACCCTTGGCAAGTCTACTTACTATGGATTTAATTTTGATATGCCATATGGCATACATCTATTTTATCCCTGAAGTAGATGAATATATATTTCATTGCAGGATGTGTATTTATACTACCTCCTTCATCAGTATGGTGGTCGCACACTGGTTTTCTGCAACAGCAAGGACTGCATCCGCCGTCTGGTGTCAATTTTCACCTTGCTGAACTGCAATCCCCTTCCACTGCATGCTGACATGCATCAGCGGCAGCGCCTGAAGAATCTCGACCGATTCACAGGTACTTTTATGGCATATAAACACTGCCAGCTCACCAGGACTACATTTTAAGATCCTTTGATCCGTGGGATGTGACAAGAATAAAAATGATCATCATATGTATAAATGATTACTCAGAACTGATTTTGTTCCCCCAAGATGGCCGCTCATCCTTGTGCGACATACAGCTATGATTCCTATCTCTATTCTTCTACATTTCCTTTGATATTCAACTGTTCCTGTTACTCAATATGTGTTAGAGTGTTGCAATTGTGTGTGATGATGATCATATGTTTTCTTTGCTAGACCTATTTTTGCACTTCAGATTTTGTGTTCCTTAGCACTGGACTACAAGATGGTGAATGACTACTCAGTTAGTGCTGACCCCTGGTTTCACTTCTTTTATTAGCTTTTGCTTCTTTATCCAGAGTTTTTTTATTATTATTATTATTATTATTATTATTAAAGTAGATTTATATAGCGCAATTTTCAACCCCAGAGTCGACTCAATGCGCTTTCAAAAAAAACCATGTTCAAACAAAGACCAAACTTATTAACAAACAATTATACAGAGACATTGCAACAAACAAAAATACACGGTAGAAAAAGAAAATACTTTTAATGTTTAAACGAACCGCATGTAATGTTTAACATAAAAAAATGTTTTTCCTGATCCACATGTCAACATTCTGTTGCAATCTCCACATTGTATCTGCAAACCTAATAAGAGAGGCTGCATGAAGCCTTTTAGAATTTCTGCCTTGATAACAATACGAGAACCTACCTTCCATCTGTCCTGTTATCAAACGCCCAGTTGCTTCGTAAAAATATATCCTCAGATGATATGACGCACCAATAGAGATATGTGCTTACTGGCATTGTACTGAAACCTGGCTTAATGAAAGGAACTCTGATTTAGACATCACTGTCTTCTGCACCCCATGTCAGACACTTTCGAAATGTATGCAGTTCTACATGCTGACGATCGTGTCCTACTGGGAGAGTTCTGTCAACTTCCATTGGGCCACCAGTTCTGTGTACCTGATGCAGGACCAACAGATTAAAACTGTCCTTTATTATTTCAGCCATGTGACTTCTGAATGTTACTGTGCGAATGAATGTAGACCATATGTAAATCTAAATCATGTTTGAATGAGAGTCTTATCTTTATATCACACTAATAGTTTCTAATTTTCTTCATGCACAAAGATAGCAAGCATAAAAAGAAAGACCAGCCTAATCATTGGCAAGGGAGATAAAACTGCCATCATGAGCATGTCTAAGAACAATTACCCTTTTTTTTGTTTTTGCCTTTATCTTTGGCAAAAAGCAAGATCAAGCCCCTTTCAATATAAAATGAACGCTAACCTGTAATTAGCAAACACCGCTACTGACTAGGGAGAATCATGTAAGTGCAGACCCAAAAATACCATGTTTTCCATGATCTTGTATTACCACTAAAGGGAAAACATTAAAATACTCTTTTTTGTCATTCTCTATCATTTTTTATTTTGTTTTTGTCTGGGCTATTTAGTAACTTCATTTCCTCCATGCTTTGTTTTAGAAAAGACCACAAGCTTACTGCTTGCTTCAGATGTGGCTGCTAGGGGATTAGATATTCCCAATGTTGACCATGTCATTCATTACCAAGTGCCACGCACTGTGGAGGTAAATACCTGCAAAAATTATATTTCTGCCATTATCAGTTTGTGTTACTTTCTGTTTCATAGATTGTCTCTCTCCCCAGTCCTCCCAAGTTTTTGAAATCACAAAAAAAGCTGTTTGAGTTTCTCCCCCTACCCCTCATTGCCATATATAAATCTGTTAGATCTGAAAAAGAATGATTATTAAAATTTATGCTGTTAATTTAGGCTATGTTGCAATATGTCAGTAGTTAAAAGAATGAATCATGTAATGTTTTTCAACTTTGTAGGAAATAATATGAATCATGTCTCGCTCATTTATATTTTGATGTAAAGTTTTGAAAACCACATGGAAGTGTACCACAAGCGTGGAATGACATTTTTTTGTAAGACATATGGGTTAGGAAGAAAATCAAACATTCACATCAACTGGCTTTCACAAAAAGTTAAATAATAACCAGTCTCATCTAACCTTTTCCTTTTAGAATTATGTGCACCGCAGTGGCCGCACAGCCCGAGCATCTAAAGAAGGCCTCAGTGTTATTTTGGTGTCTCCTGAGGACATCTCAAACTTTCGAAAAATCATCAATCACATCAAACAAGGTAGGTTATGATTGGGGGGCAAACTCTCCAGTTTGCTGCCTGTAGTACTTTTAATTTTAAACCACGGACGTGTATAGGTGGACAAACGACTGTCTGCCGAGATCAGCGCTTAGCCTCTTGCGAAGTTTTCCACTCTTAGTCTCGGCAAGCTTAATGAATGTGACTAAACCGGACGTTTTTTTACACAAAAGCCTCATTTTAACTGTTAACTGAAAAAAATCGTCTGCATGCAGTCCATATCTGCTTATCGCATGCTGTAGGCAAACGCATAAAACTTAAGCCCCGGTTACTGGCACTGGTGGTACTGCACAATGATACACAGCAGTCTGAACCGCTAGAACATTTTTTTCCAAGTAAATGATTGATGTTCTCGATGGTAGTGCCAGAAGTTGCTATAACCCAATGCGCGAACACAAATGGTTTTCATGCTTTCCAGCGCAGATGGCCAGGATGCTACTCCACTAGTAATATAACTCCGTGGTTTAAACTCTTTATACTTGTCTTGCTTTTGTCACTTCATTTTTACTGCATAGTTTTTTTTTGTTGTTGTTGTTGTTTTTTTTTTTTGGTTATAAAAATTTAAAGTTTAAGGTACGTACTCATTTCAAGAAAGAGCAGGGCAGGCAGTGAAAGGTAATTTCTCCACCATGATTTATTGGTGATTGGACATAGTTTAGACTGGGTGTGTACTAATGTGGCAGAACCGTAATAATCTTACTGATAATATCTTTTAACATATAATTTATTAAAATCCTATATTGTTGTATTCAAGTTGATTTGTACTACAAACGATTTAAGTCCAGTGCATTTATTTCAATTAATCAGGCTCCGACCTGCCCGATTTCCCCATGGAGATAGATACTCTTCATCATCTGAAATCACAAGTGGCTCTGGCTTGTGAGATTGACAAACAAGAGCACCGGTTTGTCATCTTTTCTTTTCTTGCTACGTCCAAATGACTGCATATTTAGACACCATTGATCTTTGCCAGGGTCTTAGGCCATGAGCTGATTTTGTCATGCTTATAGGCTTATAAACTGCAAATAGAAGCAAATTTAATGAAATGTAATTACAGTGTTCCCCTGCTACTTTGCGGTTCGTTTATTGCGGACTCACTGTTTCGCAGGTTTTTAAAAAAATATTAATGTAAAATATTTATCGTGGTATTTTTGCTCGACATGCTGAAGGAAGGGAGATCGTATGCTACTTAAGTAGACGTTTTTTAAAAGGTACATGTACATTATGGAAAAAGTTATTAAGGGAATGGGAAAGGGTTATGTATAAGAGTGTGGGGAGGGTTTATAAAGACTTAAAATAATGCATAACGTCCCTACTTTGTGGAAATTCACTTATTGTGGCTTGGCCTGGAACGGAACACCTGCGATAAGTGAAAGAACACTGTACTAGGTTTCCAAGATTTTGTATTTCTACATACACTATAGGAAGTGGGATTTTGAATGTCATTGTTTCTTGCAGGTTAATGAAGCAGAAGCGTCATAAGAACTGGATGCAGAAGGCTGCAGAAGAGATGGACATTGAGCTTGACAGAGAACTGTATCCATGACATTACAAATATTTCTGGCTTGTTTATGGTCATTCATAAACTTGTCTCTGAGCATATGCACCATCCTGTGTAATTTACATTAATGTAATCATTGCATTGCCCAAATGTTCTCTGTCAATGTCAAGATAATTTTTTTTTTTTTCCTTTTTTGACTTCATGAAGAGTTAACACAGTATGGTTACCTCACAACTCTTTGATAACATATTAGTACACTTTTAATGTTCAGTTTCCCTGTTAAACATATTTAGTTTATTTTCATGATTTTTTTTTAAACTTTTTTTAAAATCTAGTCATGTAGTCATTTAAGTACTTGTCAAATTTCTCTTGGGGATAGAGGGACCAGGTTTGTCCTGTTTTGTAGGAGAGAAAATATGAATGAGTTCTCACCACTTCAAGAGGAGATGGGCAAATTGATGATCCTTAACCCCATACAGACTAGGTGGCAATGAAGATGAAGATAAGAAAGAGAATCAACTGAAACAGCAACTGAAAAGGCTTAAAGCCCAGCTGCAAGTCATTCTCAAGCAGCCGGCCCTTCCCTCTAAGTTCTCCAGCCGTTATCTCACAAAAACAGGCCATCTTGTGTTGCCAGTCCAAAGTATGTTGTTGGCAGGCTTGTGTGTGTGTGTGAGCACATTGTGGTTCAAAACCATGTAATCTTTTCTTTTGTCAAACAGCCTGAAAATTGTTCTTTATGCTCTCTTTATCACTCATAGATGCATGTAATGTTAGGCGCATCTGCAGTTCTGCACGTGCCTGTTGGGAGGGTGACCTTTTTGGTAGATCACAGCTTGTTCTTCATATAAGCAGTAAATTTAAAACTTCTTGGAAGAGTAGATGTGTGCAAAAGTCTTGTATATTTACAAAACATAGCTATTTCAGTCTGTGGTGTTTAATGAAACTTACAAAAAGTCATTATGCCTAGCATGTGAAGACATTTCTGAGTATTATCATGGATTATAAAATACGTGTTGCAGACACATTATGTAGTGCTGTTGCGGACTTGAAAACAACTGGGAAAAAGAGGAAACACGAAGAAATATGAAGAGGATGTTGAGCGCCATGTGCAGGCTTGAATTAAAGTGTGGCATCTTTTTTTTTTTGTAAAAAAAAAAAAAACAGCTTGTTTTACATGCTGTTCTGAAATGATAAAAGTTGTTATTCTTGAAGGGTTTGTTGCCTATATGTGCAGGTTTCTCAGTTGTGCATGACCAGTAGTAAACCTTTAATTCTTACCTGAACTCGTGAATATTATTTATAACATGTATGTTAGCAAAATGAAAGGCCAGTCAGAAGACCACACAAATATTACTAGATTTGGATAATTTATTAGTCATAGCAGGGGATCCATTTGGGGTAATATCTTGGTACCATGGTCCGTACAACACAAAGACATCTGCTTTTAGAGCATGTATTCTTCACGTCCTGCAAAACATTGCATCACGTTCAAGGCCAACAATGCAAAGAGCTCAAAATAACCAATGCTTTACAGCTGATTTTCCTCTAAATGCTTCTCAAGTTTCACATTTTAAAACCTTCAAACCCTTTCCCCCAAACTTCCTGGCCTCATTTTTTAGTTACAGAGGTGCAATCCTGGGAAAACAGCAAAATATTCATGCCATTTGGGTGAAGCTGGAAACTTTTTATGCTGTAGTTTTTTGTAAACATTTTTATCAGCTGGTGCACATCTAAACAGTTTATCACTGAATACTGAAGCTGAAACTGTCAAGCTGACCAAGTCTGCATTTGTTTGCTCATTAGTGTGCAGACAGTATGCTAGCAAACTTGTGCGTGACATCTTCCCTCAGAATGAAAGATGTGCATATCAAAGGCTTCTTTTAAAAGTTGTCTGTGTTGGTTGTGAGCCCCAGCCCAGGACATCTGTAGTGATGCATAAGCATGGATTTAAGGGTTCTGTGAGCATATGGCACATGAAGGGCTAACCAACCACCAAGACTGATTTTCCTCAACTTTTAATACTGGGCACCTGCATGCACACACTTCTCTCTCTCTCTCTCACACACACAGTCATGGGGTGATTGATTATATTCTACTACCAAGATTGCAGACATAAAAGAGCACACCAAATGGAGACTGCGACTCATTTTCCCCACTGCAGCTGGAATGCTTGTGTGGGAGTTTGTTCTTAGCCTCATTCATTTATCAATAATTAACTTTCTGCAAACTTTTAACCATTAGCAAAAGCAGGCACATGGTACAATATTCAAAGATATTTGAATTTATGCTAAAATAAATAGGAAACACTGATTTTGCTAGCCACATCAATGTGGTGGTGACAAAATGCTTTTCTTCCACACTTCAGTTTTTAAAGAACAGGGAAACCATGCATAAGGCAAAATCAGGTCTCTGGAATGTCTTATGAATTGTCTTCAGTAATGAAACACCAGCCATCATACACAATGACAACAATGCTGCATAATATCCCATCATCAAAATGTGACAAAACATACTGAGCAGTTGTGATAAAATAAGTACAAATGATTTTTTTTTAAATTCCAAGTGAAAACCGGACATGGGTGGGTAAGATCTGTAATCCAGCCAATTAAACTTTGCTACTGTGTCTTAGCAAAGTCCTAAATGACACAGAATTTTTGGTTGGAAAAGGAAATAAGCAGCTGTAAAAAGAATCCACACTTTTTTTTTAAGTTGAAAACTGCAAAATCTGAGGACACAATGAACATTTTTACAGAGAAGAACCTGGTTGTCAATATCAATCACCACAACACCGGATGCATGTATGTGTGTGCATGAAAGAAACAAACCATATGGTGACGCCTTTTTTGTGGTTAATTGTAAAAACTAGGTAGTGACTATTAATTCACGTTAATGGAAAATGGCCTTGGAAAAGCCTTCCTAAATGACTGGTAAATGGCTGTTCTTATGACAGCATAGTGAAGCAAACTTATCCCATCTTCTGATATTAAGTGAACAGTCAAGCTTCAGCAATAGTACTGGCTTGTGCTACAGTTTATCAAGACTCATAAAAGGTTTGCTCTTATATAAGTATATTTTGTACACCTGCTGTAAACAAGAAATGAGAGTGTGTCTGAAGACTCTTCTCATGCAGAGAGATACATGAGAGAAATGTGTTTCTTCGCTGTAACTTACAAAATAGTGTCTAGTACTTGCATCTGCAAAGAGGACAGATGCCAAAATAATTACTTTAACAAGAGTTTCTGCATTCAGCAGATATTATTCTTCACAGATTTAAAGAGGGCTACACAGCAAGTTTATGATAAACATTAATTATGAAAATCCTTATCACAGTTTGGGAATCTACACAATGACAAATGCATTTTTTAATTTTACAAAAAAACCTCTCACATACACAAAAAGATGAATTCTTTTTGCCACAGAACAATTCACACAAAAATATTTTCTAAATTTCAGCAAAAACACACTCTCTGTGTCACCGTCCACATGAAGTAGCAGTCTACACAAAAGGAATTTTATCCCATTTATCAGCCACGACTGTCTGGAATGTCGTGTGGAATAAAAGCATAGCAATATGGAAACGATCAAAAAAAAAAAACTCTTTAATCCAGAACAGCTGCTTCTTCCTTCATGCAGTATAACATTTACACACCACATCTGATGCAAAACTGTTAGTCCTTACTGCAGCTGAGAAAATCCTTTTCACCAAGTGCATGGTCCTGCTAGCAATATACACAAAAGGCATGTCCAAGTGGACAAGACACTTTAGTGCACTGTCCAAGGCAGATGGTGATGATGAACCTTTCAGCAGCATTGCAATTCTCTTTGTTCTTCATCAGCAGCTACTATCAATTCTTTTAATTAAAATGTTTAGTTTTGATATTCTCTCCACACATTACAATACTCTTCCTCCTGATATTACTACATTAACCAAACATGATGTTTTTAGTCTGTGAGTGCTAACACTTAGCAACAATATCTAGTTAAAAGATATGATTACGTATACACTTTAATAAATCCATTTAACAGACATTAATTAATCTGCCTTCTCCTTGGCAACATTAAAGAAAGACAAAGATGGTGTTGAACACTAATTATAAAGCTTAATAAAATTATGTGAAAGCAAAGCATGAGGAACAAGGGAAACATTATTTTTACACCTGGGTTATTTCCAAGTATATAGTCTGCATAATACAAAATATTTAGTTGTAGATTGAAGCACTTTTTATTTGCATATGCAAGTCCCACTTCTTCATTTGCCAGATTCACTACAAACCCAGCACACTCAGAGCTGATTGAGCTGCTAATTCACACAAATATATTGATGGCATGTGGCATGAACATAAGAAACATTGACCTCTAGATTCAAGAAATGCCCTTTCAAAGCAATGTTTTACAAATTAAATTGAGAAAGGAACGGTTTCAAGCAATATATGGAGCAAGACAACACAGTATATGCTTACTGATATTAATTAAGCTCAAGAAGTCTTTTCTGGAATATTTTAAAATACTAAGCAAACAGTCTGTTGTTACATAAACTCTGAGACTACACTACTTGTCGCTCTAATAAAAACCTCTTAGGATCTTGGCAACTGTTGTGACAGGTTTTTTGAGACATAAAAATACACTTTCTTTTGAGAACCGATTACCTCTTATGCAAGGTGCCACCACTGAGTTAAATATTAACGATAGCACACAGTACTTAACAAAATTTAAAGAAAAAATGTACTCTCAATGCAAAACATTTTTTAACAAAAACATACTAAAATAACTTTAAAAAATATCTGCATGTCTTGATTAAAATGGCCAGCTGTTCAGACATCAGATATAAATTTATAAATTAGTGTCTAACTCGAATATGCCATAAGCAATGGAGATAATAAAAAGATCTTTTACACAAGACAGTTCATGTCAAAACAAAACAAACAATTGCCATTAATATTAACTTTTCAAACTCACTAAGTGGACATGTATTTTAAAACTAAACAGTCTATCCTTTTGAAGTCTGTACACAAACTACCAAAGCTGAGGAAATGACCTTTTCACTGATACTTATTGTTGTGATGTTCTGCTTAAAAAAAAGGAAAAAAAATTCCCGCTGAGCAAATGCCTGGCACTCTTCATGCTCTACCAAACTCTTTTTCTGTGTAATCACTTTTCTTTTATATGTTTTCAAATGAACAATGAAAATAAAAGCATGCCTGCTGAGAAAATTATCAAAGGTAGGAAGCCCTGGGGCTCAAATTTGAAAAACCATGGTGGAGATAAAGTATACTGATCTATAAAGTAGAATTAATGATTAATAAGCTGTCATTGGTGTCACATTAATTAACTCTCAGCAGCTGATAACCCAGATCAAACACTACAAGCTCATGACAGAATCTACTTTCTACATTCCCCCTTATTTCTCGATATACTCCTCTGCATCAATTTCTGAAACACAATCCAGGCAGCTAAGAAAGAGGTGCTAGAGGACAATACAGAAAAAGAAAAATGTCAACAAATAATTTGTAGCTTCATGAAATCTCTACTTCTTGAACAGACAGTGAAAGAAGAAAACATGGAAATATCTTTGCATGGTCTTCTTCCATCTGTCTGCCTGCTCATGAGAAAACTGTGATTCTTGATTTCACGCCAAGCACACCTTCTCTCTTAAGTCTCTGCGTTAAAATCCAGGAAATGAAACGCTCAGTGGGGTATTCAAAGTACATCACTGTTTAAGCACATAGGAAGGCAAGCCCTTCTCAATGACTCCTGTTATGATGGCTTGCAGTCAAAGGTCAGATGAAAAAGAAGCACTTCTCTGCACCATTTACTAGAACGCCCATCATCCCTTTTGGTCTGTGTTGTACAGGTGCTGATGTAAGCAAAATTCTAAGTTGGAAGTGCATTTATCCAAGATTTTTGGAGATGTCCTGCTTGTCATCGATTGACCCAGCGCTGTGTTGACTCCTCCCAGTCTGTGTTGCCCCCATCTTCCTCGTCAGTTCGAATAAAGGATTCCTCGTCAGTCTGGAGATAACTTTCCTCGTCTGTTGTGTATCTACTGTTTGTCATTTCCTGAAGAACATCAAGGACGTGGCATTACACTATTTATTAACTAGGCCATTTTAATGTATACGGAGTTTTAAAGTGCATATAAAGAAGAAACTATATACATAGCATCTAATGTGCAGACCAATCACTGTCAAATTGGATTAAAAATAGTACTGATGCAATACAATAAAACCTCTGGAAGTTCTGCTATGTACTGTGCTTGACAGTATGCTAAATTTGTCATCCCCTCTTTACCAAAAAAGAAAAAGTTCCGCCGTTTGAACTTACAAAATACCTTCAACAGTCACACAAAAATATTCTCCACATCGTCATAACAGCCATACCTTGGGATTTCCATCATAAAGTTCTGCTTCTTCATCTGTCTTAAAACTAACACTCTGTTCTTCATCTGTTCTTACATATGATTCTGCATCATCAGTTGCCAGGACGCTTTCGTCGTCTGTGCGGACATAAGATTCTGCATCATCCATGGCTGTGCATCTGCATAAAAAAAAATTATTCACCATACACTGCCGCATCATGCATCAAAGTTGCTGCATTAAAGTCAAAAGTCAAAGTCCCATGACAAAATGCCACAGAAGCAGTTAGTGTTGGGGTCGGTGCTGGGGACTCAACAGCAATTTAAGCTTTGTGAAAACATTACAGGTCATGACACTAGCCTTACAACAAATACATTCTGCAATGGGAGTCAGGAGGGACAGGTTCACACAATTCCTATGGCAATAGTATTTTTACTGTTTGTGCTTACTGTAACCTGACACCAAATGAAAGCCAAACCAGCAACTCACCCATCCTGCTCATTGTCACTAGTGGTTTGGCTGGATGTGCCACTGCGCTGTCGCCGAGCACGTAGCTGGGCCAAAAAGTCAGACTCCTGCTTCAGTCGCCATTGCAGGTCATCCCGCCAGGATTCAACTTCATCGGTGCCACAAGATCTCAAAAGAGTATCATCTTCAAATTTCAGCTCTTGCAACAGAGAATAAGACAGATGTCTCACTTAAAGGCACATTTTATGGCACTCCCCCCTCTCTAGCTCCACCTCCCCACTATTTTCGATTTCTTAGGGTCAAAAATATTTGTTTTCAAGGCAAGTACTGAAATATCTTCCATTAAAGCTGACAAAATATGAACATGTACAAAATATTCTCTCTAAAGTTTTGTAAGAAGGAAAAAAAAAGGATTTTATCCTAAAGAGCTAAGCAGCAAAACTCAACCTAAAAATGCAGCAGCAGTCCTCATGATTGCTTCTAATGGGTTTCCTGTTTTGCAACACCATGACATTTTTAATGGAAAATTTTGCTCTGAAAGCAAAATTCAATTCTAGTAAATTTAAGACTTTGCGTAAATAAACAACACAGGAGACATCATTTTTCTGTCAAATGCACTTCCTGATGACAGCAAATGGATGTTATCTTCCTTCAAGCCAGGCCCAGCCCACGTCTAGAGACTGTCTCAATTTTTTTTATTTAATCATACAAATAACTGTTGTCTTCTTAGAATTATGAATATTAAAACATTAAAATATGACGAAAAAGATATTATGTGGGTATGCAAGCACATATTTACACATGTAACCATTATACATATTTCCATTTAAGTATATATAAATGTATGGTGGGAGTGCATTTTTGATGAACAGATATGTACATCTGCATGTCTAAGTCCTTCCTTTTGCCCTCCTACCCCAATCAAAATTTAAAAGAACAAGAAATGACCAGAGGCAGGAGGTTGATATGCTAGGCAATGATCCTGGTCAAAGGATGCAATGATGCAACACTTATCACCAATGCACTGAGGTTTTGGGTGCTGATGTCATTTTTGGGCGAACTGATTTTACTCTGGATGTGACATTTGTTTACAGGGCTGGCCATTGAGAGACTAGTCTAAGATTCTCCCCTTCAATACCAAAACCCTTACCCTACTCAACCACCTACCCCTCCAACAATATAAAAATCATGTAGGTGGAAGCAACCTTCTGGCAAAGCAAGAAACTGATGAAGATACACACCTGCCATTTGTCCATTTAGGTGATCGTCTTCATTGTCACTTCCACTGTTCTCTGATACAAAAAGAAAGGAATGATGATGATGATGATGATGATGATGATGATGTCCATTTGTAATGCGCAGGTATCCATTCAGAAGAATGGTCATTGCGCAGCAAAAACAAAATAAATAAAAAAATAAGAAAACATAAAGTAAATAAATAGATAAAACACCAGGAAAGTAAAAAAATAAAGACAGAAGTGTTGCTTGGTTGTTTAAGTTTAAGTCCATCTTAAATAAACAGATGGGTCTTCAGTCTTTTTCGAAACTTGGTTGGTGAGGAAGGAGTGCAAGACTACACTAGACTTTAACCAAGTATATATGTTATCAATGAACAGACTTAATTGCACTTGTGTGTGTGTGCATGCTTGTGCATGTTAACAAGATTAGATACTCAAGGTTTTGCAATTTGCACTGGAATTTTCAAATATTTTGTCACAAATATTCCCAGCCTATTTTCCTATTCACACTTTCCTACAAGGTGGTTGCTAACTTCAAAGAAACTGTAATGTCACATCTTCCCAAACTGCTTATTCAAGCATTTACTCTTATCATTCCTTCTTCTCCAGCCTCTCCGCCTTCAGCTTGACAAATGGTTTCTGGGATGGCACAGATGCAGTGTATCCAGCATACAAGCTTTCTCATCTTACAGCATTCTCTACTGACAGATGATGGTAATATCTCTTTAGTGCAGTGCGCAGACTGGTTGCCACTGATGCATAATAAACAACAGTACGCATGTCAGTAACGTCTGACGTCTAAGCTGCAAAAGTCTGCTGATCATTGGAGGTGCTGCTGAATTGGGAATAATACTCTGGATGGTAAGGGAGCAGTTTGACCCTCATCTTGGCAGTTTGCCTGATCAACAGGATGCCGGCATAAACTATGCACAAAAAGCTTCAGCGCCTCACAACACTGCTGCTAGGGAGCATATAACTACATGCTGGCAAATGCTATTTATTTCAACACTTTTTAATAGGTTCTCCCCCTCCCCCACCTCAATTTATGATCTTTCTCTTGCAATTCCTATTATTTTTCATGATAGCAAAAGTTAAAACATCTCATTCTTGTTATATCTCTTTTCTTTAATCCATGCTCAATCATTTCTCTCAAATACAACACATCACTCAGATGATTTTCATACACAGATGTTCACAAATACATATAAACCTGAACACAAAATCTTTTGCTCTCCTTATTGTCAATATTTTTCTCTTCTTTAGATTTCCTTATAGCCTTAATTTCCACATTCTCTCCAAATTAGAGGAAGGATTTTCATGCATGCATGCATGTATGTGTGTGTGTGTGAGAGAGAGAGAGAATGCATGAGTGAGAGTGAAAGGTCTATCACCATATTACTGCTAATGAGCAGATTTCTGGCTGTAAGATCTATTAAAGAATGAAGTACCATAACAAGTATAAGTGTGATGTCAATTATCTCTCCAGAGTTAGTGAAGACTGATATTAGTGGTGGTGAATATGCCAATTTGATAATGAAAAATTTTCAAAATCCATTCTGGCAAGATGTGATGAGGCATTATAAAAAGTTTATTAGCAAGTGGATTCCAGCATGTTGTGAGGAATTTCTTGGGGAGCACATTCACTTTAATGGTAATGTTATTAGAGGCAGACAAGTTGTATATATTTTAGAAATGCTTGGATGCAAAAGTTAAAAAAACAGGGGACCCCACTAATATTGATAGTACATTTCTGACTCTTGATGAATTCTATTTTAGGTATTCTGCTTTAACCAGCACAGACTCTTCATGAATCTGATACAGTCCATAAAACAATATCAAAACAAATGTAATTTCCTGCTAGTCTCTTAGAATGAAACTGTATGTTAATAGGAGATGTGCTGTCATTAGGAAAGGGAACACAGAAGTTTCAAAAATCCTTCGATAATTAAGTGGATCCAACTGCACTGAGAAAATGGGAGGCTGAACTTTAAGAATGTAGCTGGGCTGATATATTTCACAAGCCCTTCTCTACTACTATAGACACCCAGTTGAGATGGTTTCAAGTAAAATCTTACACCAGATCCTACCCACAGGCTTGTTCCTTTTTAAATGTATATATTAGCTCAATACAACTACTTTTTGTTATTTTGTAAGCAAGACAATGAAACCATTGAAAATATATTCTGGCACTGTCCATTAAATAAGGCATTTTGTGTACAACTATGGAAAATGTTAAATAACCAGAACCATTTAGAGGAAATTAGATTATGTAAAGTTGTTATAATTGGCATTAGTAGAACTGAGTGTTGATAAAGCTTTGAACTTCATTATTCTTCTAGCAAAATTTTTCGTTTATAAATGCAGATTCTGTAAGGCAATACCAACCAGTGGATAAGCTTATGCCTTTTCTAAAGTCACAATATATTGTGGAACAATATGTGGTATATATTAATAGCACACAAATATCCTTTTGGAAACAATGGCTCCCATTTAGTCATTTAGTTTCTTAAATAATTATGAAACTTTTGCCTATATTGTATCAGATGGATTGCCTTGTTATTTCTATTATCTTATATGTATATTACATTGTGTATATATGTAAGGTGCTTAAATCTTGAATTACTTTATGTATGATTGTATATGTTACACATGTACATATTGTGGAATAAAAATGTTTATTAAAAAATATATAAGTACCTTTCTCTTGTGTTCTGACAGCTTATATACCTTTTGTTATCTATACGAGCTTGTGGTAATAATAAGCACAGAACTTGAATAAGCAGAGTTAGGTTTTCAATTGTTCCTAAATCATGGGTTTTGAAGACCTTTATTGTACAAGAAAACAAACTGGAAGATCATTTCATAGAAAGATATAAACCTTTAAAAGCAAAAAGTGGTGTGTAGAAAAATTTTTTAGCTGCTTGATGGTTACAAAAAGCTTTATTATTAAGAATAGGACAGCAATATGATGTAAACATCTAGAATGTATAAACATGCATGCCTCGAGACACACACCCATGCAGACATGCACTGTATGCACTTCCTTCCCCTCAACAACTGACAACAGGTCATACTGCAGTCTGTCAGAAATGCAACATCTAGTGGTCAGCATGCATGAAAATAACTTCCCCTAACTCTAAAGGGCATTCCATGCAAATAAAGGTTTACACTCCTATAAAAGCTGATTTCATGACAGCTGAAAGCCACAAGGTAATGACGTGCTTTTCTGCGCAAATGCCTGCTTCCATCACCAGTGATGTCTGAGCCCTGTTCCAGCCACAGGCAGCTGGTTAATAATAGCGCTTTACAATATTCCCACACAAAGGAACTATTCCTGGCTTTCTATGTTGGTTTAATCGATACACTGTGTGACATACCTCCTAAACATGGTAAGCTTCACCTCCTTATACAAGCTCACATCCAGTGACTTTTATAACTGTATTTACTTTGTTTGTTTGCCCACTGCCCCCTCCTTCTCCCACAAACATGGAACTGCTACAGTCAGCATTCAATGGTGATACATGCAATAACAAAATTATCTGATAGCAAAGGAAACTAATTTTATCTGTCTTATGCAACATGTTAGAAAGATGAATGTGACTACAACAAGGTTAACTCTCTACAGTCCAGATCGAGCTTCCTGATTTTTATGCTGAGTACACAATAATTTTCAAGTGAACTGTATAATATTAACTAAGATGATTGACAACAATATCCTAAATAATATAAACTCAATACGAAGGAATATCTTTAACAGTGTGTGTGTGTGAGAGAGAGAGAGAGAAAAATGACAATGGCAATTCTTTGTTAACGAGAGTTAAAGTAAGCAAGACATGTTTTTTTCCAGAGAGAGAAAGCATGTTATTACTCATAAAATGTATTTTCCTCATTTTACTAATTTAGTTTAAAACAAAATTTGTTTGATGTAAAAGTTACCTGCAACATTAATAAGTATAAAGGATATAGTTTCTATTTTTCTTCTCATCTGTGTACACTCACCAGAATTCAGCTCTTTCACCAGTGAAGACATTGCATTGGTAACAGAATCAGCAGCCACTAACAAATCATTTCGCAGACTCCGCGTGTGGGCTGCTGAGAGTGATGGCCCTTGGAATGCCTGCCGGACATCTCCCCCTACCCCTGTCAGCGAGGTTTCCAGCGGGGTTCCCGGTGTGCTTGATGATGCCCCAGCTGCTCCAACCCCGACCACCGGGCTCGGTCCTAGACTGGGAATAACTGCACCAGAACTGCGAAGACTGGGCTGAGCTCCCATGGCAGCAGAGGCAAAGGTTGGAGAAAGTCCTGACCTTGATCTTGGTGAACTATTGGGTGTTGATCGTGGAGAAGTTGGGTGATTCTGAAAGGGTGATGGAAGGGGAGGGAGGGATTGTGAAAAAAAATCTATCAACAAAAAGCTAAAGCTGACAGATGAGATAGTTTCTGAAAGACATGCAGAGGTCTATCTATAAATCTTTTAAGCATGCAATAGGCTTAGCAACATCTGTAAAATCCTGTTCTCATGCCATGTGTTTATGTGAGACAGACAAACAAGAGACAGAGATGCTTGCATGAAAACATACGTATGACTGCATTCCAGAGGTTGTGAAGGGAAGAAGAATCTAGAATGAGGTCAGGCATATAGTCTGCCATAGGGGAGAAAACCCTGCAACAAAGCCAGATTTATGATAGCCACTAGGTTCTCTTATCAGCTAACTGCATAAAAGTGCTTGTTCAACTTGTTGCTATGGTTTTTCCTGGTAGAGTCAACAGCATGTTGATACGATGAACCATGCATGACAGTCAAACAATTATATCAGGCCACATTTCTCTGTTTCCCTCAAATAAAAGAAAAATACTCTCTCTCTCTCTCTTATAGTGCACAACATATAAGTTTGTCCACCAAACGTTCTGATCATACTTTTTATTAGCAACAATGCAAGGTCAGTGTATGTCAAATTAGAAAGACACCTATAGCTTGTGCTAACTACATACAAATCATTGCTAATGTGAACAGAATAATTCAAGCACACAATAATAACTGTTAAAAAACTGTTCTCAAAAACAAGTAGCATTTTTTTCTGTTCTCCCCACTCTTTAGGAGAGCGAAAGGGATGAGAGAAGGGGGTAATAGTGAAAGAGAGTGATTGTGTGTGAGAGAGAAAGAGCGAGAGTGAGAGAGATGATTGCGATATGGTTATCCTAATTCAAAGCCTCCAATCTTCTGGCTTCCATTTTGTAGCTCATGGCAACGGATCCTCTCACAAGCCCAGACCAAATGAGGAGACAATTTGCTCCTAATGAAAGGCGGTGCTTATCTCAACATTTCACCATGCCCTAAGAAACATATACATCAAAGGCATTCCCCAACAGAACCTCTGCAGAATACACAAAACTGTCACAGCTAGTCATCTTCTACAGGCATGCAATCTGCACCAAGTTGCCTCGGCCATCTACAGCCACAAAGTTTGAAACTGATGCCTCTTGTATTTATGACAGACACAATCACCAACTAATTTTTTTTCTTCACAGACCCTGCAGATAGGTCATAATAATATAACTGCACCTGATGATTTTATGGAATTAAAAATTAATAACTTTTCATCAAACATTTTTCTCTTCAGTGTCCACTTATATGCTATGTCTTCTACATGCTCCTGCCCTTTCCTAAGGATACAGAATATGTGACGAAAGAAAGAAGGAACATTTAGGATAAAAACATTTGTTCTGCTGGCTGTTGTTTAAACAAGAATCCTCATGTCCTCATCTCCATATTACACTCTCCATTTCACTGACCTCCCTCTCCCCATAAAGAGATCTGGAATTATGACTCTTTTATGATGAGCTGTTTTGGGGTCATGGGTGAAGATAGCCATCCAATCATAAATCCCTGTAGCTAGCGAGTTTTTACAAGTTGTTTTTGATCTTGCCAAATGGGTATGTGGCATTCTGTATGTTTCAACCAATAATTTCAAACAACAGCATATGTGAGACAGCTATGAAAATGTCATGATACACAATAACCCCATGACTTTTACTTTCATGAAAATTTTACCATAATGTAAAATAACTATAATAAAATTAATACATGTTTCATACAAAATGGTACCAAATATATATTTTTAGGTATTTCTCTGTGACAAATTCTTTTTCTGATGTTCTTTTTGATATTTAGGATTTTTTTACATAATGAACTGCAAAACATTTTGAAGCTTTGTTGGTAACTATAGTTTCAGACACTGGACTGGTTTTAGTGTTCACCTTTCACAAGCATTAGCATTTCCACAAAGAGGCAACAACTGTTAAGCATTGCCACACTGATGATCTGTAGACTAGGTTCCACTATCCAGAAAATTTCTCCTTTTTCTAGTACCTTATTATCTTGGTTTCCTCTCTGTTTGATGTTTGTGAGTTTCCACGACTGGAGTTTACACATTGGTCAAGTCCCTGATGAGCTGCATATTCAGTAAGTTTCAGCTGTAAACTAATTTTCTGTCATGTAAAAGTATTTAATGGGAGGCAATCTGGTGCAAACTATTACATGATCAAACTCTTTTCACATGAAATTTACTGCAATTTGCCATCTTCCGATACAGTCACTCAACCATTCTTCTGATACCGAAATCTGCCATCAAAATAGAAGCATAAAAGCTGAGGCAGAAGTTAGTATACTCATTCATGAACGTTTGAGGGACCACAGCTAGGGACTGGATGTGAGCCAGCCAAGATGGCAACCATGGACTGGAAGCACAATGAATCTTCAAATTGCAGACAAGTGACAACTACCTAGATAGGCAGGTAATGTTCCAAGATAATACATCCACAGGGGGTGTTACATACCTCCAACTCATGCCTGCAGTCTCGGGCTGTCACTCAAGTATGTTGCTATCACTCTCTGTGGCTGACTACGTGTCCATTAAAAATAAATATCATGCAGCTTCTGGACTGGAGTGACAAATGCAGTGTCTGTGACATGGCTGTGACCAGATCACGGCAAAACAATGTGTGTTTTTGTTGAACAGTTTTGTCATTGTTTTTTTCTGGAATGTATACCCTGGAATATTCATGGGAAACATGCATGTTTCTTCTCTGACTTAACCCCTGCAGTTTTGGTACTGTGTCTATCACATGCCAGTCTCACACTGACTAAAGCCACCCTAATGTAGCCATTTTACCACACCTAATGTCTTAAAAACCAGAGTGGAACATGAAGAGAACTCTTCAACTTTGAAATCAAAGAACTAAATCAGTTCAAGAAAACGAAAAACATTCAACAATGACAGTTTATGAAAAATTACTGTGACAGTATATCTGTCACTTTATCACTTCCAATATGGCAGCTAGCTACAAGCAGAGCCATCCAGAGTCTATCCATTTGTTTCAGTTCAGTCTCTCTCTCTCTAACACACACACACAGATCTGCGGTCCTAATTACATCTTAAGGATATTCACAAAACAGTTAAGCCCCACCTTCTCACCTGCCTAAGTTGTCTTGTCCTGCAGACAACTCTTATCCTCTTACCTACAAACTCGAAACTGCGTGTATTGTGTTTACATAGCTTGCCTGCTAACTTGTATCTATACAAAGCGTTGGTGGAGAAGGTGTGGAACCTGATTGCACAATGCTAGTAAGTTTGTTTTTTACAACCCACACGCTCCGATTAATATTCTGGGAGAGGAGTGATGACTTCAGCACAACAGCTAGTGAGGATATTCACCTGCACGCACCTTGCCGCTTCCTGTAAAAGCGCGATATCAGAAGTGCATGTGACTGGGTACCCCATAGCGTCTGTACCCAGCAACTCGATGCAGGTCTATCTCCCCCACCCCCACCCAAAGAATAGCTCATGCAGTGCCCGCGATACCTTCTCCTTGTGGAGTTTTGTTTGTGCGGTTCTTGCAGTCTGTTCTCTCTTCTTCAGAACTAGGTCCCTCCCCCTTTCCACCTCTACCCGCCACGAGTTATTTTTTCCGGTAACTGATGGAACACGGAAATAGTTTCCCCCTCCCTCCCGCCATCCCTGATTAAGCACGTGCTAAAGACTTGCCAAAGGGGACGCTGGCGTGTGCACTCCCCCCTACCCCGACTGCCCCATCCCCTCCAAATTTCCTCCCACCCTTGACTTCTCGCGGGCGGCAACTGGCGACGATCGGGAGGTGGGTGGGTCGGGGAATTATGACGGGTTCCTCTTGGAGCCTGGCCGCCCAGAACGAAAGTGAGGTCACAAGGCTAACCCCCAACTCAATCGAGCAGGTAGCTGACTGCTTCATTCGTTAGAGCAGGCGGCCATCGCCTAGCAACGTGCCGTGTCCTCTGCGGACAGGCGAGACCTTGGCGGCGGTTACCAAGGCGCCGTGGAGACACACTCTCGCTGCCTCCTGCAAACGGCCCCCACCCCACACCTCTGCGCTGTCCACAAAGGGGTTTCTCTCCGCACTGCCCAGTCTTCCTGCCAAATAACACCAAGTACTGCCCCTACAATGTGGTTTACAATGTGCTGAGGGGATGGAGGGAGTTTCCTGTCTTGCAATTCAAATATTCTCATGGCGGATTTCCATCTCCCCACAACATCTTTTCATCACAGTTTGGGCTTCCACCCTCGATGACTTGAAACTATAAGGACGACATTCAGGTCTAACCGTCACGTGGAGGAAGGGCTGGACGTTACATTGACTCCTCGGTTTATTTTCCCTGCCCTTCGTTTTTCTCCAATCTCTCGCGAGCTATAATTCCCAGCTTGCTTTACCTCTTTCAAACACTTTCAAAGCACATTCTACTATCATGTGGAGGGTTCTTGCTGCCATTGTGTAACGATTTTCTACCACACCATGCTGAGGGTTCACCTGGGGCTCTGTCTAGAGGGTTGGTGCAAGCTGTAAATGATCTTCCTAACCACACACGCTATGCGGCCATTTACAGTATTTTTAAACAAAGTTTAAAAAAATGTTTAAAAAGGCTATGGTCACCTACCCAAGGAGTCCGGTTATTGCCCTTTAATGATCGAATGCGCTGCATCCCTGACCTCTGCACTCGCCACGCGCCCTCACCCGTGTATATCGATTATCGTTGCGCCCTCGCCCGAGTAAGTTTATCGTTGCGCCCTCACCAGGGTATATAGATTATCGTTGCGCCCTCACCCGAGTATATAGATTATCGTTGCGTCCTCACCCGAGTATATAGATTATCGTTGCGTCCTCACCCGAGTATATAGATTATCGTTGCGTCCTCACCCGAGTATATAGATTATCGTTGCGCTCTCACCCGAGTACGTTTATCGTTGCGCCCTCACCAGGGTAAATAGATTATCGCTTCCCCCTTTCTCGAGCAGTTTACTGTTGCGCCCTCACCGTTGGCTGTCCCAGGATACCACAATTTTACTTGTCGGCTTCGTTGTATGTCAACCTGTCAGATTGATTGTAGTTTTATGCACACCGCGCACAGAGCAAATGCGTTTTATAATTCCTATTATTATGATGATAATTATTACTAATTATTGTTATTTCTAACCTGACCTCCACACAGTTTCTTACTTCCCTCCTCCAACCTCATCAGGCAAACTGTGACTGACCTTAAGAAGCTTCATAAGGCCTTCCAGCTGCACCATGAGGTCCTTGCGACTCTCCTGCAGTGCCGACATCCTCGACTCCAGCTCGTCCTTCCGCTGTCGCAGCAGTCGCAGCTCGGCCAGCAACGTCGGGTTGTACGTCGTGGTGGTGGTGGTGGTGGCGCTGCTTTCATTGGCGTAGGCTTCCTGCTCCAGGCGGAGGCGCTGAATTTCCCGCATTATCTCCCTGTAAACAAACGATCGGACACGTGCTGTTCAGGCACATACATTCAGCTTTGTGGACACAGGCACAGGACCTCAACCACAAGCTTACACCCCCCACCTCCACTTCGTTAGACCTCTGTTACAGCTTAAATAAAGTATAACAACGTACAACATTTTCAGATACTGGCGAATCGTCAATACTTTATTTAAATTTTATACCTTTAGTTAATCTAGAGGTCTGAATAATTCCGAACTAAAGAGGACATCCACACTTGTGTTATGTCTATACTTTATATATATGTATATAACTTTTTGAAAATCAAAGCCCGGGTTATAACCCAAAACATTCCTCATTACGTAAGCACGGTTTTTATACAATAGGAAAAATCATGAAAAATACTGCTAAAATTTGGAATTATCTACTACTACATGTGAATATTCGGTTAGTTTAGCACAAGTAAATAAACTGGACATGCTCTTCCTGTCAGTCTCAAATCACGCATTCAACACCTTTCTAAAAAAAAAAAAAAAAAATCTCCGCCTCATGTCACACAATGCTGAAGGCTGGAGGCAGAAAAAACAGTTTCTGGCTCTCTCCATTTTGCCCACTACCTCTCCACACACGTTTAATCTCAAGAATGGATGGAACAAAACCTGCAGCCTCTTTTAAGGGCACAAAACCACCTGTGAGTGAATGCAAGCGCCTGAATTTTCACTAGTCAATATCCTTAATGTAACCTGATAGGCTGATGGGCCGTGGTATGGAATTCTCATTTGTTCCCGATTATTGACACGTTCCTACCAAGAATTAAATAGATTCAATTATATCCATGAATTCAATGTTGAAAACCTTTATTTGTACAGTGGGCACGTTCAAACCAGTTGTTAATATGCATAACAATCTAAACGTAACAACATGCGAAAGACTTTTAATGAATTGTATAAGAGAGATCGCACTGAAGAATCATTTGAACGACTCTAAGAAGCAGTCTTTAAAAGATGAGCACAGGACACACACACACACACAAAATAATAATTACCAAGAAGACACGTCAAGGCCAAGCCAAGGTCACGTGATCTCACGCCGCGGTTCACGTGCACGTCACGAGCCCACGCTGACAAGGATGTCGACAGCGAACATGCGGTCACCTTCATTAAAATAAGATTACTCAGCAGAAAGAGCAAACCGTCAATGGAAGGCCGGTTGCTGCAGAACCGTAAAGTTCACAGAGATTCGCAACCATTTTCTTCCCCTCGAGCTCTCGATTGCTGACCCCTGCGCAGCATGGGAGGGGAGAAAGGCAGCTTAGGAACAAAACTGGCAAAAGGAAAAACTGACGAGGAAAATAAAATTTAAAAAAAGAAGCAGAAATGGTGCTCACTTTTCTTCTGCGAGAGCACGCGCGTGCGTACAAAAACCGCCAACATGCAGGACAATCAAATTCCTATGACCATTCATAGAGAAATCGCTCCTGCAAACTGGCAGATTCAATTTCCAATCAACGACACGACGGAAGCAGACACCTCTCCCCCCCTCCCACTCCACAACCCCGCTCCCAACAACCAACCCTCCCCAGATGCAGGACTTCCAGTCGGCGAGGCATGTCTTTTCAAAGCCAGAGCAGCAAGTCATTCATGCGAAAAAGCATTGGAACTAAGTGGACCAGGAAAACTAATCTCCTGCGAGAAATCTCTACCTTCTAAATACCCTTTCCCTCGTAACACGAATAATTGCACTTTTTTGTCATTTTTGTTAAAGGAAAGACGACAAGGTAATTTTTTTCTCCCCCCCCCCAACTCCTACTCACCTGAGCCTTTGATATTACAAATCTGCAGTAAAAAGTGTGTGTGTGTGTGTGTGTGTGTGTGTGTGTGTGTGTGCGAGTTTAGGCTTTTATGTAAATGTGTAAACGCCCACAGCAGCTCGACAGATCATAAGTGCATGTTTGGACAAACACAAACTCTTCTCTCTCTCACACACACAGAGAGAGAAAAGAGAGAGCACCGATTACCCTAAATTTCAGAGCAGTCCAGCATACAAATAAGGAACCAACAAGCCAGTTAGCTGCAGTGTTGAAATCAAAGCTGCCCGAAACACTTTGATTTGGAGTGTACTTGGCGAGGAACAAAGAACCCATTAAAACCAGCCTTGAAAAGCATTGTAATCGTGAAATCTACACCAAGACAAACAGTCGCCTGAACACGACCAGCACTGATGTTAGTGACGATCGTTCAGACTACGGACCCTGGGCTGACTTTTGGATCGATGACCCCTTTTGGATAAACGGGAGGTAACTGGCTACCTCTGGAAGCTGCTTTATCTTCAATACATGGTTACTGCTGAAGACAAGAAACAAAAAAAAAATGTGGGTTGGTTTTTAAGCCGTGCCAGCAGCTAAGACTACATCACGACAAGAGAAGGTTAATCCACGTTGAAAGGGTGAAAAAGAAGACTCTCCAGTGATACCCTACCACCACAAAGAAAACAAAAATGTGGAAGGGGTGCGACACCGCGAACGCTGGACCTCCACAACAAAATAATGCACTGAGCCTAAAGGTCCCTGTAGGGTAATAAACCCCTGTGTAGCTGCTACCCCTGATGTGTGCAGAAACGACTGGCACAGAGCAATGGACTCTCACCCCAAAAGGGTGAGCAGATTTCCGTCTCTGGACTCGGATAATTCGGTTGCATTTTAATACACAACCTGCCTTGTCCTTCACGTGCTTAGACATGGATGAGGACCCACACCAGGGCATCCTGTTTATCCGTCGTTTAGTGTGAAGTGTACAGCATAAGGACAATCATACATACGAACAGATGTATCAGCACGAGTTTCCTCCAAGAATGTTTTTCCTCGTGCTACGACTTGGGAATTACCATGATGTGCAATACTTATACAGTAAATGACGAAATTTCGCTCCCTTTCATTCTCTCTCTAGGCCTTCCTTCAGCCTCCACACGCCACACAGGTCAGTCACACTCGACCCGCCGGGAAATTAGAAACAAAAAATAAAAAACAAAAACAAACCACCAAAAAAACAAGAAGTCGGTTTCTTTCCATCCTGCGACTTTTTATGGTCAGCACAGGCTGTCGCTTTCACATGAGCGAGGAAAGCGGAACAACCGTCGGCGTGAGCAACGATCACTGTCATCAAACAATACGCAGGCTGTCAAGAGGCAGGCAGCAGGCCCTGCAGGCCGGCCATCACGATGGCGACTCAGCCCCCTACCCTACCAGACCTCCCACGTCGACAGACCGTCTGTCCGGCCAGCCACGGACATGCGCGCGCATATCAGATGTGACGATCACAAGTATGAAAGGTTTCCCAACAGTAAAACAATCCACATTCGGTTTTTTTCTCTAATAAAGGCATGCGGAATCTCACAGACAGGTACAAATTGTCTCCAAAACTCTTTCTAGGAAGCAAGTGCGTACTTATGCATATGTGAATACAAGCAAACATGCACACACACACACACAAATGCGCGCAGGTTCCAACACTCCTTTACACAAGCAGGTGCGTGCTTTTTTTTTTATCTGAACAAAGATGTATATGCATGCTAACATACACCTGTACACAAATACACGTATACACGAATCAATGCACATTCATTTAAACATGCGCAAGCGCGCGCGCGCACACACACACACACACACAATCAATTAGAGACATACACACGCGCACATGCCTTTTGGTTTCTGGTCAGGCCTTGGTCTAAAGAACATTAATACTAGGGTGTGCAGCAAGATTCCCGCTGCGCATCCAAACAACAGTTTCCATAAATAAATAATCTGCATCTGTGACAAAGTATACCATGGACACTCTAAAATCATTATCAACATTTAACTTGATCGCAGTTTCATGTCCTTCATCTACTAATGGCACTTTTTTTTTTAAAGCGCAACAGCCACGCTCTGAAAAGAAATTCACGCTACGTGATGATGATGGTGGTGGTGGAGGTGGTGGTGGTGTAGATGAAGGACTGAGCGTGGCCGCCGGGACGTGAGGGGTGAGTTCGTCTCACTCATGCCACTTGTACACAAAACTGCTATGAAAACTTCGGCAAGCTGTGATAGTTTCTTTGATGTCATATAAACCCAAAAAATCATAATTTTATATCACGTTCTCTGATAAGATACATGGCCACACGATAATTGTGTTTCACTATCTTTTACACGATGCATGCCCACACCATAATCATACTTCGCTTTTTTATGTAATATTACGTGCCCACACAATAATTACAGTTTATTCTTTGGTGTAATACTTGCCCACACAAATTAAAACACGCCTGTCCATTACACTGGAAGCAGGAAGCGCAGGGTACTGACCGAAAAACAACAACAAAAAACAACTTAAACGGAAAGGAATGTTTTAAAAATATTTAAAAAAAAGACAATGGAAAATCTCGGTGGAGGATTGGGAAGGGCTAGAGAAAAATCGATGGGCCAGGTTTAAGACTTCGGTGAAAGAATGACAAGCGGACAAAGAATTGGTAGGGTGGAGGGAGCCAAAGGTCAAAGAAATAACAGTGGCCAGATTCTGGAGATCGCAGAGAGGCTGACATGCGACACAGCGGCGTCTCAAGCATGGGGTTACAGGAAGACAAGAAACAACAACAACAACAACAAAAAAGAGGACGTGGCAGAAGAAGGCGACGAAGACGGAGAAGAAGAAGAGTGAAGAGATCTGAGGTGGGTTGCATGTGAGGTCTTAAGCCGGACTTGATATTAAGCCCAAATTTTTTCGCTTTACTTCTGAGCATCTCCGTTGGCTTGAGTGCATGAGGTCTTGAGTGGCAAGTCGACAAGCTCAGACCACACATAACAAAGTCGCCTTGCACTTAAAACCGGCGACAAGACTTATTTTTGAGACCTCACATGAAAGCAACCCTTAAAGTCAGGTTGACACTATGGTAACACTATGGTAACACTATTGTGATGTGGAGATGTCGCACAACTCACCTGTTCTTAGCCTCCAGCTGCGCCACCAGGTCTCGCTGCGCTCTACTGGAATCCAGATTGAAATGAAGTTCCGTCGGACTGCGGGACTGCACATAAAAAACCCACACATTCTGGTTTCGAAAATCTGTTTTTTAAACAAGTTCTTTGATTTGTATTGGTATCAGCAATTACTTGTCTTTATTAGTTGTTAATTGCACAACAGTAATTAATCGTCACTAAGAGAAGTTGTAAATAATGAGATGGCAAAGCTGCAACGAGCTTCTCTATCATTTAGCGAACTAATGTTGCTGATTAGCTGCAACGACTTTCTCGATCATTTAAAATACTAATTAGTGTTGCCGATTAGTTGCAACGGGTTTCTCGATCATTTAGCGTACTAACTAGTGTTGCCGATTAGTTGCAACGGGTTTCTTAATCATTTAGCGTACTAATTAGTGTTGTCGATTAGCTGCAACAAGTTTCTAGATCATTTAGTGTACTAATTAATGTTGCCGATTAGCTGCAACGAGTTTCTCGATCATTTAGTGTACTAATTAATGTTGTCGATTAGCTGCAACAAGTTTCTATATCATTTAGTGTACTAATTAGTGTTGGCGATTAGCTGCAACGAGTTTCTCGATCATTTAGCGTACTAATTAGTTTTCTATTACACTGTAGCATTACGAGCGAGGAGTGTGGTCTGGGTACAAATAATAGAAAATGCGGGACTGTATCCCCACATGTGAGCGTGCATGAGCGTCAGTGTGTCTGTGCATGCACGTGCATACATGCATATTTGGAAGTGCGTATGCAAAGGCTGTATGTCTTTCCGCTTTGTTGTTTTTTTTGTGTGCATATTTCTTTGCTTCCAAAACATTCTTCTTCTTTCTCTTGTAAACGTGCTGTAAGAAATTTAATTTCTTTGAAAATTTTTTCGATCTCGATTTAGCAGCAATGCCACTGCAGAGTCGCCTCGCCCAGTTTGTCCAGTAACTCGAAAACGGATGCGGGCGTGTGGTACGTGCGGCCTGCTAATAAAGTCGATAATATATCCAATTTCAGTGACAACAAGAGCGTGAATTAGGTAGCTACTCAATTAAGTATTTAAAGTGGTATCAAGCTCAATGCTGTGCAGCCTGGAAAATGTCTCTTCTCTTGAGTGATGTTCCTCCGCCTTACCGGCTTGAGGGAGACCACCTCTCTGCATTTGCGCGTTTGTTTGGTTTTTGTTTTTTTTTCCTGCGTCGATCTGTTGTGATTTTAGTGTCCATTATTTCACACATTATCTCCTCGTCATTGGGCTAAACCATTTACTTCTCTGCTGTCTTCTGGCTTACATCTACGGCTTTCTACAAAAGTCATTACGATGCAGTCATCTGCCATCTGTTGTTACCATACTAAGACTCCTAGTATATGTAACCGGTAGCTCTTCCACAAATTTAATACGAATAATCGTGTGAATAAACATTAATGTGAGTATATGCATGAGAGAAATTTACACTTCTGTATATGATTGTGTTTCAGTGTGCATGTGTTGATATCAAAATGGTAAATGTTGTTCCCAAACTTGTCTAGGTCGTCGGAGGGTGAGGTGTTGGAGTATCTCTTTTCACAGAGCCAGCTCTTTGTGTGAGGGCGGTGCCCATTTCCTCTCTAGCTGCCTTACCTTCCCTAAACATTTATGGAGTCAGGTAGCCATTTCCGATAGCTGTGTCGACAGGGGAAGTGATCTGCGCTACACGGGAATCGAACCGGTGTGCCTTCCACCAGTACTCTACCCCTCGGCCATCCGCCTTCCCATGTTTGATATCACACGTCACTTTGCTTTTTTCTGTAAAGCGCGATAAGCTTAGCAGTAGCTGGGATATCAAGCTGTAAAAGATTATTAATAGTATTATTTCGAGCGAGAGAAGCAGTGGAGCTGTCTTGTATCATTCCTAGCTAAGAGACAGTCCGCATCACGCTGCCTCCGGGCTGCCTCCCTGTGGAGACAGTGGCCAGCCTCCTGACAACTCTGGTTAGTCCAGTAGTGTCGAAACTGACGTCCCATTACCCCCCCCCCAACCTTACCCACTGAGCCATTAGACACTCCCTGGTGTGCGAGGTGCAGATAGTCCTTCACACATCTTGTCACGCAGGCCACAAGCAGACAGAAAATCACTGCCTGATTTTTAAGTCCGTGAAGTTGTTAAAGTTATGGATTTAAAAAAAACCCAAAGTAAAAGACACCGACAAGAGGTAACGTAACTTCCAGGTGAGTTTTGACTGTCACCAGCCAGTGCTTCTTGTTGGTAAAGAACTCATCTTGCACTAACCACATCTGACTGGGACCGCAGTGAAGTCCATCGTCTGTGTAGTGTACTTACTGCCACATTGCTCACTATGTCTTGTGAAGTAATGTAACACGTGCTGTCACCATGGTACCATTACCATCATTTGTGAGTTAGTTTTTCGCCCAGCCATCATCATGACTGTCGTCGATGTCATGTCAGCCTCCTCGACGTTCACGTAGCACGGACTATCTCGACCTCCGAGCCCCGTTCTTTATCCGACCTAATATTCCCGATCGCTCACGGGGACAATTATTTCAAGCAGGCGGACACTGCGGTTGACAGTAATTTCTCTGAGCTCATCGGCAGCATACGAGAAGGCAAGACACGTCCCTATCTCCACCACCCCCACTAACACACACACACACACTCTCTCTCTCTCTTCCTCTATACGCCCACATCCACTTTATCTAAGATGGCACACACTCCCACGCGCTCCGAGACTGCAGGAAGCGGCGGAAGGGCGCGGGGGCGTGCCGAGGAGAATGCGGAATCGAACCCTCACAGCAAGTGGGATAAATCAATGGCACGAGGAAGACACTGGGTGCACAAGGTTCGATGTAGCGACAATTCCCCCCTTTCTGCGCTCAATACCTCGAGCGACGACTTGAGAGCTGTCACGTGACCGGAAGGGAGAGGAGAGCGGGTACCGCCTAGTCTTTTTCTTCTTCCACCTCATCTTTCTTCTTCCGCTCCGACTCACCAGCGACCATCATCCACCCCCACCCGCCAGTGATTTCAGCTCCTGGTCTCTGAAGTTTTTTTTTTTTTTAATTTATTTTACCCGAAGAGCGTAACGATTTCCAGTCTCACACTCGAATTTCCCGACCGTTTCCTTCTCCAAAACCACAGCAAAGCACGCAGACAGTATCTCCCTTGCCCAGCCAACTTCCCCCTCCCTCCATAAACAAAACATGAACAAGGACATCAACATAAAACATGTCTGTGAATAAACGGAAAAAATGCACGCACGTTTATAATCACAAGGCGATCTTTCAACGTTGAAATATAACTTCACATCACCTTTAACAAGACATGCATGCGTATGACAGTGCACATACAGGTGTGTGTGTTTGTGTGTGTGTGTGTGTGTGTGTGTGTGTGTGTGTGTGTGTGAGGGGGGGTGGGGATTCATTCAGACAATATAACCTTAACATTCGTCACCGAATGTTGCTGGAGAGCACTACAGTACAATACAGTATATGGTAACAAAAAAACAAAAAAAAACAGCTGCAGGAAATTTGATTTCAATCCACGCTGAACAGAGCAAATAAAAAAAAGTGACCCGTCCCTCCCAGCTCCGGCTACTTAGTCCTTTAATAGCAAGCTAAGCAGACGATTCTTAGGAAGAAATTGAGTCCCCAACTTTCCTTCGTCGCTATTTATTTTTGGAAAATAATTTCCCTACTTGAAGACAGCCGTTTAACGGGGAGGGAAGAAGTTCACAAGGAGAGGCACTATAACGAGTTTAATCCATAAGGAGTCTCTCCCCTGAAAAAAAATCTAGCTAAAGGGCCAGCGCCTCTTTAGAAATTCCTGTTTTCCTCCCTTCGTACTTTACTCAGCATGGTAGACCCTTTCACCCTCCGCCTGTCTCCCCCACGCTTTATGCGGTCAAACGAAAGAGACCTCAAAATTATTATAAAAAAAAACCCAGCTTGGTCCTCCAATCAAGGTCCCAGAGGTGAGCATAATCCTCCTTTTACTGGCTTATTTAACACGAAATATTACTTGGCTGCGATCGAAATCCAACGATTCATCTTTTGGGAGAAATCCAATAACTGCTCGTCCGCCTCTCAATATCGCTATCAATCATTATTTTCTACGCTCACACCCTCGGCCACTTTGTCCCGCTTTTGTGTTCGCTAACATGTTTGTGTGCGCGTGAGTGTGAGTGTGTGTGTGTGTGTGACGTCGATGGTTGGTGTCAGCGGCCATCACGGAAAGCTGTAGTCCGTTGGAGGTTGTGACCTCACAGGCGACAAGACATACTAACAGTGCAGAAGGGACGCAGATAGCTGAAGTCACGCCAGCAGAGGAGCGACTGCGAAACGACCGTTGCTGTTGCTGCTGCAGTCGCAAAACGCCGCGTGAGGTGGGTGATCATGCCGCGGTGGGAAGGTTAGGGGGGTGGGTGCGAGGTGGGAGGAAATGGGGGAGAGGTGGGCACTTACCTCGTGAAGGGCGAATAACTCGGAGTGGCTACATCAAAGGGCGATAAGCAGGCTAAGAGAGGTGCAGAATGCAAGCAGAAAGACTTTATGCCTCCTTCTCTGGCTTCACGGAGAAACCTGGTGGCCCTGAGAATACGTAACATCACTAGATGGTGGGCTGCCATAATGGACAAAATAAAAGTGGCCGTAAAAAAAAAATCAGTAAGGTTTCATCACTCTATATCTACTTGCTTCGAACTAGGATTTGAAGTCCGACCAGGAAACTGACTTTCTTAGGAAAGTTACAAAGAACACTCTGGAAAATCTTTGATGTGAAAGAAAAATCCATTCTTTTCGACAAGATCAGAGATACGAGCTATTTACATGTGTCAAAGCTGTGACAAACTACACATCACGATCAGCAAGGTACGTGTCCTTAACACTAACATAAAAATAACTGTCGTGAGAGGGAAAACTGCCTTTTTAATACCTCTAATGAAGTTTGTGATAGACCTATTGAATTCTTGGTATGTCGGATGACATAAGTCCACATTAAAATCTTAGCCACTCAGTCCAACCACTGCATATGATGCCATCTTAATCCTAGCAAATGCATGATAGCCTTTCTGCTAGATAAAACCCCCCATAAGATGGAACATACTGAGAGTGAAACTGTTTGTATGACCAAACACTACCATCTAAGACCACTAATACGGATTTTTATTTCTTTACACAACTGCGCAAGACATTTGTGTTTATTAAATTATTCCTACACGGCAAAGAATAAAACACACACAAGCATTCCGGAATAGATATCCAAGCAAAATAATACAAGGCTACGAATCGGGTAAAAAGAAAAATCTTGAAAGACAAAGGGAAAAAAAACTCGCTGAAGGTCCAGACATAGAGCCATCTCTAAGCGCGTATGTCCAACGCACTTCCACACGCTGCTGTCGCTCAGCACTCTCCGACCTTTGGCCTGCAGCCACGTGATCAAGCGATCTGGCGGGAAGACGTGCACGTGAGGTGATCTCCATCTGCATATTCATAAAGCGAGCTGGCCCTCCCCGTCTTTCCCGAGGAGCGGAAGGAATCTTCGAGACAGCCTAGCAACGCGGTGCCACTGCTCCATCTGGTCTCTGAGCAGTTGGCTGACTTACAGCCGCCACCACCACCACCACCACCGCCGCCGCCACCACCACTGCCACCTTCCCCGGGCTTAGTTTAACGCCGGATTATTTATGCCGGCCCGCTGCATGTACCCGAATCAAGGACGCCTGATATGATTATCTGCTGAGCTAAAAGCATCCGGGTACCGAATGTGTATTGCATTTTAAGAGGCCTTAAAAAATAAAATAACGATAAACGTGTGCGTGCATTGTACACCGTGCATCGGACAGCCTTCACACGAGAGGACTTAAACAGACCTCACGTGCTTCCTAAACCTCCACTTCAACTCTGTCGTCAGCTGCAGACATGCAAACCCCCGTCAGCGGCAAGCGAAACCGCGAGATAATTTGTTTGTTCCCGCTACTTTTCTCTGATACGGAGAACGTCAGCAAACATGGAGCTCACGTCAGGTATGCAACCCACTTCAGGCATGCAACTCATGTCAAACAGCTCACGTCAGGTATGCAACTCACGCCATGTATGCGATTTACGTCAAACAGCTCACGTCAGATATGGAACTCACGTCAGGTATGCGACTCACGCCATGTATGCGATTCACGTCAAACAGCTCACGTCAGGTATGCAACTCACGCCATGTATACGATTCACGTCAAACAGCTCACGTCATGTACGCGATTCACGTCAAACAGCTCACGTCAGGTATGCAACTCACGTCATGTACGCGATTCACGTCGAACAGCTCACGTCAGATATGGAACTCACGTCAAATATGGAACTCACGTCAGGTATGCGACTCACGCCATGTATGCGATTCACGTCAAACAGCTCACGTCAGGTATGCAACTCACGTCATGTACGCGATTCACGTCAAACAGCTCACGTCAGATATGGAACTCACGTCAAATATGGAACTCACGTCAGGTATGCGACTCGCGCCATGTATGCGATTCACGTCAAACAGCTCACGTCAGATATGGAACTCACGTCAAATATGGAACTCACGTCAGGTATGCGACTCACGCCATGTATGCGATTCACGTCAAACAGCTCACGTCAGGTATGCAACTCACGTCATGTACGCGATTCACGTCAAACAGCTCACGTCAGATATGGAACACGTCAAATATGGAACTCACGTCAGGTATGCGACTCGCGCCATGT
The DNA here is from genome assembly GCA_004794655.1 of Marisa cornuarietis. Lineage (NCBI taxonomy): Eukaryota > Metazoa > Mollusca > Gastropoda > Architaenioglossa > Ampullariidae > Marisa > Marisa cornuarietis. The sequence goes on along the minus strand of SMMW01000576.1, from coordinate 5,255,311 downwards.
ATGCGATTCACGTCAAACAGCGCACGTCAGATATGGAACTCACGTCAGGTATGCGACTCACGTTAGGTATGGAACTCACGTCAGGTATGCAGCTCACGTCAGATATGGAACTCACGTCAGGTATACGACTCACGTGAGGTATGCAGCTCACGCCAAGAAACAATAAAGGTTTACGCCAATGACTGCATCTTCTGTACAGATGTGTTAGCTGTGGTTTTCTTTGTGGGGTGGTGGCGGGGTGGAATAGAAAAAAAACTTTGTAATTCTTCCCGCTTTGTACCACAGCACTCAACACAGTTTTTTTCACCCTCTCCCGCATTACCATCCGGAAAACGAATTGGCTATTTCTGCTTTTCTTCTCTTTCTCTCTCTCCCCCCTACTATCGACTGCTGCACGTCCTCCCGAAGCCGTCTGTCTTTAAACACTCCCAAACGCTCGTCTCAGCCGTTTTCTTCCCTCTTCCTGTCTGTCGACTGCACTGTTTTATCGACATGGCAACAGCCTGTTTGCAGACAATGTCACAGGTTTTAAGTAGAAGTCTGTTTTCAGTGTGACTATGTCTTTCGCTAATTCGTCAAATGCGACCTTTTGAAGATTTTTTCCCGGCAACTTGCCTCTCTCGAACCTATTATAGTCAGGGAGTAAAATAAATGGTGGTGGACAGGAATCTTTTCCGTTCTATTATTATTGTTCAATTCATTTTGATTGATAACAGTGCGTGTGAAATATAAGCACTATCACCAGATTCTAGTCCACGGCAAAAAATCCAGCTAAGCTCGTCAATTTTATGAAGACGTTCGAGACATAACAGCCTAACAATCACGTAATCACGTCCACTTACCGTCACGGCATGGCAACGTAAAGTATCAGCACAGTCCTGATGTCAGGCTAATAGTTTTACAACGCGTCGTTGCCAAAGAGTTCCAGCTGAGAAACAAGCACATTTGGCTCTTGTCAAGTGCCCTAAGTTACGGAAAAAAGTTTTATTAGACGAAGTCAACAGGATAAATCACACTATCAGCGCATCAAAAGCGGCCCGCTGAGGAGAACGGCAGGATGGAGTGAGAAAACTAAAATTCGTAAAAACTCGTTTGTCGCCCGAGAGTTTTTATGTGCCCTGTTACTACTCCCCCATCACGACAGTTTTGGAAGCAGAAAACAACAAAACTAATCGAGCGATAGATGTTTACTCACGTTAAGAAAGGTTTCAGGAAAAAACAACCGTCGCGACTTGCTCGTGGATTTGTCTCCCTTTTGCCTTCTCGGCGCTTGATGCCAGAACAGCGACGCCACTGATTCTTATCTCCCCCTGTCAGAGATGCTGGCATCCCATTCCTCTGTGGAAGACTATAACCGAGGCAGGAAGCGCTTCCCGGACTTTTAAATATAGGAACGGCATCCGATGCCTTTAGCTGACGACATCTGGTCGCTGGAAGGCTGCTGGCCAAAGGAGATGCTATTTGATCATGCATGGAATAGCATTACCTCTCCGAATGGTGGGGCAGATTTCAATTCGACCTCGCCTGATCCTGTGGCCGCGAGAAGCTCCTAGCGTGGACTCTTTTAAGTGCGACATCTTGAAACACGAGACACGGGGGCTCGTCCTCGCGCGGCCGCCCAGCTGATGGCAACGGCATCGAGATAAAGACACAACGACCAGACAGCCCACACAAAGGGTAGAGAGGGGGAGGCTCATCTCCACAAAAGTCCCGATGTCTCAAAACATTTTTTCCTCTCTGCTTGGGAACAGCATTTCTCCAACGGACAGATGTTAAGCGTCCTCTTAACAGACTGTTTTGCCACGTCTTACTGTACTCGGCGCTTCGGAAATCACGTGATGTGGGCAAAGTTACATGGCAACCTACAGCAAGAGAATGGTCAAATGGATTTCAAACTTACGTTTTAAAAATTTCACTCTAGGTCGTTTAAAAAAAATATATATCTATATTTATGAGCCCATGATAGCAGGGCGATAATCTACACCAAAACTAACTTGGACAACTAAAATGGTCAAACGAGCTAGATTTTCAAACAGCTGAAGATATGAATGACAATGATTGGCAATACTAAGGCTAATATGTTCTGATTTAAAGTCGGTTTTACTCTTACACTATTATTCTCTAGTCTTTCTGACATTTTATTATAAGTAAAAATAGCTACATTAGTGCTTCTTAGCATCACCCTCTTAATTTTGTTCTATTAACAAACTCACATGAAAATGATTGAATACATTGTCAAAAAACACTTTCAATTATTATACAATATAATTAATCTATGTTTATGTCTTCACTGAGAATACACATACTGACTTTTCAAAGTCGTTTTCTTTTTATTCGTAAACTTTTACGAATGTTTAGTGAATGTGTAATGTTTATACACTCTCTAGATAAAACCTTATTTACACTATTACCATGCTTGCTGTATTTCCGTATTATTTTTAGTACATATTTAACTTCACGCTATTCACTGCATCAGTCGTGTGTTATGCAACGTTTATATGCTACTACCCATCCGAAGCAATCTACCCAGAAGTTATGTCACTTAGCAATGTCTAGAACACATAATAAAACGATACAAATCATGTTGAATGGATATTCAAGATACACCAACAGCTATGGCTCCTGTTGTTGGAACCGTAATCTACCCTAAAACTCCTTCGCAACCCCATCGAGCAGTGGCTCGGAACAGGGGTCTTCCTAGTCAAGAACAAAACTGAGATCGACGATGATCGCTGATCTCGCAGGTTAGGACAGGTAAGGATCGCTTCATCGGAACACGGCTTTAGGTGACCTTCCAAACATCTCATGGTAAGAAGACTGAATAGTCTATTTCTAGTATCGGTTTCGATATGGGCAAAAACAAAATGTTGTCTGATAAATAGTTCCTCTCAAATCATCCAGACAGCGTCTACACAAAGTCAGGATCGTCGTAGCTCCAAAGACGTTTGATCAGCAGAACTCGTTGAGGCCAATGGACGAGGGCGCCAGTTAGATGTCTTCCAGCTCTCATGTTAGTCACCGTGACTTATTCCGTACTCACCATCGCAGAGTATTGTGCAAGCTGGGGTGATAATCGGGTAGTGGCAATATCAACATCTGAAGCCAACGTGTTTCCAGTGATGGACAAATAGTTTCATTCGGAAAGTAAAAAGAACATTCAAGGATATTTTATGTCGGTCACAAAGCCATCGAAATAATCTCAAGCACCCCTTAATATAACAAATTCATAAAACTCCTAGAAGTTAAAAAAGGGATCAGATCATAAAAACTAACAAGCCACACTAGCTACTTCCCTTTCTATTGACCGTCACCTGACACGCTAACGCGGTCATAACAAACAAAGTAGTCGTGGCACATTTATCTTTCTCACAAATCCTATTACTCTCCCTTCCCTGTGCTGAGGAACACCTACCGCCAGAAACCCTCAGAACTACGTCTGAGATTTTATCTCTAACAGCCTTTCTAATATACATCTGAAGATTTAAATCTTAAAAAAAACTTTATACTTGATATCTGAGGTGTTAAAATAATAAGCGTTAGCTCAACAGCTGACCCTCACACAGTATGTGTCATTGTCGAGGAGACAAACACGCAACACACACACACACACACACACACCATCACCATTCGCAAATTTTGTATCCAACAGCTTTGCACAAGCAGCATTTGCCACATTTAAAAAAAATTGTCGACTGCTGCAAACTTGAAGTGCACCTTCGATTAGCGAACGCCGATTTCTTATCGATGACTGGTCTGATACAGCAGCGGAAGCCTCGGTAATTGCGGGCGACAAAATGGCAGCGCGAGCTGAGAGTGGTCCCCGCTTGGCCGTAGGGAAGCTGTGAGGACCGTAATGTCTCTCTTCCGGCGGGCTGTGCGGCAGTTTCTCCCAGACACGGCAACCGCCTTCAGTCCTGGCCGTACTGCTGTGAACAAGATCTATGGCAACACATCAAACACCCAGTCACCTGCGCTAGGGGACGACTACAGGTTATTCTGTGGAATTATAAACTGCTGACTAATGTTTTCCCAACTGTAGCATCAACATCGACGCGCGCGTGCTCTCTCCTCTTCTCCACTAAAAACTACTAATCTTAATCTAGGTGTCGGTTCACTGACACTTCATGGGAACTAGTATAGAAAATCATATCACCTTATTAATTATCTTCAGAATTCCTTCATAAAGACAGGTTAGGGCGCATTTTTGTTTTCGAGGGACTGTTTAGAGCTTGTTTCCCAATATTACTCATCGAAAATCTGAGCGATCAGCTCCCTTCGAAATAAAGCAAACAAACATTACTATATTCCCGTCACAAAGGTCACGAATAGGCCTGATTAAAATTTGGTCCCGGGTCCCCCATCGGCTGTAACCTTGGCAACGTAAAGGAATATTTCTTATGTCTGTGGTGTTGACCTCTTCAGACATCGTTACCCTGGGCCACGGCGAAAGATATTTATTCTCAGCCAGAACAAACGTTATCGCTCGAGCGCCAAAACATATGTTTTGCTCTAAAATAATACTGGCACCCTAGACACTCGGCAATCATACAAGACATGTACAAATCCTACCTTCTGTGCATGGTGTGATGTTTGTAATCACGTATCAGTGACAGAGGGTATCATACATTTATAATTTGAGAAATGTCATTTTGTCCCGATTTGGACCTCGTCGTTGAAAAAGAAAAGATCACCCAACGACCCTGAAATAACATACACACGAGATTCAACGTTCTCGAGAAAGAAACCAGCAAAAAGCGAATACAGAAGATGTCATCAAAAGATTAAAAATAATAATAATCACAGAAGTATCATAAGAAAAAGAAGAGAGACGGAGCTACGTGTTAGGTATTATGGCCGTAGAAGACCTTTAGCTGAATATGGCGAAGAAAATAGCGGAAGATGCAGACACAGTGCTTTACTTGTCTCACCCTAAAACCACCCCCCCACCCAAACCCCTCTGCAGTTCCTCGCCACCCACCCATTGTTGGCAAACTGTTCGCGGCGCTCAAAAACTGCCCAAGGAAAGAAGTCTTGCAGACATCTCCCGCAGGCGTCCATCGCGAGTCGATGGACCAGTCGATGACAAAGTCGATGATGGGATTTGACTGCTTCTCTTCTGCTGCACCTCGCTGTGGAAACGCTTGAGTCAGCGAAGAGGAAGTTAGCGAGGGACATAATTGGGAAGTGGAACGTGAGTGAAGAGGGCGCTAGTGAATAAAATGAGCTGATGGGACGGAGTAGAGAGAGGATGGTGAGGAATTTAAGTGGCACTCGGGTCAAAAAATGGTGCCAAACAAAGAGTTCTGATTGGTCCAGCGTGTCACCGTTCGACGACGATACCTTACACCCACCCACACGTTAGCCTTGCACACCCCTTCCCTAAGATCTTACGAGTGGAACAAAAGTTTTCAGCCTTGTACATTATTGTTGGATTAATAGAAAGAAGTCTTTATACTCGCCTTTAGGAAAACGGCATTATTCCTGTACAAGAATTTTAATTTTAGAATTCTGCGTCCGTAGTCAGTACCTTCATGTTTTCACATCTCCTTCCCCGCTCAACTACCACCCCCCACCAAACAAAATTACTGCAACTGTCATTACTGTGTACACATAGTGTAGATAGGCTTAAATTATTTGTCCTCTCATCCCGCTTGTAACTAAAGTTCATTATATTCCAAATGGCTGATGTGAGCTCAGTGTTCACCCCAAACCTCCTACATTCTCGAGATGCAGGTCTATAAACATCAGTGGGCACAGAAAGACTCAAGAGCACAAACATTACAAAAGCCCAAGCGATAAACTTATGTTGTTGGGGAATGCTATAAACATATCTTTACGAAATACCTTTTTGTACTGAGGTCAAACTAGAGACTTGGTGAAAAACACCTTTGCACTATTTTCGTCCTTTTTGTGTATCAAAGACTAGTTTTCTATCATTGAAACAACGGCGCGCGTTGTAGAGTCGATATGGATGACACTAAACATTAAAAACAAAAGTTGCCGACAAAACAGGTAAAGAGTTGTTCGCACAAACCAACTCGTTACCCAGGGTACAGAAGACGATACCTCCTTGCTTTCGCTCTCATGCACGCTTGCTGGGTGGCACACCTATGTTCAATGTCCCCCGCCCCCTCCCCCCCCCCATACAACCCCACTGCTCGTGTCAGGCGCCGCGTCAAGGTCCCGCCAGATGAGGCGGTTGGCGGTGATGTTGGTGGGACACGGCCTTCGCCAACCAGGCTTCACACACAGCTGGCGCTGACACAGTCAGCTCGTCTGGTGATCAATGGCGAATTATTCCTCCCTTCCTTCCCCCCCCCCCTCACGCAAAGAACCCCCAAGCGGGTCCGCTTTCTGTCAACAAGGGTTTTCTTTTGATCTCACCTCCCACCCTGCCACTGCCAACCGCCAGCAATCCTTGCCACCAAGGTAGACACATCTGATTTTTCTCGTTAACCCGGCATGATTATGGCCTTCTAGACAGTCCAATTTAAGTCATCGAGAAGCACGATTTCGTACTTTGCTATCTTACTCTCCCCCACCCCAACCTCAAACCAATTTCAGTTGTCAGGTTTATAAACTGTCGCAACCGTTTCTTTTGCAAGACTTTCAAAGTTCTAGAGTGGATCAAATTTCACTCTCTCTCTCTCTCTCTGCGTAGGCCGCGAGCAGAAAGCTGATTACCTGATAATGGCAGATGCCTGGAGCTAGCCAGCAGCCAAACAATGGGGAAATTAACAAGAAATAATTGAGAGTGGCGAGCCAGGAAATAACTTTGCCAAATGCATTGGAAAGCAGCTCTGACTCTTTGTCGTGACAAAATTGCAGGGAGGAGTCGCTTCTAATGCCTGGAGCTGCACACGGGTGACGTCGCCCGCTCCGCGTATTAACGTCGTACCTGACCGAGCTGCGCATGTCACGACTCGCACTTCCTGTGACGTGCTCCCTCTAGCGGCAAGCAGTATTCGACGCTGAGGAGGAACGCGCACGAAGTCGATAGCAAATTAAACAGCGAAGCGACAGAATTTAGAGGCAAAAAAAAAAAACGAGAAGAAAAAAAAAGAAGCGGCTAAAAAAAGCCCTAAACAGGCACAACGTGCTAAACACGTCTGATTACGTCACAGACGTTTGCAGTGAAATGTATCACAAAGCAAGAACTGGCCCCCACTACAGGCTGATGAACCGCCTGAGACAGACTTTGCTACGGATCGAGAGCTAGCGCTGAGTCAACACCAAAATAAGTTAATAACACTGGTCAGCATGTACCCGACATTCATAACTAAAAATAATTTACACACCTAGAAAAAAAGACACTAGCTACAGATTACAAGTCTACCACTAAAATCAACGATTACAAATAATTTACACACTTTCCAATCAGTTTGTCCCCACCAGTAACTTACCGACCTATCAGCATGTCAGATGAATAAAATCCATGTCTATGAACTGAATAACCAAACATGAAGGACATACTATATACTATATATACTATACTATAAAAGTGGCAAGAGACCGATGAAACCGGACTCAACGTTACCATCGCTGACTGATGGGCGACTGTCACGGTCTCTGATTCCAGGTTTGCTGTATTTCAAATACTGATTACATTAAGAAACCGTGTCTCGACCAATCAAATTATTTGAAATAACAAATGCACTCACTCAAGCTGATCTACACCAAGTCACACAAAGCTACCCAACGTTACCAAGTTCCTCTTAATATACACTTCTCGCATAGTCACGTGGTATGTCAAGCAAACACGCAATCTAGCAGCGGAGTGAACATGCCAGCCCTCTTGTGCGTGGAAACATTTTGAACCAACACCTCACTTACTCCTCCTGAAAGTCCTTAATCACTCATTCACCATGAGCAGCCCTATAACCACTCTACAGCCGCAACTGGCGTCGCCAGGAAAGCGGAAGTCCCTCTGCACACACTAGCGGACTAATTGCAATGCGCTGGGAATTGTCTTTCGGCACGAAGCTGTGTCCACGGAAATCGGGTGTCCCTTTCAGCGGGGTACCAAGGGAGAAGAAGCGTCTTTTCAAACGAAATTAAAAGCTTGTAGGCACTTCTGTAGGCCAGAATCTGCACGCGGATCTCACGTCTGCTCACAACACATTCATGCTGTCAGTTAGCTGTCGACTACTTCGTCAGACCGAGTTCCCAGTTTCTCTTATTTCGTCGTCGTCGACGACGAAGTCGTAGTAGTGGTAGTAGCGGCAGCAACAACAATAATAATAGGATTAACTAGTTAATCTGTCAGTGAAGTAGCATCCCCTTTAATGGTATTTGTCAGTTAAAACAGTTAAAAGTCTAGAGCAATCAAAAATATTATTTAATGACTGAGTAAAACTACAGGATATTATTTACACACACACACACACACACACACACACCTATGAACCATTTTTAAATGATTGAGTGAAAGTAAAAGATATTATTTCCCCACACACCTCTTCCCTTCTGGAGATACACGCCTAAAAACATCACCATGCACAGTAGAATGAGAGAATCGTGAAGAAATTCAAAAATCGCTTATTAACATATGATTCCAGTGCTCTCCTTGGCTGAACCCTTGATATTGTATACCCATCCACGCATTACCCTGACGTTTGTTGACTTCTTTCTGTGCATGATGTTTGTAGGCATGTAGCTCAAAAACAGAAGTGGGGTAGTCACACACATTTCAGGAAACAGTATCTTGCACTGAGCTCTACTCCCTAATGAGAAAAAATTGCATCCCCAGTAGACCTTTCAGAACATGTATGAGTTACTCATAAAAACCTCCTGTTTTTATACATTTACATATTTATTTATAACTATTTTTTTAAATCAAAGATTATTCAAGCAATATTTGTCGCCAAGAGACAGGTGAAACGGATCGTATGCATAAATGGAATGAATAAGAAACTAATGGTACACTGAATCTATCAAGTTTGAGAGTAATTTGCTGTCCTGTTCTTGCTCTGTTATTTCCCTCCATCTCCATTCCAAAATCTTCCCCTCCACCAAAAATAATAAATGTGCAAAAAAAGTTTCCGATCAGCTCCGATATTAACGCAAACTCACTAAACAGGTTTACGAACCCATCCAGACAGACATGCGTGTGAGTGTGGCAGTGAAATGACCATGGCGAAACAGTTTAACAGCTGTCGATTCACACCTGTCCTCTTAGATTAGTCTACACGCGGACAGGCATTACAGAAAGATCCTACCTGCGAACCAATTCCTTCTGAGAAGCCTTACACACTAACGCTGGGACATGCTCGTCACGAAAGCAGACTGACATACGTACGTACATACCATCAACATCATCTTCAGGATGTCAGGCGAGCGTGCGATCATCTCGTTCCACATCATTTTGAAGTCAATGACCTCCGCACGCGTCCAGCCCTCCACGTCCAGCACAGAAAAAGATGATAACACCACGGCGCGCTCCACGGAGCGTTCAGAGATGTATGGGTCCCCCGGACACAAGCGCTAACCAGTAACACGTTCCACGAGCACTGGCCAGGAGTTCAGAATCGTGAAAGCGCGGAATCAAACCACTGTTACAGGCTCCTGCACTGTTTCTGAAACGAATTGCGAATGGTAACGTGTCTCCGACATGATGACACTGATGACAGGACCCCTGGCCACGCTTCTCCGTTTGTATTTCCACTCTGGCGTCCTGAAAACGGCGTCATCCATAAACACTCGTCCCCGAGCAGAAGGTCACAGGTCGTACGACAGCTCAGTGTCAGGGCGTCGCCTGTCGCTTCCTAACATACGTGTCAAAACTCGATTTCTTGTCTTACACACCGTCCCAGCCAAGGCTTAGGTACTGTTGCAGCACCTTTCACGTGGTCGAACGAGTGCTTCTTGCGTACCCTTTGATCTCGTTCCGCCTTTTTTTTTAATTCCTCTTTTTTTGTGAACGCAACAATCCTTGCGTGGAAGCAGCCCTGTTGCATCACCAGCCTCACAACACAGTTGCAGCGAGGCGCGGCATGAGTTTCTTCAAGGCGACGTCATAGTCTGCTCCAAGAACGGGAGCTCGGCGAAGTCTCGCGTCCAACGAGATCGCACAGTAGCCGGGCTTTTACCTGCGATCATCCGCGCGCCGCCCCACGTCAACCGGTGTCTCCAGGTTTAAAGACTACACGACTGTCGAGCGCCTCTTCGATTTTGCGAGGGAAATGGCAGGCAAGCAAGCGGGCGAGCCGTGTACGCTAGCAAAGCCTGACTTGATCGTATGGTGCGGGAAACAAAACTAATTGCACGGGTCATACACTGCAACCCCCTCCCACCAACCACCCGCGAGCAAGAGACAAGCAGCTGCTTGCTTTTTTTTTGCTCTTCGATCGCAAGAGCGTTTAGCATGGAAACGGTTAGCATCGATCATTGGTCACCTTCACAGCCTTCATCTTGCAGAAACAAAAGGCTGCCCTAGTCTCCAGCTACACGTATCCCAAATGTATCTTTCACGCCGGCTAGCACTCCACTCCCAGCCTTTATTTATTTATTTTAAAGCGAACTGGGAGCTCTTCTCGGCTAGAGTCATGTTCACACCCAGTGACTAGACGATCTAGCATTGCTTTTGTTACACCACCAGGCACGGAGGTAACAAAACTCCCGCCCTGTCATGTCATGTAGTTTTAGTTCCACTTTTTCCTTTGAAGTCCGTAGGTACTGGAACAAAGACTGGGACACGAAACCAGTTGTCTTCCGGTTTTGACCAAGCTTCGGGTTCAAAGTTCAACAAATAAAAATGAAGCACTACATATATCTGTCTGTGAATTTGCTCTTTAGGTCCCAGACGGCATAATACTAAAAAAAGAAAAGGCAGCGCTGCTGTTAATCCCAGCAGATCGTTTGTATGTCGATCTTGCGTCGGCGACGCTGGGGAAATGGCGGCGATGTGTAAAGATCATTACGCGTGCGGGGATGGAGGAAGCACGCGCGCGCCCGCATGCCTATGCTAGCGTTCTGCTCCAGGACAGCTGACAAGTCGCCATCTGGCGAAGGGGGATCACAACCGACAGGCGGCAGCGGCGAACGGTAACAAAAGCAGCAACTGAAACCGCTTGGCACCTTGTGTGAAAGACCAACTTGCCAGGCCGTCGACATCCTTCCAGACGACTTGCCGCACTTCGCAAGTGACCTGACTATTCTCCACACATGGAGAAGCGCGTGCAAAAATCCGGCAGCAAACTGGTGTGGTCGATGATCTCTGATTAGCTGATCAGACCCTCGACCGTCCTCTCGCGCGCGTGCTTGCACGTGCATGAAAATGTCAAACAAACGACTTTTTGCGTCTGCCCCATGAGCGCCACTACGGTCCACATCTCTGTCTCTCACTCCTTTCCCCAGTTGGCCGTTCGTTCGCGTGTTTGTTTATGTGAGTGTTGGGAGAAGAGGATTTAAATTTATATTAGCTCGGTGTTACTGTTCTCTGTGTTCTTACTAATAATGAGTATTGAAGTCTAAAAGGTTGCTTTTAAAATTAAACACTTTTAGCCGTCAGTGCAAAATGTGTGTAGGGGGGGTGGGGGTGGGGGGGTGTCAGACAGCTCGTTTTTGGAAAACATCCACAGTAAAGTACTCCAAAAATAACTATCCTTTCGAGAAAAGATTTAGAAATTCTAACGCCGGCCATCAATTGCTTTCACTCTACCCCTCGATGTCGGCGTCTTAACGAAGTATTCATGAAAGTTAAAAATAGTTCAACTTCTTCCGATTATAAAAAAGTTACCTAAGTAACTTTCTACACGTAATGAAAACTCATTTTCTAAAATTTCAGGAGCTCGCCGAGATAATCTGAGCAACAGCTTACACCTATGTCATTTTGAAGTCAGTCAAGGTTCCAGGTGTCCCACGACTATACCTGCATATCGGCTCTTTTGAAGAGGTTTACGCTTTAATATATTTTGCCTGCATGAGATGTCAAGTGATCTTACGTGAAAACAATATCAACACACGAATTGACAAAACCGCAAGTCGACCGTCCCTGAAAAAAACACAAGGGAATGGGAGATGTGTGTGTCTGTGGGAGGTGGGGGGAGACAGGTTTAATGCAATCACTGTTTTAACTGTAGCTCATGCCTGATGTCATTCGATGGCCAGGAAAATTTTTAACCTCTCGGTTTTCAAATAAATTTCATTTCTTTGACAGGGGTCATTCCTTTGATTCCAGCCTCACAGCGAACTTCCCCGGATGTCAGGCGAGATTCCAACACAAACTCAGACTATGTTCAAGTAAATACCTCGTCTGTTTTTGTTTTTTTTTGTTTTGTTTTTGTATTTTTAACATTGTCGAAAGAGCTAACCATTCTAACAAGCTGGATTTTAATAAGGTAATACATCCAAGGCGACTTCCTTGTAAGAAAGAAATGGGAAGTGAAATATGCGAATAAAATTTAAAAAGTTAAAATTTAGACTTTTTTCGCATTAACTTCTAGAACGAGGTTAAAGAACAAATTCGCTTCCGGTTTAACGATCAACAAAGAGCAGACGACGAGAACTCTCGTGTTGACGGAGGTACAAAATCTCAAACTTTATGATTCTGTTCTGTATTCAGTTTATTGGCTCTATGTCCTGAGAAGTGGAGGTCGAGAACTTTTGCCCCCCCCCCCAAAAAAAAAAAAGAATTATTTATCACAAGTGTATTGTTGACTTTCAAAATTATATCTTGGTTCCGGATATTAGACTGCTAAATGATTCGCCGAGGCCTGACAGTCTACAACTTCGCAAGAGGCTAAGAGTTGGTCTCGGCAAACAGACAGTAGTCCAGAGATACATGTCTGGTTTACACCCCTGAAATCACGGAGTTACATATAATGTAATACAACTCTGTGCCTGAGATCATCCATGGTCACGTTTATGTGTGCTTGGCTACAGACTCCATACCGCGGCTTGCTAAAGCCACCATTCTGCGGGAAACTGTTCTGGCGATTAAATACTTGACCTGCTTTCTTGCTGTCTTTGGTCAATATTCGGTTATCTGTAAATGCAGCAGTCCCGTGATGTGCCCTTTGCAGGAGTCTTAAATGAGCATGCAAGTCAAAACTTAAGATGATGGAGACCAAGGGGAGATGAGACTTTTTACATGTTTCAGAAATGTCCGAAGGTGTTGAGTGCTCGATGACAATGCTAATCTGAAATTGTGTATCCTCTCCCAAATGTCAACAACGACAACAACATTTGAATGATCGGACTGCTTGAAACAAATCCTGACAAACAAAAATTGTGCTGTCTCCGACTCTTCCTCTTTCAAACTCTGCCTCCTAAATGATCCCTTTATGTACATGAATGTGTGTATGTGCAATGGAATGCAGTGTACTGCAATTTTCAAACATGATCTTTTACTCGTAGGTAAAACATACAGTGTACGAAATGCTTTGTAAAACATTGTGTCACGACCTGTATGAAAGTTGCAGAGTTGTTTGCCCGTAAACTCCAACGGTGGATGTGGACAATTTCTTGCTATTATTATTTAGTAAAGTGTACATTTATTACATCATAAGTACAGATTTTATTATAAAAATGTTCAGTGTAACCGTTTTACGTGAGGATTCTGTGATGGAGACAGCAGCCGTGTCAAGTCGACCTTCGGAACATTTCTTACTGCAAAAAACAACCCTCCTGCTGCTATAGCAAGGGGCCACTCAAATGCCTCCTGTGCCCATCCCAACATTTCATATTTTCTTCTTTTGTTCTCTGTGGACCGGCGCCCAAAAACCGTTCCTTCGCTAGGATTGCATGCGGAGGAGACATCTTCTAAGGCTTCTGCGAAAACAAACTGAGACACAGGCCAGAAGCACGCGGTGGTGTAGCTAGCACTAGTATTCACAGCACTACATTACTGCTGCACCCCATTGCCTCTGCGGGCTATTTCCATCTGTGCTGTAAATGTTGTTTGCAGGCCCTTTTCTCCCATTATCGTGTCGTTTATATCCCCTCCCACCCCCTGCTTAGGGACTCCACTCCCATCGACACGATGCTGATTAGCAACGACACAGGAGGGTGTGTGTGTGGGACTTGGGCTTGTCTGAGGGGGTGGGGGAGGCCACCAAAGGTTTGTGGTGTCTTGGACAAGCAAGATTAGTGAGACTTAAACAAATCTCAAGCAAAGAGTGTCGTTATAGCTTTTCAAAATAATCAGCTGGCATCTCTGGCTTGCAGGAAACGGCATTCACCTTAAATCTTTTTTTAAAAAAAACAAAAACAATGCGGTGCGGTGTGTCATACTTCTATAACAAAAGTACTTCGTGTTATAATTATGCTGTCAAACGTGCACGACTGCTACTCCCTGTTGTTACTGCCACCCCAGCTATACCCATCTCAACAATATTATCATCGATACAGCGAGGCCATTGGCGCTGATAACACACACAGGTCATCACCACAGCTACCAAGACCGCTGGAAACACTCCAAAAGAAATTCTCGATGTTTTACAAAACAAAACAAAATCTCTCCTAGTTGGTTGCACCACGACACCTAAAACAAGTTCCTAAAGATTTCTGTTATTATTTCTGTGCCGTTTTGTAAAGCGTTTTGGGGAAGCCTTCGATAGTGCTGTTTAAATAATTATTATCTCTATGTGTACCGCTCGTGCAATATATTTGACCACGATTACAAGGCCCGCGTGCATTGGCTGTTTGGGAAGGTGGATGGTGACCAGAAAGAAGTAAAGGAATAAAGAAGTAACGACGTGAAGACGTGAGGTCGTCAAGACAAGTCCGGCTGTAAAACGATTTGATTTACAGAACAGGTTGAGTGAGACCTATCGAGGTCATCGTTGTCTGGCTTGAAAGATAGTTTTTCGCCATCACTCGTTAAAAAACAAATTTTAACACTCCAGCTCCATGTTTTTAAAAAACCCAGTGGCTTACTGAAGATTAATTTCTTACCTGAGCAGTGTCGCGGTTATAATCCTTCTGCCGCTTCCGCCTGCTATTGTTGTTTTTTCCCCAGCCCTCCTTTGCAAATTTTTGTTTACCTTTCATGTAAAAATAAAGCTACTACTCTTATGAGTTTCGTCTATGCTTTCTGCCACTCACCCCCCTTTCCCCTTGTGTGGGCGAGCTGGCTGACTGCTACAACCCCACGACAACCGGCTGCCGACCTCCGCATGCAGAGATTTCTGCTATTTTCGACATGCTGCTAAAAACAGTTTAAACGTGCGTATTGGTTGTGGTGTTCCAGCTTTCCAAACACAGAGTATTACTTTTTTTTTCTCTCTCTCTCTTCCCCATCCATCCCTCCCTCCCGAACCGTCTGCGGATACCGATGTCTAGGTTTCCCTTCATCAAACACAGCTGCCAAGCGGCGACAATCCTGTTTGTTTACAAAAAACAAAAAGTACCGATGTTTCAATTTGTCAACGTCAAAGTCATTTGCTGCCGACACCTGCAGCTACTGCGGGGCTGTCGCTGGCTTTCATCGAGCGCGAAACAAAAAAAAAGCCAGACCGATTGAAGACCAGGGTGTACACTCATGATGATGGCGCCATCAGGAAATGAACGCCGTCTTGCTGCGCAAATGCGGAAAGTTAATATTTAATTTTGCTTAAACGCAGTAGCAGCAGCAGCATCAGAGAGGAAAATGAAAACAAAATTAGCTGGAAACGCTTTTTCCCATCACTGGGTCATCGATCACTGTTCTAATGGCCTGTCAGCAATCTGATAATGAAGATGCTGGACGAGTTTTCTTGGTCGCCCGGAGCAGGGCGTTCAATGTATATGAAGATTCAGCTTGGACTTGGTTCTGAGAAAGTCATCTGTTATGGACTACAGTCGTCTGTTATGGACTACAGTCGTCCTTTGCTATATCACGGATCACATACTGCGGCTTCAGTGTATCGCGGTTTTTTAAAATATTAATTTATTTATTTAATATTGCGCACTTTTCGCTATATACGAGATTTCGCGGTATATAGGCATTTATATATATATGATTTTAATTATTTTTGCCTAAACATTTAAAACAATATAAAAAGTATTAAAACTATTAATTCAAACATATCAAAAGAATATTAAATCGAAATAAAATACAGTATGTACAGGTATTTCATCAGTGGATCCAGCTACCTACGAAATACACCATCGCACTACTTTCTTAACAGCGCAAAGTACTTGAGGGTTGGATCAATTTCCGTCAATAAAAGTTTGGTTTCGAAGTGTGGGAGATGCTAGACGAAATATTTATCTAAACCTTTTATAATTTACATTCGCCTTTGTGTTCAGACTTTGTGGTCACCCTGCTAGAGTGAGAGAGAACGTGTGAGAGATAGAGAGAAACAGTGTGTGTGAGAGAGAAAAAGAGTGTGTGAGAAAGAAAAAAGTGTGGTTGAGTGAGAGAGAGAGAACGAGAGATGTGTCTGACCATTTATATATCCCAGAGAGAGAAAGAGAGAAGCGAGCGATCAAGACAGAGATAACAAGAAATAGCGTTCACGAATAAAGAAAGGTACAGAGACAGAGAGTCTGAGTGTCATTTGTACGAGTAAATACGAAGGATGGATGACACCCGAGACCCCATCAAGAAAAGACCAACCACACAACAGACGTGTGTGTGTGTGTGTGTGAAGAGACGAAGACTGTTGCCTGCCACCTTTAGAGATTACATCTTACAAACACTGGCAACCCGCACCCCATTCTGTGATAGCAGTGGAGGAAGACGGAGGTGAAGGGGGAAAAAAAACAAGCAACATTGACGAATCAGACACCTCGACAGCGATAAAAAGGGTGAAAGGGAAGGAACAAACAAGCAAACTTGACGAAGAAGACACGGCTCAACCGGACACGTGTAGGGGATACAATGTTACCACGGAGTTAACTCCGCTCTGTAATCTGGTCGCACGGCTAAAGCATCGGCGACATGCCGTAGAACCACACCTTGGACAAACAGTCGTGTTTGGTCCGCTCCTATCAGGTGGCCCCCCAAATATGCCAATCAGAACTGTCAGCAGTGAACACGATACTACTGGAGTTTTCCAGGCACGACTGTTTAATCACAGTCTTCACTCGCCCATCATCGAGCGCTCCCGCGGCGCTGGTGTAACTACAGCAGACGACTCTTTAGCATGGCACCTGGTCCCTCACACCTGCCTTCTGCTGCAGCGACTGACCATTTAAGCAATGCTCGATTTGTGTCGCCCAGTGGAACCTGCATATTAATAATCCGCACAAAACCTCATCCACAATACATTATTCACACAGATGCAAGACAAAGGCGTTTTCTTTCTTGTGTTTCTTTTGGCCATCGGAATTATTAGTCATTCTGCCCATAACAAACAAACTGTCAAAATTAAAACTACAGCGATACTTAAAATGACAGAACGCACTTTCTATCATGTGATGAATAAGTAAAGGTCCTCTCTCAGAGTACACACAACATGGAAAGTGTTCAAACAAGGCCTGTGACTGTTCAAACGGCGATACCGTCTCGTAGACACACTGCTCGCCTAACATCGTGGTAATGTCGCATTTAACTATTTTAACCATTTCCAAAAAAAATTAAATTATGAATGATGGTAGTTTTTCCTGTCTGTTGCTACGAGACCTCTCCACACTCAGGAAAAAGCAACTCTAGTGCCTGGTCTGCCACACTTCTCGGCCGCATGTCTTCCCGAGGTTTTCATGGATGATCCCTTACCCTTTCACAGAAAATAACAGCTTAAAGCAGCCCATGGAAACAGCGCATACATATTGTAAAATTACTGTCTTGTCGCACAATATAGAAAGTTCACGAGCAGGGAGAGAAGAATGGCAAATGGGAGAGAGCTGCTGTTTGTTTGGGGGGGGGGGGGTCCCCCCACCTTCTGTAGCTTCGCTTCCTTTTTATGACCTTTCGATCTTCAGGACACAGGGGAGTCGGACAATATGTGTTGTTCTGCGACAGTATGCTGCCTCTTTGGTTTTCCACCCCACTGACTGTCTTGCTAACCCGTACACTGACTGCTAGTAACAATAAATGTTTTATTACGACTTGAGAAAGTAGCGGCCGTCAACAGACGAGTATATCCACTTTCGAGGCGGCCATATTTCGTCATGAATTACACTCCAGCAATGACCACCTACATCTGCTTACACGCAAATACCCATGAAGAATTTTCTGCAAAATCTTTGATTGTGGAATAGGAACAAGTTTTTTTCAAGACTGACAACTGTGCTGAATGCTGTCAGTAACATACAGCCCACGACCGAGTCATAATCGAGGGGAATATTCCGGTCAAATTCGGAGAATATCGGACAAGCGGTGTGGATCTGCATTGTCAGGTCTTGTCTGTTTTCACGATGTAGTGGTGATCGGCCTTTATGTTGTTACATTATCATAAACAGGTAAATTTGTCGTCAACTGCAGCATGTTCAAATACACACACTGGTTCACATAAACACACACACACACACACTGGTTCACATAAACACACACTACACTGGTTCACATAAACACACACTACACTGGTTCACATAAATACACAGACTGGTTCACATAAATACACACACTAGTTCACATAAACACACACACTGGTTCACATAAATACACACACTAACACTAATTCATATAAACACACACACTAGTTCACACAAATACACACACTGGTTCACATCAGTGCCGGATCAACCACAAGGCAAAGTAGACAATGCCTAAGGGGCCCCGCGATTAAAAGATAAATATTTTGTAGGATTGTCTTATAACTATTGGCAATGACAGTTGACATATTTAATAATCCCCTTAGTACGATGAGCCAATGGGAAATCATGTTCTGATAGTTATTGTACAAGAATTGCAGCAGTCCAAGTACTTTTCTCTCAGTGTTGATTCAACGCCGGACATATCTCACATTGTCCAAATTACTATAATTGTTAGATATGTCATAATAGCCTGTCGGGGTGTTACAACGGTCTTCAGGCACATATTTGCCAAATCAATTTACTTGCACACTACATTCCCTGTGCAGAACATTCCTTAAACCTGGTTTCAGGCGTAGAAAGCTGCGTTAATGCAATCTCTTTATTCGGACTTGTTCAAAAACTGTTCAATTTCTTCTTTGCGTCAACTCACCGCTGGACGGTTATGTCCGTATGTCTTGAAAACGAAGCAGGTTCTTCACTCGTTTTAAAGAGGGTAACTGGAACAAGGTGGAGTGAGCGGGCGGATGCGACCAGTGCTAAAAAGTGGATGAGAGTGATGTCCCTTTGCCTTACCGGCTTGAGGGGACTAGCTCTCCGGATTTCTTTGGATTTTGTTATTTGTATAACCTAATTTTGATTTTCGAGTCCATTGTTTGACCTGTCGTCATCCTAGTGATGTGCTGGACTGTGTTTCTTGATTGTGACATTTTGTTTCACTTCTACGGCTTCTGTTGATCCACTAACAGTCTTTTCTTCCACGCCGCCATTTTCATCTCAGTCCAGTTTCTTGTTTGTGCACGTCGACAGCGAGATGAAACATGTGCAATGTGGCTAAACTTTTTGATGTCTCGAGGCAGCAAAACTTTCTACATTTTGTTTGACATGTGGAGGTTTATCCTCAGCATTTTGTTCTTTCTTATGACTTCTCCGATGACAAGCAATTGCAGATCTAAACTCTAAATCTTCGGCGGTCGCCAGTCTCTTTCTTTCTTTCTTTTGGTTAATGTGCTAACCCCTGCTAGGTGGGGAACAATACACGTGGACGAGAGAGCATGCCGTCTCCTCAGACAAATCTGGTCTCCAGTTTTCTTCTGTCGCCAGGACGTTTTTAAAAACAATTTATGCAATTATTTTAATTTTCATAGACTCGTTGGATAATGAAGTACCGTATTCTTGAAGTTATTTATCAGATATCACTACAATTTTGTATTATTATTATTATCCCAGTTTCTATGCGTTATCCCTTTTTTCTTTCCTGTCGTCTTGGTTTCTTCAATTTCTCCCTGTCATGATTATTGTTGCTATAATTAGTATCATTTGTAAAGCGCCATGAGCCTGCTCTTAGGGCTGGGATATGGCGTTATAAAAATAACCTTTAATATAAAATAATAATAATAATATGCTATATCTTATGGTTACTGCAGCATCCACAAGTCGTTGGCGTTCATTGCTGAAGACGCGAAGCAAAAACCAGAGACAATTTATGAAGCCGAGCGGCTGTTAAAATATCTGTCGATGAGGGAAACTGGTGTAATGTCAGTCTTCTGGGCTGTTATCTTATGTCGATCTGTTGAAATCACTGTCCTTTTTGCTAACGTCACAAAGAGAACTTTTTGATGAATACGAAGCGAAGGCGAGCGAGAAAGGTGAAGCAGAGTACACATGTATCACGTCTATAATCGGTTGCACAAGCGACAACGGCATGGCGCCGATGGTGACGCGGATGAAGTTGTACTTTGTGGAAAAGAAAAGTTCAGGATTGAAACATATCTGCCAGTATTGGATAGGTTATCTGCTGAAGTCGGCCGTCGCGTGTAGGCGTACGAGAAAATTCAGTCGTTTGGATTTTTAGTTGAACATCCATCCAAAACAGATGAGGAGTTAAGACACTCAGCGAAGACATTTCGAGAGAATTATTCCAACGACGTCGATATCCATTTTCCGGAAGACCTGGTTCATTTCAAGCATTTCGCATGGCAGGTTGCAAATACTGATGATTATACAATACCAGCGTCGCAGTCCTATGCTCTCATTTCTAACAACATGGTTCAATCAATTTATCCAAAGTTTTGACAGCACTACGAATTTACAAATGTTTAATGATCACAAACGCGACCGGCGAACGAACATTTTCCAAGTTGAAAATTCTGAAAAACTGTCATCGAGCGTCAATGACCCAAGAGCGATTGAATTCTCTCACCATTATGGCCACTGAAGACGATGTGTTGCAGAATATTGACTTTCAAGGTATTTTAATGACTTCACTACTACAAATCTAAGGAAGAATTTTTAATGTTTTATTACGGACCCCAAAGGTTTGACTGCCTACAGGCCTAATTTAGTTGCTATTTTAATTCGTGTTTCTTTTCTTTCTAAATAAATTGGTAGTCTGTACTTATACGTTTTCACAATGACAAGTTTATTAAATTCATAATCTAATAAGGTTGTATTACAACATACCAGCATTTACATTACTAGCGGCTCCACGGCTGACAGTAAAATGGAAAATATAAACTAAACTGAAAGAAACTAAGAAAACAATTGACGGTGAATTTTGCAAATTGCTATATGGGTCGGGGCTCTGGGGGGCCCCAAAAGTTTGACTGTCTATGGGCCTCCACAGTGCTTAATCCGGCACTGGTTCACATAAATACACACACTGGTTCACATAAACACACACTGGTTCACATAAATACACACGTACACTGGTTCACATAAATATTTCGCAAAGTGCCGCGTTGCCGCATCAAGAATGGTGCGGACAAAAGGAAGACGAAGCCACACTGTCTTATACCTCGATAAAACATCTTTGGAGGCGTCCACCGTTTCAGCGGCTGACATACAGCTGTCCACTTACGAAGTCGATACCCCACTTAAGCAGCTCAGACAACTCAGAAAATCAAGCACGGGAAGAGAGCTAACTAATTGAAAGCGGATATAGACCCACTCATTAGCCGCTCGCCGATTGCCAATTTCCGGAACACGGATACCAGGATAATGGCAATGTTTTATCCATGGCTTTGGACAGCGGCCGTGTATTAATTAATTATGAGCCATGAAAGCTCCAGCATGACTTCCCAATCCTGCGTGTCTGGGCTTTGCAATCGCCACTCGCCCAGACAGTGCTCAGTCAGGTGATAGCATTCTCCCCCTCCTATCACAATCCCTCTCTAAGCCTCCTCGCAAACCTCCTGCTGCCATGGATGTCATCAAGCTGCTGGAGATACAAAAGGGAGAAGGGATGTGTGTAGGGGGGGTGGTAGCCCTGTTTTCCTGTGATGTCAGGATTCTGGTGGCTTGTCTCCTTGTCAAGGCTCACAGATATGTGCTGGGAGACAGATCGGCAGCAGAAAGACTTGATGACCGTTTCTGCGGGGGCCATCCTCACACGGTTGAATCTTTGATGATAATGGAGGCATCAAGCTTGGCGAAAAACTACTACTGTTGGTCTGTCTGCATTGTAAGGGGCTCACTCCTCCTTACCCGATTCTTACCCTGTCTTCCCTACCGTTTTTCCAACACATATTTTGTTCCCAAGGCTCACGATAGTAGCAACTGACCATATAAAATTCTTATATAGTATTTTCTTCAACTCCTTTAAACCACAGCACTAGCACTGTATTCTGAGACTCCCCTACTAGTGTTTTTTTACCTCCCATCCTTACAAGTGTCAGGTGGCACAACAGAAAGGTGCCTGTCACCCAGACACTGCGATCTAGGGTCCACCATCATCTCTGGTTCACATAACTTAATTCTCTATGGACCTTCTGACATCATTTCTACCTGTTAACAGGACTGGATGAGATCATATTTTTAAAAAATTTAGTTTCTGACGGTATAAGGCATCAAACTCTAACCAACCATATTTCCTTTTGCTGCAAGTTGACGGTGCAGACTGAACTTCCACCTAAGCTCAACTCTCTGAATCACCTGCCATTGTGATTGACGATAATTGTGAACAAACTAGCCCTGGCATGTTCTTCCGTATGAATACTTCTGTTTTACATTTGTATTACATCTGGTTTGAAACTGACAGTTGTGATATGTGCTTACGTCCATATATTATCTCAA
Organism: Marisa cornuarietis; assembly: GCA_004794655.1. Classification (NCBI taxonomy): domain Eukaryota; kingdom Metazoa; phylum Mollusca; class Gastropoda; order Architaenioglossa; family Ampullariidae; genus Marisa; species Marisa cornuarietis. The sequence goes on along the minus strand of SMMW01000576.1, from coordinate 5,232,619 downwards.
CACAATAAGGAAAAATTAATGTACATACGTTAAACAAATTATAATAATGAAAATTGCTGTAATAGACCTCTACAAGTGATTGAAGGCTTGTGTGTCTGGATATAAACATTTATGTGCTGTGTGCATGGAAATGCAGATTAGGAGAAAATTATTACTGCAAACAACATTGAGAGAGGAAGGCTGTAAAGACAGATAAAGGGAAAAAAATAACCCTGACTCACAGCATTGTGGCTATCTGCAGCCAGTCGAGCAGCATATCTGGCTATTAAACGATGTTCATCATCTATCCGACAAGAGTCAACACTCGCACTGAACTTTCCAGGGCTGAAACATTTATAGAGAGAAAGAAAACGCATTCAGAGTCAGATCAAAGTAATATGTAAATGAAGTTTTCACAGTTTGTAATGTTGAGTCTCTCCCAAACATGCAATAGCATGAATTGTCAGACTCATATTTAATTTCACACTCATAGAGAGCATGCTCTTAGCGCTTAAAACGAGGAAGAGACGTGGACTAAGTAGATACAGAAAAAAGGGGACAAAAGAAAACGACAGTACTGACAAAACAGAAAACAAAAGGCATCAAGTAACAGGAACAGAAAAATATAGTGATTCTGCCAGAAAGATGGGTAAAGTAGCAAGAGGGAAGGGGGCGGGGTTAAGGACTAGCACTGTGTGGACTGTGTTAGGAGTAATGCTCAAGGAAGAGGTGCGTTTTCAGTGCAGATTTGAAAGATTCAGTTGTAGGAAGGTGGCGGATATGGAAAGGAAGAGAGTTCCATTGTTTTGCAGCACAGTAGCCAAAAGTCCTGTGACCATATGTTGTTGTTCTGGTGACAGGAACAGTTAGGATACGGTCGTCAGACGAAGAACGTAGTTGTCTGGACGGAGAGTAAGGGATGAGAAGTTCAGAGAAATAGTCAGGACAGGAGCCAGCAAAGAAATTAAAACACAGCACAGACAGTTTGTACTAAATGCGAGAACGGATGGGTAGCCAGTGTAGAAAACGAAGGAGAGGAGTGACATGGTCCCGTTTCCTTGCTCTAAGCACCAGACGCGCAGCAGAGTTCTGTACTCTCTGGAGTCTCTGAATGAGGTAGTCAGGGCAGCCTGCCAGCAAGGAGTTGCAGTAGTCAAGTCGAGAAAGAACAAACGCACAGACAAGAGTGTTGGTAGCGCGTGTAGAGAGAAAGTGACGGATAGCACTGATCTTACGGAGCTCATAATAGGCAGACCGACAGACAGCTGCTACATGTCTATCGAGTGTCATGTCATCAGTGACAATAAATCCCAGATTCCTAACCGATGACGTGAAGGTGATGTTGCTGTCGCCCAATATTTCAGTTTTCTCATATTATTTTGCATTAAAGATGAGAAGCAAAGTTCAGAATTGCAAAGTCACGTATAACCTTTCAAAAATCTGAGCATGATAACAGATAACAGGCTCACACAAACTGCATTAAAAATCAAGGTCTGGAACTACTAACCTTCGTGTGTTGGAGCTACTGTCTATTGAGGTGAGGTCTGCTGACTGAGAAACGGATCGGTCACCAAACCCATTGTGAAGTGGCACAGGTGTTGGAGGTCTACAATATAAGCAAGGCACTCTAAAAAGAATATTGATGCTGAAATATTATTGTGGATTTTTAAAGAGAACTTGTCAGCAAGAACAAGGCTGTAAGACAATGACAAAGGTTTTGCTGTCCTGTGATCTATCTCTACCAGTGATTCTTCCTTGCAAAACTTTCAGTGCACTTATTGATTTGTCTGTTACTAAAAACAATGTTCCAGTCTAGGCATACCAGGTGATGCCTAAAAGGCATGAGAATAATAAGGCACTCACACAATATGAGACAAGTCAATTGTCTTTTCTGGAGCTTCTGGAAAGTGTGGTAGCTTATGGTTGGTCTGGTGAGGTGCACACTGAAATGACTTCTTTATAGAATGACCCAACTGTTTTGTGTTAGACCGCTGAAAAACACAAAATTAAAGAAACAATTGTGACTTGCTAGCACTGTTGAACTTCTGTCAGAACCTTTACACTAAATCCTCAAATTCTGAAGTGTCAATTTTTCCTTTTGCATTGAGTCCCTTTATTTGGGCCCCTTCATCTCCTTCCTACTATTCCTTTCAGACTTTCATTATTAAAGGCAGATTTTAAAAGCCTCATTTCCATTTAACTCACTGCCCTAAGGAAAATAAGATGTTTCTAATAAGCATTAATCAAATACAGGTGAAAACAAAAATTTGACATTAATGGAAAGAAAATAACAACACCTGATTGATTTTAGCTTATCGAAACAAAAAGCTAATTTCTGTTACAGAATATTTACCCAGATCTTTATATTTCAAGGTTCTCTTGCAGCCTCCAGTATTACTCATTTGGCAAATCTCCAAAACTATGTGACTACTACATCAAAACTTTTATGCCACATGCTCTCTATACAATGGTCAACAAAGCTGCTCTGTAAGTGCTTAAAAAAAACACAAAAAGCAAATAAAACCACTTAAACACATTTTAACTTGAAGTGTAAGTCATTCTGGATTTTTTTAAGCTTTCCTGAAATGGTTCTGTGCCCCAGTGAACCTTAGCTCTTTTAAAGATCACAATGAAAAAGTTCCCTCCCTTCCACTAAACTGATTAGGGAACAAGGACATCCATCAGTAACCACTACTATTGGAAAGATTCTAAGGGGAGCATAAATACAGTTTTTAAATGTGATAATGTCGCCAAATGCTAAAGGAAAATGTTTACTCATCTTTAAGCACTGGAAAGTGGAAGAGTTCAGTTTGCACAGTTTGAATGAAAAAGTTTGGAAACAAGTGGAATAGGAACTGAGGAGAGGTGAGCAGCTTACATAGCTAGTGTATTCTTTCATCTGGTGATCAGGATTGTGAATGCCAGATGTGCGTCCCCTCCAGAAGCAGTCCTGACATAAGTTATATTTGAAGCACTGTTGGCATTTGTAGCGGAATCCGGTGAAGGAGGCTCGGTGACATCCCTCACACTGAACAGGATGGATGACTGAAAGTAACAAACAGTTTTACAAGGACAGTATTAATACCCTCAAAAACCAGTGGACATGTGATCATAAACACTTCTGTGTGTCAGGGAACAATATCTGTACTGATTCTACCTGACCCATCAGATCAAAAGCTCACCTGATTCTACCTGAGCCATGCGAGTCAGCGTGGGCAGCCACATTAAGTACTGTGGCCCAGGCACTGCCATCATTACGTTGAGAAAATCATTCACATTCACCCGTGAGTTCTGCCCACATAAGAAAAATAAACTGTGAGAAACATCACTATTTAATTTTTCAGAAATGTTTGTGTAAAACTCAGTCATGTAAGACTTATTTTAGGTGCATTTTAGACTTGCAATGCAATGTAAATTTTCCAAACAGTAAAAACATTTTTACAATTTTAAACTAAATAAAAATCAAAACTAAATAAAATTATTTTAAACCATGTTTAAATCACACCAGCAGCATGGATAAATTTGCAAATGTAAATGACACTTGACAGAAGAATATACTTCTTTATTCCTGTCTCTATGCAAGTTTTAACAGCACTTGCGAATACGACACATACCACATCAAAGCAGCTGCGGGAGGCAGACTCTGTATAGCCAAATGAAGGGCCTTCAAAGATGGCAGTGGGCAGGGCCAGCAATTCCCGCAAGTACTCATCAAATTTGTTCCAGATCATGTGACCACTAGAGTCTGAGATCTGAGTGAAGATGTCTGTAAGAATTGCAAACTGATTTCTAACACCATATTTAAAAAACAAAGTTTATTATTAAGTATTGAAATGTATTCACTTATAAAAAGTTTACTTTTGAAAAATGTCTGCAAAGTATTGAAAGGTGCACAGTATTTTGTGTAAGTCCTCCACTGCTTTCACTTCAGATCTCGTTTCATTTGCATTTCTTCTTTATTTCATGAACTGGACATAGAATGACACAAAAGTCTCTGTGGCAATTTATGGCACCATTACTTTGAAGTATTACTATTATTTGCCCAGCAAGATACACTGGTCAATAACAGTCTTACATACATACCTCTATGATAATTACCTAGGTACCTACACATATGTCTGGGATTTTGATTGCATGCACACAAGTTCCTCCATCATCTACCTATCAACCATGATTTTGTTTGTAGTGTTTACAACTCAACTGAAATTTCTTTCTACATAGTTAAAAAAAAATGTGTGCAAGTCACACTTACATCTCAACTTGTCTATCAGTTTTCCTGCACACATGTGGGACAGGGAAACTTTTATTGCAAATGTGCGAACCTGTCCCATGGACTCCCTGAAAAATATTCACACAGAGCAGGCAAGTCTGTTAGTATGCCTTCCATGAAAAAAAAATGGCTGATACAATTCATGCAAACTCTATGTGCCTAAAACGTGACTGCCTATGTGACATAGTCTTATCGCTTCTCAGATTAAAAAACAAGGATTATCTTGTGATAACATCCAGTCACTGTCCCCTCCCAGCACATGAATTACCTATCATAGGTGTTAAGCAGCCAGCTGAGGGTTAACCCCACACTCTCCTCCACATTGATCTGCTGTGCCACAGGTAATCTCTTGTTCAGCTGGGTGAAAACGGTTGTCAAGACTGCCTCCAACCGCCCAACTCCCAAGTCATTGTGGGCATCAGTGGAGTTGAGTCCGTTTTCCCGAAAAGCCTCTATCATATTCCAGATGTCCACTTGATGTACTGCAACAAGCCAAATGCACTGCTCACAAAGGGTAGATCTTGGGTAGATGGTAAGGTATTTGCCAAAGTAAATTATATTCTATGCTCATAACGTTGTTTAAATTAATTGCATAAAGTAACTGTTTTTTTTTAAATCTGGTAGAATTCTATTACATTATCAGAATTTTTTTAAATCTTATAAATAAAGCATAGTGTGGCAATGTGCATGTGGGGATGTGAGGGGAGAGAAGTGCGTAAAGTTCTGACTGAGAATTATGTAAGATTCCACTGTTTGTCCATCTCACCTAATTTGGCAGCAAAACTTCTTTTGTCTACAAGAAGGTCAAAGACAATCATAAATTTATCTTGCTCCTCAGCAGTTTTATTTTAAACGTTTATGGTCTGCACTTTAACCCTCTTGGTTCGACAAGCCACAATCGTGGCCTTGCCGGGTAGTGCAGGCAAGGCGATTTTCATTACTTTTTATTGCAAAGTTCAAGTTTTCTCTTTTCCAAAAATGTCTAGGTTTCTTGGTCTAATGTTTATCTCAGAGCAGCAATCTCAGAGCAGCAATAATAAAAAACAACCTTCACCCACTGTCGTCTTTGCAATCTTCAGTTATAAGCCAGTCATTGTAATGTTCATTTTTATCTTGAACCAAGAGGATTAAGATGTTCCTAGTGGCTTTAACAAGAGAATGAGAGAAAGAGAACATTGAGGGAGGAGAACAACGAGAAATAATCGAGCATGCGAGCAAGAGTCACATAACGGCTGGCACCACCGCCCGTTTTATCTCCCCCTTCACCAAAGGAGAGGGTGGTCTCTCCTCACACCCTTTGTACTTTGTTTCGCGAACGCAGTACACGCTGACCGCCACCTCCACAACGCCTGTACCCTGCCTGATATTACTGGTGGCTTCAAACTTTAAGAAAAATATATTATCCAGAGCAAACTTTGACACCAACATCATTTCAGGGAGCTCCCTGCGCCAGAGAATGGAGAAAGAGAGAGAACAAATGACCAAGAAAGATATGTGCGTCGGCGGACAACTAACTCCTCCACTTCGCTAAAAACAGTAGTCTGTGTTTTATCCCCTGCTTTTCAGTCTCGTCCACCACCATCGGTGCATCTAATTATGCTCACCCAACGACTGGTCAGAGCTGGGGATTGGTGGGGGAAAGATTTAATTTCGTTCGCGGTAGCCGCTAACTGTTGACAACCTGACAAGAAACGGGACACCATCTGAGAACCGCCGGGTACCCCTCCTAGTAAATAAACAGCAGTGAAATAAGAACATCACTTTACGTCCACGAAGTTAATATAAGTAAAATATGGTTCCAGCTGAAAGAATCCATGTCAGGCTTAAGATATCGATTACTACCAGACGCAAAAGCAACATCGAGAAGGGTGAACGGTTGGGGTAAGTATCTTGTAACTTGTTCCAGTTCATGTCTGCTATACCTTTGATGTGCCTGATACTAAAACTACACCCGCCGCTAAAATCATATAAAATTAGAGCCTTTAGATATTTTATTTGGGGGATTACAGCCAGAGAATCCCTCTCACTCCGGTAATTAAAATCAAAGCCATACAGACCGCCTGACCACTATGTGTCACTGACGAGTCTACAATAGCCATTATTAGCCGTGTTAGCGCTGTGTGGCCGCTCGAGGCTATTTTTGGATGCAAACGCCCTCGTGCACAAGTTATTCAATCGTTTGATCGAGCGCGGTGCTGACTTTGATCTTTCTGGCTGCAAGACAGCCAAGCGTCCGCTGTCCGACCTCCTCCCTCAATCATCAACACGCAGGTACTTAGAACTTAGCTGTAGAAAGAAGGACGAATGGAGGAACAGAGAGAGAGCAAAAGATCGAGAGACTTCACTTACAGTTAGTCCGTTTTTGAATGAAGCGGAGTTTACAGGCCGTTCGGTAGGTTGCAAACCGAATGACATCAAAGTTTTGTGCTCCTGGAAACAAACAAACAAACAAACAAAAATCAGACTATCTAGAGCTCAAGATCAGTCTAGAGGTATGGGCTCAGCTAGACAATAAACTTCCAGTTTTATTCTCATTTATTTTGATAGACAAGGTTTGTACGCGGCTTCAAAGAAATTTCATAAAAAACTACTAAATTTGCTTCTACAAAACACTTTTAAGGTATTGACATGCAACGGAGCCAAAGCTAAAATGGTAATGTTTGAGTCTTGGGCGACAGAAATCTGAGAATGATTCGTTTGAGACCAACACGAAAAAATAACGATCACACAGTTTGAAAGAATGATTTGCGTGGAAAAAAACAATGTAGGGAGTTAGGAGTTAGGAGACCGGACCAGTGTCACTGCCGTTTCGTCTTTGTCTTGTATCCAAAAGTAGTTTATTTCTAGCCTACAAGAAAATCAGAACCACTTAGACGTTTTCAAGAACTTTGTGGTTTTTTTCTTGTCATTTTGAGTCTTAATTTTTTATACCATCTTCTCTCTTTTTGCTTCCGTCCTTCCATACTTTCTCCTTTTCCTCTACTGTTTCTTCATTCCCCTCTTTACTCACTTCATCCTGCCTACAATTATCTTCCTTTATTTCTTCATTCCATCATTTCCCTTCCATTCTCCCTCTTGTTCGCACACATAAACACAACCACCACCTTCCCCATGCTTGTAGCCACCCCCCACCACACAACAACACACGAGGTGTGAGTCTTGCCGACAAAGCGCTCGGTAGCAACACTTTCACTACACGCACAGCTCCTCCCTTCCTCGCTCTCCCCATCAAACAGGTCCTGCTGGAACCTGCACGGCACACCCAATATTAATTACAAATAAATAATCGCAGCTTTGTTGTTGCTTGTTGATGAAAAGCACGCAATGCGGACGCTGGTCTGGAAAACAGGCGCGTAATTACTCCGGTTCCAGGAGAGCTCTCGCCCCTCTCGTCTGAATGGAACCATCTTCGGGCGGCCTGCCTTGATGATCAGCTTAAATATCAATTTCGGAGAAGCGGTAGGGGAAGAGCGGGTGGGGTGGGGTGGGGGATAAACGGCCGACAGCAGCGTCGGTTCGGCTGCAGCGAACCTTGAACATAAGAGTCCGAAATTGTCTTTCCAAGTGGACTGGGGGGAAGCATGGAGGAGAACAGAAGAAAAGCTCGTGGTACCAAGATCCCATCTGTAGATTCTACAAACTGTTCTCCCTCAAAGTTACGTGGAAAAACCTTTTTGCCGTATTTGACTGGAATCAAACCACACATGAGCGGTCATCGAATGTTTCATTCATCAAATACAACGCGTTTGATGCAGAGGTGTGTGTGTGTGTGTGTGTGTGTGTGTGTGTGTGTGTGTGTGTGTGTGTGTGTGTGTGTAAAATGGGTGGGAGATGTTAGAAGACATCTGCAGCCTTGTAATAGACGAGACAACGAAGTGATTTCAAGCACTGGATATCTAGATCGCGCAGGTAGAGAAGCTGGAAAAAAGGATGAAGACAGTCCCTGCAAGAGAAAAAATTGAAACAGAAAGAGTGACAATGAGAGGAAAGAAGAGAAAGAAATTACAGAATGAAAATGACGGAGAGAAGAAAGAAATGACTAAGAGAGAGAGAGAAGGGCATACTGATGGCATATGAGGTAACTCACTCATGTCTTTGAGAAGCTGTTTCTGTTGCAAAGCGGCTTTAGAGGCGGCGCCTGGCATGTCGGCTGCTGTTACCATGTCCTCTCCAGCAGCTCCCACTAGGTAGCCTGCAACCAACCAACACGACTTTACACTTTAAATGTGAATCTGACAAAGACGATTTTACAACTTGATTTAATGACTGTGGCTTCACAATTTCTCCCGACGGCAAAAAATTCTCAATTCGATAACACTTGGGATGGCAAATAATTTTAATGACATCATCATTTCGATTCGAATAACTATACCTCATATAGCTTGGCAGTTTTATACCGTCTGATGATCGTTACAGTTATGTGCTAATGACATTTTTACTGTAACTTTTGAAGAGCAGAACAAGGGCCAGCCTTTTAACAAACGCATTTTGTTCTTGGGATTTCCAGCCAGAAAACTCCCGCTGCTGGCAAGATGAGAGGAACTTCACAGAGAAACCAGCCGAGAAACTAACTGGTCCAAACTAATGACTTCATAAAAGTAAGGCATGCAGAAAGACTGGCAGGGGGGTAGTAGCAAGAACCTTAAAACTCGGGCTAAAAGATCGAGTGAATGCAATTTGTTTCTAATGAATCGGTAAAGCTTAGTGCGAGATACTATTCCCCTAAATCTGGATAAATACCACATCTGCTTCCTTCCGTTCTCGAAATAAACGCCTGCAAATATCATACACAGAAAGATGTCACGAAACGACATCTTTTAATGTCAATGGCTTATAGTCATTTTGACATGGGGGGGGGGGATAAATATACATAGTGGTAATGCAAGCAGTATATTCTACAACAACCAGATTACATTTCCATATAATATGTTTTTGGCCGTCAGACATTGAAGCTTAAAACACACACACACACACACACACACACACACACACACACACTACTTATCTTGCATGTGTCAACTCTATTGCCTTGAGAATATTCCTATCTTTATAAAAGTGGCTACAGTTGGGAAAAAAATGAAAAAAATGAAAGATGTCAAAAACATGAAAGGTTACTGTCTTGCAAGGACAAGTTTACTTTGTCAAGGTCCAGGTTAATGAAAGAACTGGGATTAAATGTTAATTAGACATCTGCGGGTACAGAGGTCACGAATTTGAACTCTTTCTGGGAAGGGGGATGTGTGTAGGCGTGCATCTCGACAACTAAAGACAGGAGTTCACCAACATTTGATAAAACAGAATCTTGTATTGAGCTTTACATAGTCATTTGAAAAACACTGCGCCCCTCTCGTGCTTTAAAGGTCTAGGCAGGAGACAGCAGCCTGCTATCCCTGAAGTCAATGACAAATGAATTTTGCTACACGTGGTGTACCGTACAGCATCTAAAGGTCCGCAACGCCTCAGGCAGGGTATGCATGCATGTGTGCGTGCATGATAGCATGTGCGAGTGAACAAAGCTCACATACATACACACGCACATGGCAATGATACATCTTTGCTTCTTTCAATTTCAATGGGTTTACAGGGAGGAGGGGGTCAGAGTGAGGACTGCTGTCATATCTGCGTTTCAGCGAATGCTGTCCCTCCCACGGAAAATAAAATATGGTGATGCCGTGTCCAAGCCGGGAAAGGTGAGGTAGAATGTTCAAGCACGCTTTACCCCTCCACCACCCTCCATAGCCTTTCCAGACCCCCTTATCACTTCCTCCCCCTGTGCCAACAAAATGGTCGATTCTCACACTCGAGGTACATCGCCTGGCAAACAATCTGGTAACAAATGTGCAGCGGCAAGCGAGCCCTCAAGGGAGGGAATTGATGACCCTCTTCCTCACCCCGCCCTCCGATTGATGCAGCAGACAACAGTGATACCGTCCTTGAAAAAGGTTAAAAAAAATAAAATCGATGCAGGATTCCAGTACTCCGTCAACCTACAATAATGGTTCTCTAGGAGAAGAAAAAAAATTCCCCCGATTAAACTGTAACGGTGCTTCAGTGCTGACTGGAAAAATGAGTTGCAAGAATCGGCACGTGCGCGAAACGAACCAAACGTTGGAAGTGACAGTCAGCAAAGACAATTGGTACAGACGGCCTTCACTCGCTCTGTCTTCTGCCACTGTCAACAGATTCTACACTCGACACTCGCGAAAGCAAGTGCCACCGAAACTGAGCAATACGATCCGACAACTTGCACAGCAAAGGTTGGGAGATGGGGTAAGTGTTGGATGAGGACCCATCAAGAGCCAAAAGAACAGACCCACCCACTAATTACTTTGCTATTATGGTTGAATAACCTCTCTTTTGATATTTTGTTGTATTACAATGTCATTAACTTTTTAAAAATTTTAAAGCTTTTACACAAGAATTATGTGCGATTCTTTCGATTTTTCACATTAAAGTGCTTCATACGACCAATCTGTGAGGAAGCCAAATCGAGAACTCAAGGAAAAGTGTCTTATCTTTGTATTTACAATGCGATGTCCAACTCTGCGGATAATACTTTTTGTTTCTGTACCCCAAGGGCATCTTTGCCACTTCTTTATAGCTACAGTTCCAGGGGTAAAACGACATCTGTTGGGTTTGGACATCGCTTTATAACTCCAGAAGCAAGGCGTTTGTCCTCGAGTTCCCCATGTTGCCCCAGGGCAGTCACTTAACCTCGCTTCATAACTACGGCCCCTGGTGCTGCTGGGATTGCCACAAACCTGAACCCTTACAAGCAGGAAATCGGTTGCCTCGCTGTATCTGCCTCTTCCCACTCCTCCCACAAGCGCCAGTCCACGACTCTCTCTTCCCTGAAGTGTTTTTCTACGTTGACTACATGTGCCGAGGAAAACCAAGCACTGGCTACCTATGCATCGGTTTCTTCATAAGAATTATGTGTTGTTACGCTTGTCCTAGCAAGACAAGACAAAACAGACACGTAGAGGCGCCCTCTCGTGGCGCCGCAACAGATGCTGTCGTAAGCAACAGGCAGCCATCTCTCGTGACGGTTCCATTCCACACCACCAGCATGCGGATGTACAGACCATTGAAAACGACCAACCGCCCATTCCCATGTTTCACACACAAACACACAAATGACGAAAATATTTCTGAGGGAAAACCAACAACAACAAAAAAGAAAGGAGATGTTTACGAGGAGTCATCGGCCCTAACGTATTTTCGTCTTACACAGCACAGGAGAAGAAGACTGGCGAACAGATGCTTGATCCATTACTTTTGGGGTTTCTTCAGACCCGAAGGCAGACGTTTCTTCTCTGCTGGGCAGTGAACTGCTGACTTCGATTAGTCAGCACGGCACACGCCACGCATTGCGGCAGGCAACAGGGGGCTACACGTGGCGGGAACAGGTGAGCTGCAAGTTGTGAACCGCCAACGAGCTATGCACGCGGGAATGAGTCTTACACCCTCGCTTCTGGCGCTCTCAGATCAAGGCCTTGTAAACATGCGTCACTTAACTTCAAGCACACAATCCCACCATTTCGACTTAATGTATTTTTATTCTTCTCAGCTGTCCATTCGCTTTTTAAAACACTTGCAGTGAGACTCTTATAAAATCCTTCGCATTCTCACTTCTCACCTTTGCTATCACTCCGCTGGAGCTGTTATTCTGCTCTCGCACCTTACACTCAGAAATTCCTCCCCCTTGTCGAATACAGGGCATGAGTTCTAGAACTAGTGTCTGCTAGCGTCTTCATCAACTCTGATAAGAATAAAAGACTTACCCTCACTGTCCTCTTCACGTCTGACACGCTCACCCGCAAGTCACCCTCGATGGCGGCGACCCCATAATTAACATTTGTAAGGTGCGACTTCTACAGGTTCGACACCAAACTTTAGATGCGTAGTTCTTTTACCTTCTTCACTCAAACGCTCCGTAGCTGTCTGCTCCGTAACTAAGCCCCAGGCAACGAGAGCTGTGATGTGTGAGACTAGGCTAGCAAAATAATGTCGCTCAAGCTTGAAGCTAGAGTACAATGCGCACAGTTTCCTACCCCGAGACAGGAGCGAAGGAGCAAACTATTTCTTTTGTGTGTTTCATGCATGCCTAACTAGCGAATACTGGTGGATTTTTTTTTTTTTTTTTTTGGTGTGCAAATATTCTAAGTATGAAAGTAAAGCTTGACAACCATCGAGCCACACGTCCAAAAAATGTCAGCCTCACCGGTTACACGTGACACAAAACTACACGAGGGCCATCTGTGAGTGTGCTGGTGAAAGTAGAGGGTAAATGGAAGCAAATACGTGTGTAAATTTGACAATATACCTCAGACGTTTCTAGAAAAGAACTCAGAAATGCACCACCACCCCCCAAAAAAAAAGAAACCTGATCAGCTAAGACACCTTTGTCAGCATCACGCGGCGAAAGACATGCCGCTCGAGAGTCAACTATCTGGTTGGTGTCTGGTGGGTGGTTGGGAGAAGGTACACGTACAGTCTACCCGCTGGCCACGTCACTCTTTCCAATCAGCACCCGACACCCTCTGCTTTAGTGCAATTTGCCTTTCCCTACACCATTCGTGTTACAGCCAAAAATGAAATTCCTCTACGGGCAGCAGCCTCGGATTCATATAAGCAAGAACTATTGTTCGTTCAAACAAATCCACAAGCTCACGAATCGAACGAAAATAAGTAGGTGGGCGGAAACAAAAGAAAGCAGTGCACTGACAAAATGAGATAAGGAGGAGGAACCAAGACAATGGATTTTTTTTTCAATCCTGTACCCGCTCTACGTTGTCGTTAAAACTAACAGACACAAGAACATACACAAAGTCGCATGTGTCTCATTCTATTCGGTGGAGTACAGAATCCAATTTACAACCAGTGACAGCATCTGCAAGTGGTAAGAAGACCGATTGTCCCATGCCGATGGACACATCAGCTGGAGGGTTCGAGGTTCATCACGTCCCCCCTAGCATCCGTGAGGCGGCGCCTGTATCTCGCACGCATGCGCACGCCATGCAATGTCGGCCTCCCGGAGACAGCTCATTAGTCCCACGCACCCCCAACCCACTAACCCCTGAACAGCCGGGCGTGCTCATGACGTCAGACCTCAGCACGCCAGGGTAGACAGACGGCGCTGATGATGTCAAGCTACCCGCCCACCCCGAAATAGCGGCATCACATGACGTCACTAGGGTCTCGGTGAGCGGGTTTATCCATCCAGCTGAAGATAGCTCACTCAAACAGCACCTCCGAAATAAGTCTGTACGCTAAATTAACCGCGGCCAGACGATCAGAGGAGAAAAACGTGCTTCACATTTTGACAAGAACTGTACGTGTTTGTGCATGAGTGGCCTACAAATAGACAGATGCGTGGGCAGAAAGCATTTCCATTAATTTTCAACACAGGCAAGGCAGTTCCTTGCGGAAAGAGGCATTGATAGAGCGGAGGGACAGGCTGTGGGATGGAAAAAAAACGCTAATGGATTCTGTCCTCCAGTCAACGTCGGCATGTTTCGCTACTGACGTCATTTTCACCGTTGTGGCTGTTGGTATAATGACGTCACGTGCAATTTTAACTAGGACATGACAAGACAAATGACATCTGCACAAGTCTGAAAATTTGTCGGCAGAACTTTCTTATTAGGGGGAATGTGACGTCATAGGCTAGTCTATGTTATTTTGTCAGAGGTTTGGGGTTAGGGTTTGAGGTAGGGGTAGGGTTAGGTTTAGTTTATTAGGTACATTTGGGCAACTGAGTTGAGCGAACAGACGATAATGCCGCGAGCCATTTTGTTGTGGCCGCCATGTTCTCCCCCCCCCTATAAGAAAGCTGTTCCATTTGTCCATCTTGACTAACCAGACTCGTCTCTGAACTAATTCGTAGAAGAAAAATTAAAACTTGTATCATGTCAAACTAACTGACATTGTTGTTATCCCGAGTTTCCTCTGCTCTGTGCTGTTGCAGTCTCTCTCTGTCTCTCTCACCCCTCTCTCTAAGTGTTATAATCTGTCAAAGTCCCCTGAAAAGTCATGAAGTCCAAAAGTCATGTCACTGACCAAGCAGGCAAACTCAGTATCTCATTCTTTTTGGTCCTGTCTCTCACGAAAACAGTGAAGTCGTGCCGAATGCTGAACTAAGCTCACTACAATCTGAAAGATGTAACGATCAGTCTGGTTCGCCGTGAAAGCATCTCACATCCAAAAGAGGAGAGTCAAAGGAAAGATCGTTCGTCTACAAACCACGTGACTTTGCCGCCAACAAAACGTCTGGACGAGATGCAGAAAGTCTGCAAACCTCGCGTCATAAGACTCCTCTCAAGAAAATGGCGGCGAGTCAGCCATGTACATAAAAAAGGCAATTTCTCCCCCAACTGTTAACGAAATCGAACAGGAAGACATTTTTTTAAAAAGCGGAAAGCCTGAAAAATGGCTGCTGATAATGAGGGCTCCCAAAACAAATTTTCCTCTATAGAAACTGACAGGAGGAATCCTGACCGTTACAAGAGGACTATCTGAAGACAGGATAATGGAGTGGGGGCGATGATGGGGGATGAGGGTAAGGTCAATTTTATTTTAGAAAAAACACTCTCCTAACTCTAAACTCTATATCTGATACTAAAATTTTACTAGTGATGCAAACAGCTCTAGAAACTGAACACAATTTTATAAGGAAAAACAATTTCTTGTCAGCAGCCATGCTGGTTCAACAAAAATTACTGAGGGTTGGTGGAGGGCAAGGGGTGAAAGTAGACTGAAAAACTATCCCCTAATCAATGTTCTGTAACGACACAACCTCTGGCGAGGGTGAGCATGTCATACGTGGTAGTCTAAATTTCTCATGATGGAAGTGGCATCATACCAGTAAGGCACTGAACTCAATCTCCGCGATCAATTTTCGTCGAAGAGCGCGAAAACCTGCGTTCGACTTTTGCTAGCGACCGATATGTCCAACACTTGCTGCCAGCAAGAGAACAAACCGATCTCCTGCATCTGCTGCCCGTGTGCACACATCATAACCGCGTGAATTGGTGTCGACGGCACATGCATGTGTGTGTAAGCCTTATAAAAATGTAGACATTTCATTATTAATTAACTACATATATACAACATATAACAGACATGTTTATGATAAATGTGAACATAAAGTGAGCCTTCAGTTGAAGTTACCATCGGCAGAATGAAGTGAAAACTGCGTTAAATTTACCACTTTCAGGAAATACAGTGAATCAGACTGGAAACAACTGAAGCACAGACTCACACGCACTGTGTCAGCTTATGGCCCTACTTCTCTTCAAGATGCAAACAGCCACGAGGTTCATGTGTAAGAAAATGGCGTTAAATGGTGCACCAAGTGCTGAGACCGATGCGGCTGTGAGGAGAATGAACGACACAGGAGAATAAACGGAAATTCGTATCTTTCTCGAAACTTCGTAGACAGCACTCTTTCCTGTTGCAGTTCAACACTCTCTCTTTCCTCTCGTCCCGTTTCCTTCCATCCATCCTGCAAATATCGACAGACGAGAGAACAGAAAAACAAATATAAAGATCAGTTCACGCTCAAGTAAATGATGAGTGCTTGAGGAAGAGATTGTAGTGCAAATGAAAAAAAAAATCGCTAGGCACAATGGATCACATGACAATAAATTTTTTAACTGTAAAACTGAGAAGTGCACTTCACAGTGCCGCCGTCTCAGCATCAGAAAAGAAAGTGTTTTCGGTGACGGAGAAGCGAAGTATCACAGCCTACGGGTGGCCATTGAGACGCTTTTGGTAGTCCTTCTGCCCGGCTTTTACGAAGCTATTAGATTAGGCCGTGCGCACGCATACATCTCTAATGGAACCGCAGTGTTTTGCACGGCCATGTTCAAATGATCTGCTGCCCTTTCCTTCATGGAAGACGCATTCTGCGATGTTTGTTTCGAGGATACCGCGAGGGCCGCAGCGCAAAAAGCAGGCAGAATAAACAGTAAATTTATGAGTTGGAGAGGCTCAGCATGTGAAGCATTTGATGCGCTCCTTTATATATATATATAAAATCCGCTACATTAGCTAACGCCTTTTAAATGAATGCTACGGGGTGTGAAGGAAACCGGTAGGGTGTCTAAAAAAAAATAAAGTGTTAATACAAAAAGGGTTAACCCGTCTGTTCTCCTCCACCGGCAAATAAATGAATGGACACATGAATGACCAAGCAGGCATAAAAATGGACGGACTGAACAAGTGAATGAACGGACAAACAAATGTACGAATGCGATGGATGACAGAATAGCGCTGTCGGATGTCCGGTTTGGCATTACATCGCGTAACCCCTTCTAACGTGTGGCTGGTAAAAGCAGCTAAATGCGATTATGCTATGATACAGCTAAATTATATTACACTGGCGATATCCTCGTCCCTTTTTACAGCCACCCATGCAAAGAGACACAACACTGCAGACCATGCAATCTGTCCTATTAAAGGCGAACCCTTTTTCTTCTCCTTTTTTGTGATTGAGCAAAACTGGTTATATTCTGTGGGACGACAGCTGACGCCGGCCTTCAGACTAATGTCAAGGGACAGCAGAGAGAAGCAGACGGCGGTGAAGGTGTTGCGGCGAGGTTGACTGCTAGGCGACCACTTCAAGCTGAGAACACTGCTCGCCACTCTGACGTGCCTGGCGCTGATTGGTCGAGAGGCCGGAGAAAGCGGACGTGACGTCCTCCCAGTTGCTGACGACGCTCGTCCGAGACGACATGGAGAGCAGTCGCAGTGAGAGCTGCTGGCAGACGACAATCGAACCACGAATGCGGCCAGACATACGTCATGCTTCAGGACAAGTTTCGTCCTCGTCAACGAATTCAAGATGTTTTTCTACAGGTCTGCCGACTACTACCCGACTCCGACCTCTCAACTCCCCAACAGTTTTTTGTTTTTTTTGAAAGGTCGATAAGAGAGTCATGAATGTCTACAGATAAGTGTAGACAGAATACGGTTCCTTTCAAACTTTTGAAAGACTAATGCGCATGTCCATTTTCACTGGACCCACATCCCATTCTCCTTCCGCCGGGCGCAGACTCTTTTAGTTTTTCTTCAATGGAGGAAGGCGGGGGGGGGGGTAGATTTCGACTTTGTGGTGCGCCGACCGGTGGTGACTTGAGATCTTTGGTTATCCAGCTCTTAATAAATTTTTCAGCCGCGACCACTCCTCCACGTTCTTCAACACCTCCCTTAAAATCCCTCACTCGCGTGCGCGTGCACCCCCCACCCCCAACTCACAACACACACCATCTTGTATGTTGAAATGAGATGGAGCAGCGCTCGCCAGTGGCCTGCTGTCCTAATGTTTCCCTCAATATGTTTGTGCAAATTTGCTCTCCGGCGTTTGCACTGCTGGTGACTGGCGTAGTTCTCCATTCGCTTCGTACATACGGGGACCTCCGCTTTGGCAGCCCGGATGTTGTCCTTCACACGCCCCTCGTGAGGGAGGGACAAAGCCGCGGAACAGCGGCGCGAGTGCTACTCCAGACATGTCAGCAAACTGCAGGCTGACAATCCTCCAGCGAGTCTGCTGGCCAAACTGACATCCTCGTGCTCTTATGACCGGGGTCCGCTTAGCAAGAACGAACAGATTTCTATCAATTTCATAGAGAAGCTCACTGACAGGGGTCAGCTCTATTGCACGAGTGTAATAAGAGTGATCTCCTTTGACACGAAAAAACGACGGGTGTAGGGGACACGAAGGTATTAGGGTGACCTACTTGAGCAGGTAAGTATGAAGAGTCACTTAGGAGGGGTTAAGACCGTGTCTGGTTTTATTTTCTACAGTTTTAACGGAAATCAGACTAAACAAAGAGAATAACAAATCTCAAGCACGTCAAAAAAAAATAATAATAATAATAATAACCAAACTTTGCTGTTAAGTCTTGTTATCCCAACATGTAGGCACTGATAGTGAACAGACATTCGATTTATAGCGTTTGTTAACTTCCACCTGCGCTAGGCACCCCTCCACCAGAAACATTTTGTGGTGGTGGGGTTTAGTGTGTCTGGTTAAATCCTTCTACCAACTTTATCTGCTTTGAGTTTTCAATTTCTTTATTGATATAAATGTTTCTGAATATGCAAGCATAGTCATAGGACACTTGATAAAACAAATCAAACGATTACAATCGTAATTTTTTTTTAAAGAAACCAAAGATTTTTTTATAAAATAGACTTCTTGTGACATTTCGGGCTCGCCTCAGAAGAGAAGATTACTGTCATCGTGGCCAAGAAAGCTCTTGTAATAATTTGTAATGTTTTGCTGCTCCTCAAACATGCAATAAAACATACTATAATATTCTGTCTCATAACAAAGCATTAGATATTACATCTATTTTTCATCTGTTGTTCTTCATAATCGTTCAAACAAGTGACAAAGTAATTCCTCACAATTGTTTCTGTGCGCACATCAAGCAAAAAAACAAAAAACAAAAAACAAAAACAAAAAAATCAATGTTTCGACCAAGCCTGTGCCTCTGGAAAATCATGGCAAAAAATAGTATAATATATATATATATATAATGCTATATTATTACCCTCCTACAACCCAAACTCTTCTACAAGCGCACACACACACACCACTCGAATAAAACAAAAGAACGGGAAAGAGAAAAGCAATCCTATGCCCTAATCCTACAGCACACATCTTTTTGAACCCAGATTCAGGAACATTTCAAGACCAACTTTCTACAACACTGGCCGGACTCGCTGCTCAATAAGATTCTTAATCCAGACCCTACATAAACAAGCCTTACGTCTACCGTTATCGGATCGCCGGTCCACCCACCATCACCATACCACCACCACCACCGCCCAACTCTTCCTCTCACAGGGCCCACGCACGAAAGTTTTCCTCGATAAAATCCTAAGCTCTGTCAACATAAGACGAAAACGATCTAGAAAAAGAATTGACAATTCAATTTAACCAGTTTTGTTTTTTTAGGTAGATGCAATCTTCAGTAAAGGTTGTTGCCTTGCCATACTTTCCACCTCTTCTACGAACGCAAGGCACGATGTGGATGGTCCTCTTTTTTACACTCGTGTCAGCGGCAGCCAGCACTAGTCATCTAAGTCCCTCCAGTACAAAGAATGATTTTAAAAGCTGTTTGTTAGAAACTGCACCTTTTTCCTTCCCGTGTAAACAAGAATTACAGCAGAGGGAGACAAGTCGGTAAAAATATTTTACACGAGGAAGCGCGCGGCTACAAGGAAAATACTTTAAAGCACAAATAATCTGAGCTATTCTTGTGGACTCGATATCCCCTGCATCCTTGCGCCTACTTCAATGGCAGGCAATAAAGAACAAAAGACACTCTAAACGGTGTATTCAGGACACTGAATCCGGCCTCAAAGCTTCTGCCACCACCATTCGAATGACGAGGTTTCTGACCGTGTATGTTTGTTTGTATAACGAGGGTGAGTCAATATTTATCCCAAGTGTTCTTGCATTTATGGTTGGCAGCACAGTCAGCCCAGCGCTGGAACATGATCAGGAGAGGGGCTCAACAATAAACACAACTCGTTACAGTGAGATGCTTATTGACAAGCTGAAGCCTGAAATACCAAGCGAACCCCGAGGGCAACTATCGAAGGGTCTAGCTTTCTTGCATGGCGACGCCCGTCTCCATACTGTTGCTCACTGTTAAAACCCTCCAGAAACTCAAGTTTGAAATACTCACTCACCCTCTGCATAGTCCCGATTTCGCCCTTTCGGACTACAACCTGTTCGGTTCACTCAAGGAGACATTAAGGGGTTAGTCGATTCACCTCGGACCAAGAACCGAAGGAAGCAGGGTATATGCGTGCCTCGGTGGTCAAACGAAACGTTTTTTCCGAGGGCATAAAGAAGCATGTGCAACAATGGAAGAAGTACACCTAAAAAACAAGGCAACAATGTTGAAAAATGATGTTATTATAATGTCTACATCTTTACTGAAGTAAAATTTATAACTGTGTAGCGGATAATTATTCACACACACACACACACACACACACACACACACACAAAGGATATATACTCCTTGTTCTATCAATACTAGGAAATGCTCGGAAAATGTTAAGTTTAAAAAATAATGTCTAGAAGAAAATATTTTTTTACCGAAAATAATTAATGTTTTGTATAAAATCCACGCTTGTGGGGAGTAAGCTTAAGACCTCGTGCATAACATGATTAGCTACTGACATTCACGATACACATATCAAAGCAACGATGCATAAAAGTTCAGGATTAATTACGCTCACGGCGCTAATATAACAAATTAATGCTGATGTTCGTGACAACAATTATTAAGCCGAACATTCTGGAGGTCAGACAACTACACTGAACCACAGGAAATAAAAGTCAAAAACAACAACAACCATCGAAAGAAATGCCATACCTGCTGATTCCGATGTCATTACAACATGGGAGTGAGCCTGTCCTCGTGCCGCGGTCACTAGTTACAGCAGCACGCGCCACACCGCGAGGCGTCTGCCTGACCCCGCGACCTTAAAATACACGGCGCTACTCTCAAACACAAAACATTGTTCTCTGTTATAATAAGACGAGCGCAGCGCTTTGCGAGGCCCTCATTCATAAGAAGAAACGAGAAAGAGGGAGGGAGGGCTGAACTAGGTATGTTGTAATGTATGTGAGACATGACGGTAGGTCAGCAACAGAGGGCAGAGCAAGAAGCCCACAGATATAGATCATACGGTAATCCCGCCCTGTAACCTTAGGAGAATGAATGCAGTTCTTGGCTTGCCGGCCGTGCAGCGCCAGCTCGGTGTTTCGGCTGGAAGACAATTTCTGCTCGCATAGCCAACGCCCTGTTCGCCTCGGAATGTCGTCGTCGTCATGAAGTGGGAGCTGGTGGGGTGGCAATGAGGGTAGACACAGAGGACGCTACGATTGTGCACGTTGAATGGCACCTTAGACTTGACCCACTTGAACAAGATGGTAACACGTGTCTGGGTGCAGGCTTGTTAGTGTCATCTTCAATGCTGCTGGTTTTTTATTTAGTGGTGGTGGTGGTGGGAGGAGGGGTAAACAGTTTACGTTATCTGGTAGAACAATGCGCCATTTCGAGGCTAGATGACCTCAACGCTCATGCGCCAACAACAGCGACCGTATATCAACTGGCGCCTGGTCTAGGGCAAGTGGAGGGTACTAGGGTGAGTGTGGGACTAGACAAAGACCCTAGCTCTATAACTGATCTTTGCTCTCTTCCGAATCACAAACGATGATATGCAAACTTGACATCATGACCCTGCCATTCTGAAAATGGCTAGCGCGTGAATATAAATGCAATAAAATTAAACAGAAAAGTTACCACCCGCAGCTATTAACGCACAAGTACATTCAAATGAGTCACCAGGGGAGGCGACAGCGATTTTCCAGGCCAAGGCTCTAAAACGACCGAGGCCTAAGCTGAATAAACTACAGAACAGTTTCTCAGTGTCTGCATAAATTATTCTTCCCAACACGTACTAATGGACTCATAAACACTTCGTTATTGCTGATAAGAAACAAGCCCGCGTCCTAATGAAACCAAAATGTTTTGTGTACTCTGGTCTTCCTCAAGGAGGCCAAACTTTAGTTACATCCAAAAGCTTGCCAAAAAAAAAAGTGCAATAATCGGAATCGGGTTGAGTCTTTTTGAATCGGATAAATCAACAACATTGAGCAAGAAGACAGGTGACAAAAACATCGCGATAACACTTGTAAACCAACCTTCATGAACAAGAAGCATACTTCATAACCGCTCGATGAAAACAAGCAAGAAAAGAACATTGACCACAATGATGCAGACGTCCAAATCTCATCCACATCTAAGACTCAGCCTTAGGCATCATTCTCGTCGCGGATCTGAAGAGCGCCTCCCACTTTACAGAGAGAGAGAAAATGCGCGTGATAGATATAGACAGAGAAGACAGAGAGAAAATTGTAGTAACTTGAATCTTTTTCCTCACACGCGCGGGAGTACACAAGGGTTAGTAAAACAGCCACCTACAAAACTTACAGCAAGGTGGCAACAAAATGGACCCCACGAATCGTGTGAGAATCTCCTGGCGAATGACAACACCTGTGGTCGTGGTTCTTCCTGCCACATCCTTCCCACCTTTACTCACCTTTCTGGTTAAGCTCTCGGTTGATGTTCTCGATCACCGAGGCGAACCTCTGCTGGTTCACTGCCAGGCACTCCATGGTGACGTAGTTGACCGTAGGCCACGCAGTTCACACAGACTGGACGTCCACACGATCTTCACACTCCGTCATCAGTCCGTTCTCAATAGATGGATGCTCTGACCTTTGACATTCGTTGCACAATTTTTTTTCTCAAAACATTCCACTTCGGCTGTCACAGCAGTAGTTTCGTCTGTGAAGTCTGGGAAGCGATTTATTTGTGCTGTCGGACTTTCAACCGGCACAAGACCACCATCTGAAGCATCATGAAAAGAAAACGTGATCGCAAAAAAAAAGAAAACTGCAGCACAAACTGCAGCTTCAAATGAACTGAAGAAGTGAAAAGAAAGGAAATTAAAAAATACAGAGAAACGAAATGAAAATCAAAACCTCAAAGACTACACGGATCAGCGGCTGGTTCCAGCAGCCTGCAGATAAGAGAGTTCAAACTCGCAAGATAAAAACAAAAAAACAAAACAAAAAAAAAATCCGCTGGTTTCAAGGCTCAGTCTGACCGTCTCATCGGCTTTGAAATTATCTTTGAGGATTTTGCGCTTCGCATAGCACTGTCACAGGTATCTCTTTTAAAAACCTTTCCTACATCCGGGCAGCGGCAGAGACATCCAGGTTGGAAATTAACGCACGACTTCCTCCCTCAAAAAGTCACCATCGGATGGCCGACGTGCACAGGTATGCATCAACGAACAGCAGTGCGAAAGCCGTTAACGGGTTAATGAGAACCAATTTTTAATGGACGCAAAAAATATTACAATCATCTACTCTAGGCTGAATTGGCCAAGCTAAAGTGTAAATTTCAATGCTAGTTTGATTTTTATCAAACTTTTTTAAAATCAAATTTTTTAATGACGCTTTCAGAAGTTCAGTCCTCTGAGGCTGAAGAGTGATCACTAGAATGCACGTGTCTCAAGGGTTTGCCGATAACAATCATCATGTGGCTGGCTTAAGTATAGAAGAAACACTAATGACATCAGACACACGCATACGGAGTGAGAAACAAACGTTTGGGGAGGATAGCTAAGACATGAGGGAAGGAGAGAAAAAAAAACATCTGTAGAGGTAGCTAGCTGTTTGGAATGTAGGGGGTGCCGAAAAGGGAGGGGTAAAAAAAAAAAGAAATCGAAGGGAAAATGGCGAAAGACTCTAATATTTTCCGGTATAATACGTCTTCGTGGAGGAGTGGAAAGAGTTTGTGATTACATTGTAGTAAATTTTTTGCACCTTTAGGTAAACCAGAACCGAAGGGAATTGCCACGGGGTAAAAAAAACACTAACAAACAAACAGCACTAAAGAGGTATATACTGGCTTGTATTTGTGGTGAGTGGGTTGGTTGGTTGTTGTGGCTTAACGCCTTGTCAGCAGCAAGGGCCATATCACGAACTATAACTGCCTGTATGCTTGTCCACAGCCTCCCAGTTTGCCTGTCTAGTTGCCTGAGAAAGTTTCTAAAGGTGCAAAAGCCTCGGCGTAAATAGAAAGTAATGAAGTATCATCCCATATAGAAAATGCATAGGAGAGAAAACAAAAATAAAAACTAAACATTTATTACACATTCAAATAGTGTAATAAACGTAGCCTTACAATCTAGACACCAGAGGCAAGCAATCTTAAGTGTTGCCACCAGTAATGAGTTAGGGGCCACAAAACAGGAAAATGAAGGTAAAAGGCAAACCTGAGCGCAAAATTTTTTAGTTTCATATGACCGGGTTGAGTTCATTGCAATAATGTTCCTGATCTAAGCCTGTTCACTTGATAAGATACAGGGTTAGAACATCGAAATTCTCACCTGCGCTTTGGACACAGGTTAAGACTTCATTTCTAGTGACGTTAGAAAAGTAGACTTGGTGTTATGGAAAAGTTTTATTACCATAAGCTCCAAACTTTCGCATTAGCCGCTGCCTTCACTTGCATCAACGGAAATTATAATTTATTCATGTTGGGTTTATTACCTCTAAACAACTGAATTAAAAAAAGCAAACTAATGAATGCGCCAGGTTCTATTAACCTGTCTAAAACCTTGCCTTCACTGGCTACTCGGGTTGGCCTTTAATGTAAATAAAAAGTAATATACAACACTGCCAGGCATGCTCTGTGCGACTGATCAGGCGGCAGCATCCCAGGTTGCACCGGGTTAATTTAGGACTGAGAAAAAGAAACCCGGCGCTGAGAGCAAAGTCGGTCAAATCCCAAGGAATGGCTGAAAAAAGGCCACCACAGCCATCTCCGGATCCCAACCCCTATTAAGACAAGGTCCGCCACAGCTTACGGAAATCTGCCCGGGTCTGGGTAGCCCCGGTGCCGAGCACACTTCGCGGAAATCCCCGGCAAACAATTATGTGAAACTAACACCCAGCCATCTTCCCCTTTCTTCTCTACTTTACCCTTACTCTCCTCCTCAAGATCTCTACCTTTTCTTCTCTGTATTCTAGCTTCTTTTAATAACACGAAAACCCATGTTTCCTTTCTCTCTATCGACGTAGATGTAGCCGTGTTAATTGGCACGTGCAGTCCGTAGTAACTTGTATAATGCTCTGTCATTAACCTGGGGTCACCTACAGTCCCCGCGCTGACCAGTGAACGTGAAGACAAAGCAGGTAAAGTTCTGGGTGGACACGCGCGTCTATAAACTTAGCTGGGAATGTTACCTGTCAGATACAAAAACCTACACCCTTCTTTGGCATTGACTTTTGGCTATGCGATAAATTTAAAGAAGTAATAAATGTGTCGGAGCTACCAATTCCCTAACAACGGACCCTCCAATCGGTGTGCAACCTCTTTAGCAACAAGGGCGTTTTACGCCGAGCCAGCAACTACTGCTATTATATCACAAGGCAGCCAGCCCTATAAGCAGATGCCACATGCAGAGAAAGAACAGCGTGTCCGAGACGAGAGCTGAACCCAGGACAGCCAACCCTCACTGTATTAGTGACAGGCGCTAACCGTTGCGCCACCGGGTCGCCCTCCTTAGCAACGAACTTTTCCTCGTCGCGCCATTGTCGGAAGAACTTATGGTTGGGTTACAGTGATGTCACTTCGTCGAACCGGCTTGAGTGGGGCTAGTTCTCTGAGTTATTCGTTTTAAGTTTCTTCCGCATTCGTCTGTTTTTTGGCATTCAGTGCCCTTTGCTTTCCTACACTTCTTGCTGGTCTGTTCATCCTTATGTTGGACTGTTTCAATGCTCCTGACTTTTTTTCATCTACGACTTTCACCTTTCCACTTGAATGTCGATCTTCTCCATCTACCGCAAAAAAAGGCCAAGCTTGTTTGACTTCGCTATGACAGAGTAACAGACGATGCACTGTGAAACTTTGGATTTATTTCGATTTCACTGCGATCACATCATGAGTTTTGTTCACTGTGTTTACACGTGCTGATGCCAACACTGAGGATCTACTTTTTCTTGCACCAATAACACTCAGCTCCTTGCTACTATCAATCACAATCGTAACAATGGTTTTAACAGACTAGAGGTGCGATATTTAAGTGCACCTATAATCATTATTATGACAATATGGTAGACAAGATAATATTTCTGGATAATCGTGGTCATATCCAATAATCCAGTCATTATAAAAGGGAGAATTTACACACCTCGTAGAACGTATAAAAAACTGCTTTGACTGCCTCCGATAATACTATCGGAATAAACAGCAGGTAACATTCTAAACAGAATGGGATAACTGTTACAGTTGCTGACATCTTAAAATAAACTTGGTAATAACACAGAGTATGTTGATTTTATTCCCAGTTTTCCCTGACAGAAGGTAAGAACTAGGTATGATTTATAAGTCTTCATTGCAGCCCAAAATGTCGAACTCCACGCTAACATTCTTTAACCAGTCTCTGATAATAGTTTTTAGCACACAGAGACCTGGATACCGTGTAAACACTTAAATTACAGGATCTTATTGTGAAAAGTACAGGATATTCTGACAACACAATCCCGGCAAGTACTGGCTTGGGGGCAACATGTAACAGCTTCTGACAGCACGTCACCACGGCGAGCAGCTGCTGGACGCTGTTTACAACAGCGCCAACTCCTACACCGATGTTGTTTTCGTTTCTCGCGGGAGCTTGTCGTCATCATCAATCGTACTACCTGTGCACGAAGCACGGCCGAATAAAACGCAATAAACTTAGTCAGGCTCTAGCATGCACAACGGCTCGTGTAAACTAAAAGTGAAGAGCGATAAAGAACTAGTATGGTGCAAATTACTGGTGCTAATGATTTTTTTTAAAAAACTCATTGCAAGATACTATTTCCCGAAATCTGGGTTTGCTCCCCTAAAAATCTCGACATCCACCCCTACGTGCACCGTCATGCACAGAAAGAGGTCAGCAACGCCGCAGACATAAGGACTGTCCACGTGTTTACGTCGTGAAGACGTTAATTAGACGTATCTTTGTACAAAAGTGACGTTACGATTTTTTAAACCCTTTTCTGTCCTATGATTTCTTTTAAGAGCACCCAACCCTTTACCTCCCTTTAAGACGAATGGTACCGGCTACTACGACATACGCACAGACTGAAAACAATCCATGGATGGTAAATGCTATCCAATGATGCGTCACTTCTGGAAGACTATAACTACCATACTTGTCTGTATATACTTGGTATGCAAAAGAAAACATGCCACGTAGTACATGCAGTGTCCGAACAAATTAACCACAGTGTTCCAATAGTTTTCCACAGTTGAGAACACATTTTTTGGGCTGTTATCTACCTGAGGACTGCAACCTAAAATATTAAATCTAATGTTGCCGTCCAACATCAGTGATGAGCTTCCACTTTCAGCAACATAACTCTTCTCGAGTGACAATGTTTGAAGCACGTAGTCTCATATAATCTTCAAAGCGTGCAGCCAGGCTTCAAGACAGTGCTAAAGTTTGCTAAGTCACGTTTTGCGCGATTCGTGGTTTTCGAGATCAACGAATTCATTTCTCGAGATATGAGTAGATCGGTCTGTAGTGGTGCACTAGTCGATCGTTACTGCGCCAGCGGGAGGGGGGGTGTGGTTTGGGTGTGTGTGGGGGGGGGAGGGAAGGGGACTTAAGTGCGTGTACGCCATCAAAATGCGTCTACCCTGTCTAGCTCCTCGCACGCGCGCGCGCGCGACAGAGTGAGTCATCGTCAGGCGACTTGGCGGGCGGGAGGGGGGACTGGGGGCACGTGCGATGGAGAGAGGAAGAGAGAGAGGAAGCGCACGAAGGTGTGGAGTCCATATCTCAATCTTCGCCAGGGTCCCTGACCCGCTCGCTGTCGAACTCCATCGATCTGCTTGGTTTCACTCACTGGGGCAGCGCGCGGTCACAGTCATTGGCCAAAGGCTCCGGCGTTGGGCGGCACTGAACACCGCGCGAAATTAATTTCGATGTCATTACTCCATAGCCGTAATGAACGTGGATTAAGAAAAGTCATACGAACCCTCGGCGGCCCCTGCTTATGCTATTAATACCGCATTCGCTACGCCAGCCGTAACAAACACGATTGCACCGGTCGAAATGTGTGTGTGTGTGTGTGCATGCGCAGCAGCTGTGGCAAACGGTGCGTGACCTTGCTACTACACTGCAATCGGAAGGTCTCCACGGGCAAGGCAATCAGTTGCTCCCCTACAAGTAAAATTGTTTCGGGTAGTGAATTATTCTTACCAACAAAGGCATCCCACTCTGCCCCGCCAGCGACACTGCCAATTATTTGCCTCCACACACCTGGGGCCAGTTGCACAACACATTTCTAATTTTAAACACTTTTAGGCCTTAACTCTACTTAGTGAGTTAGTTTGAAGTGCACACCACAATTTTAGAATTTTTAAAACTAAAACTGCTTTAAGTAAGATAAAGTTGTTTAAGTCTGACTTTCCATCCTGTCAGTACAATTTTTTGTATGTTTTTGTGCAATGCATCAAAATGGCTAAGAAGAGATTTTGCTTATTTAGAACAGTTTTATGGTTTAGAAACGTGTTGTGCAACTGGCCCCTGAATGTCAAAGACTTCTGTCACCTCTCGAAGCGAGCAGAAACTATGCTTCTGTAATGGACTAAACAGAACAGTTATCTACTTCATCTCGCCAGGTTGTACACGTTACCAATCCACCGCCAAGACTTTGTCCTCTCCCAACTTCCTGTTTCATACAACTACAAAATGTAATACGTCAATTGTTAGGTTTGCTTTTACCCAAATCTTATCATCACATGCCACATGAAGAGATCTTTGACTCTTCAAGATCTTCATCCTGTTGCTTCACTAAAAGCTGTACCTGACTCTGCTAGTCTCTGTATGTATTCATTTGCTGGGAGATGGTGTTTCCAGTTCATCAGATGTTTGAAAAATGTATTTAAACTAACTTAAAAAAGCAAACTTTTCTCATAATCTTCGTTGTCCATTTCCTAGCATGCAAACTGAGTCTGTTCAGGTTCGTGAAAATGGCTGTTCACAATATTTGTTTTCATTTAGCATAATGTACAACTAAAATGCTTCTTTTTTGGTGCTAGAATGGGGGATGGGATATTTTATCTTATGGAATAGTTTAACAATGCACTAACAACAGGATTTCTCAGAGTTGCAAACATTTATATTAATATAGACTGGGACAAAGATTTTTGATGCAGAAGACAAAATATGACAA
The DNA here is from genome assembly GCA_004794655.1 of Marisa cornuarietis. Taxonomy (NCBI): domain Eukaryota; kingdom Metazoa; phylum Mollusca; class Gastropoda; order Architaenioglossa; family Ampullariidae; genus Marisa; species Marisa cornuarietis. The sequence continues at coordinate 5,203,535 of SMMW01000576.1, read as the reverse complement.
CATGTAGCCCTGGCACTCTAGGCTGGCTTCCAGCTTCAGACTGGATCCCTGGAGACAGACTGAATCTAGCCTAGACTAAGTGGTACAATAAATGTCAATTCCACATTACAAAAATCCAGCTGTCACCAAACTGGTCTAGTGGTAACAACTGCAAAAAAAGTTCTTATCCTGTCGTTCATAGTATTTATAATCATTATAAGGGTATATATTAGAAGGTCATCAAGGTTTACTGTCGCACAGAATTTGTCCTAGCTTGTGAATAAAGTTCACCAAAATGATTGGTAAGGGTTCCAGATTTCATTGTTTTGATAATGTTCAGATGTCTTGATGGAAAGAAGTTAATGCAACTGTCAGTGATAGCCTCCAGTGGTTCAACAAGGTTACAGAGGCTAAATGCAACAAGGATACTAGGCAGTATCCATCATGGGATCAGATGAAGGTCAGGCTTTCTGAAGTTTGCTCTACGGCTACTGTATCTGATTACTGCTGGCACAATACATCACAGATTAGATGATGCACAGACTTTCTGCAGTCTGCTCGAGGTCTATTGTATCCATCATGGGATCAGGTGATGGACAGGCTTTCTGTAGTCTGCTCTACGTCTACTGAATCTGATTACTGCAGGCACAATATATCACAGACCTGTTGGCTGCTATGCAGTCAAAGACAAAGTGAATATTTATAGAGTCTTAGAAAATAATATGAAATACATAATGCCAAAGACCAAAGAAGCAAAGCCAACTAGGAGAAGCTCTGTTCTGTCATCAGGAAGCCACCTGTTCATCATTATTCCCACAATATCTTGTATGTATTTAGCAATCTTCACTGTGCTATTTTTCAGTCATCTACTCAGCCCTGATATTGTTTTGTTTTTATAGAATGACATGACACTGATCTCTTTAAGCCTAAAAGTCACATTAAACCTTGATGAATTTTATTCATTTCTTCTAATCTCTGAATAAAGATGTCACTGCCTTTCATAGCATAGCATCTTGACGAATTAGTTTGTTTTAATTTTTCTATCTAACCACAAGCATCGCTGCCTTTAATAACATTATGCCTTGAAGAATAAGTTCATTTAAGTACTTTTTTATCCCACAGCCAGTACATCATTGTCTTTCAGAATGTAACATAAGCCATCAACTAACCGGTTAAGCAAAAAAAGATGATTGACATAGCTGGTTTACAACTTTTAAAAATATTTAACCGTGATCTGCATTACCACAAGCTGCATGATTCACTCATTTTATTTCCTGAAGAAAGTCTAGAACGAAACTGTTGATAAAAGAAAAACTGCAGTCATGCTGTTCGGTATTCAGCCAAGGTTTCGGATACATTTTAAAATCTCTGTGTGTGTGTTACCGGAAAAATCAGTTCTGAGAACTCCCTAGTATTAGAGGTCGTTTAGCATGAGAAGAAGTATTCCTTGAGAAAGAAATACTCTCCGCGTGAATATGCCTCTGAAAAATGAGTACAAGACGACAGACTGAGCCCTGAAGACGACGCCCCAGCAAATATAAATACACCATCTTTTGAGGCAAAACTCGAGCACGGTATCGCATCACGCACTTTCCACAGACATGAATCAACTAACACGAAATGTCAACAGCGACAACAACAATGACGACGACGATAATATACTCACGAAGCCCAGCCTCGCCTCCCCTCCCTCACTCAGGCAGAATGCACGAGCCGCATGTGCGCACCGTCTGCGCACGACCGCATGAACAACACACGCGCACGCATCACTTGTTCTCTTCACGCCGCGCCGATGCCGACCTCCCTGATGGTGACAGCAAGGGCACGAGAGTGCAGTCAACTCCAGTCTTGCAGTGCCATGCTCCTACATGCAGGCGGTTTGCTGGCAGGCCGGCGGCAGTGGCGGCCGGCCGGCCATTTTACCTAATCTCTGGCAGGCAGTAAGAAGCGACGGGACGAGGGCAGATCGAAAGCCTGGTCAGTGCCCGTGGCAAGGCGTCCGGAGGACGTTTCTAGACTGCAGGCGAGTGGCTAGCATCGCTGTGCTTCCTCCGCCTCTTCGCCTTCTCCCCGCGCGGCGACGAATGAATTCGCCTAATCGATACTCTACAGGGGAGATAATGGCACCTGGCATGTCCAGGGGCACACATTCCAGTCTACCCACAATTCTCTTCATGCTCTCCCTTCCTCTCCCTGTGTGTGTGGATGGGTTAGTGGGTGGATGGATGAGTGAGTGGAAGGGGGAAAGGTGGGAAATCTGCAGAAATCTTCAAAACGATAACTAGTTTTTTTCCCCTTGCAGCTGCTGTGCAAAGGACATTTTTTGCACTGGGTGCTGGAAAAATGGTACAAAACAATAATAAATCAATCTCTCTCAAGCTCAACTGATCTTGTAACTGAAAGTCCTTATTATCAATGACACAGTCAAGAACATCTGCATTTTCTTATTTCATTTTAATGTCGTCAATAGGAAACACCTGCTTCTTTCCATCAACCTCTGTCAAGAACTCGAAAGCCACATCTGTGGCGTAGGAAGATGCTCGGTTGGGGGGGAAGCCCCATGCTGACAATGAATGACGTTTACATTCTTGCCTTCCCAGCATCTTTTTTTTGGGGGGCGGCTGCCCCCCTTGCCCCCCACCCCACCCCCGGTTCCTACGCCACTGCACATTGTCAACTATAGAGCAAACAGTTCTTACCAGCAGTGTGGACATCAAAAATTAAAACAAACAGCTTTTTCAAAAAATATATGTATGTTCCAATTCCTTCTCTAGGCTCATTTGTGACACTACTCGGGAATCCTTTACAACTACATAATGAAAATCCATTCAGAATTACAATGTAAGTGCATGACTGAGAGCTTTGTAGCAACAGCACAGACTATAATAAATGCAATACTTGCAGATATCAGTGTAGACAGAAGGGTTAAGTGGAGGAACGGCAAGAAACAGCATTGGCTGCAAGTTCCAAATCTTTAGGTACAATTAAGAGTCATATAATACGATGAAAATGGCATGAATGATAAGATCATAGATGTTAAATATCAATGCACTTAAATGGCCATCATGTAGCTTAAAGGAATACATGCATATCTTGTAAAGGGGAGAAAATTCAGTTCTTTATATTTTTCTATAACTGGCAAAAAATAATAAAGGTCAATCAAGAAACAAAAAGCATGCAGTTTTGACCCAGAGGCTGTTCAATCAATAAACAGCAAATTTTTGCTAACTGGTTAAAATCATCACCTCTCCACTCATTCTGCACATGATCTAAAACTCATTTGTATGAACTTCTAAGAAGTTTTCAAAATGGAAATTATGAAACTTTAATGATGTCACAGAGTCTTGATGTGTAGTGAGCCTTAAAGCATTTTAAAAATTACCCATGAGTCAGCCAATCAGGCACTAACATAGCACAAAGCTATCTTAATTTTAATCCAGAATGGATTTTAATCTGTCTTTTCACTGTTCTATTCCATTGACACAGCAATCTTTTAGCCCACCAAAACATTTCACTACACAATCACCTGACTCTGCGGCAAAAAAATTCCCTTCATAATGTTACCAGCAGTGAATTTTTTTTTGGTGAAGGCAAGAAAGTAGTATTAGAACAAATAGCAAAAACTACATTGCAATTTCCCTAAATTTTCTGTGTTAAAATTTAATATTTGGTGTTCCTTCTGACCAGCGCGAACATTCAGATGCAGCCAGCACACTCCATTTGAAACTCGCATACTCAACAGACACAGATAAATAATCTATCATGCCTCTTTATAAGGTATCAGTCTCTGAAATTATAGATTTCTTCCTTTTCTCACACTACTTGTTTTATCCACAGTGTATAGTTTGTCTTTTTTTTTTTTAACCCCACAAGCTGCTATAGCTATGCACCAAAGACAACAAATACTACCACTGCTATGCTTTTGCTGCTGATAATTTCTGTAACAAATTCTGAGTACTTGCAGATATAACTGCAAACTCAGAACCTCTGAGACAGACACTCTTTTTAGAAACATGACAGCTAACCTCCTACCTACTTTGGTGCACATTCTCACAGGCCCTTCTTGGTCAGTCACTCTATTTCAGCTCTTGTCACTCAGTCCTTAACTTTCAGTGTAACATGTAACTTTTTTAATCTTTTAAGATCTTTAAGATGATGGGCTGTTACTAGTTTCAGGCATAAAAGAAAATGAAAAAAACTGGTGCTTTATAGTACAATAAAATAATTGAGAGAAGAAACAAATATCATGATTTGCACCCTCTACATTTGTCATAAATTATTAGGCTGCCACTATATGTTTCTTTGCATAAATAAAAATGCATGAAATAATATCCAGTGTCAAGTCTAGTGAAAATTTCTCCTTCTGGTCTTCATCGCATATTAAGAGGCATGTCACTGATAATACATGTAACAACAAAGAGTATTCTTTGAGTAAGTGATATCTGTGTGTGTGTTGTCAACATCTGTTGCAGTCTAACGATTGTATAGAGGCATGCATGTTCTCGTGTTACCCCAACTCTGTATGAACACCAGTTGTCTTGAGACGCTAGCACATTATCAAATGTCGGTTCACGTGACCCCAAGTCGGCTGGGTGAGGGGGGGGGGCTTAGTTTAAAAGAATCTGGACTGGTGGGTCATTATTAGTCGTTAGTGCATACAATGAATGAATGCTGTGCTGCTGTTACACTGTAGTTGTGCCTGACGAATTAGGATGACTCACATCTCTATTTCACATCATCGACATCGAAAGATACAATGTCTCGGCAAAACGTCACACAGCTTTTTAGGACTCGAACCCTGTCGTCTGCGACAGTACCCTGCATTCTGCAATGCCACTCATTAGTCTTACAAATAATTTTTTTTTTTAACTGTGAAGTTGCCTACGTTTCACACTACTTCATCATCTTCTCGTAATATAGCGTTTCTCATGCAAACGACCCCGACCGCCAAAGCCTTGTTACTGTTAGCTGAAAACACTGGCGGAAAAGTTTATTTACAGTTCGGGGGGGTAGCCATGTCTGAACCCAAACACTCCGCCCCAGTCGCACATCTGTGCACTCTTCGGACTGCAGTTCTTGAAAAACAGCCAAGATGTGCAAAACATTCTTACCTTCAAAGTGAGGCGACTTCGGTGCCCTCGACAACATCAGTGCAGTCCTTCCTAATGACAAGCTAATCTCACTTCGGTGCATGAACAAGGTTTCTACACGTTCGCGACGCTTGACAGTTAGTACACGCGCGCGGCCACGAGTCAAAGCTTATTTCGCATTCATAGGTCATGGGGCACGCGCAGCCGCAACCATCTTCCTCTAGCGTCAACTCCGAGAACGTCGTGACCCGGGGTGGAGACACGTCCGTCTCTGGCAGAGCTCTTGACCGCATGGTCTCCCGCGCGCGCGTTATCTAAGGAAATAGCTCTAGCATATGCCAAGAACTAACTTTCTGATGCACTACTAGCTTACGTGAAGAATATCAGCATCATCTAAGTTGAAGTAAAGGGTCAAGCAGTACTGAAGGTTCTTGGCGTCGAGGGCAAAAATATGCGCCACCGGTCACAATCAGTTACATATACTTCTCATTTTCAGAACAACAATGCAAAGGCGACTTTAAAGGACTGAGCCAATTATCTTAAAACGAAATATGTTAAAATTAAAAGTGTGGGGTTGTTATGAAAGCACGAAATTTGAGAATCCAATCAGGCACCGCGGCGATGTGTTCTGATAAAGACGGACATACGGTGCGATAACCCCGGAAACATTCTGGTCAACGCATCGTTAAGAGATTTTGTCTTGGTGCGTATTTACACAAACATAGCTGTGTATTGTCATGATCAAGCGCTAGGTACTGTACATTACTGTATTTGGTATGCTGTCCTATGCTGCTCCGAATCTCGTACAGGGTCTATAAAACCTAGGATTTTGCACGAAGCAGGGTCGCCACACTCGTAGGACACCAGAAACCCTCACTCGCAACAATCAAGCGGCGTAAGCTTAACATCCAATCCAACATGACACTCTGTTGAACTGTTCTTCGGGTACCTTGGAAGGTGGTCGATGCCACGGTGGCCAGAAGAAAAAACTGGCTTGCAAAGGAGTGGATTGGTCGTGCCGTGCAGGACCTGCTGGCCATCGCCCAAGAGAGGACTGAGAAACTTATGTGGCCACCTTTATTAGATGATGGGAATATATAATCTTATGAGACCACTGGTACTAGGTGACATAAATTGTTCAGTTCTACTGTGATCTTATGGGGACCACCGTCACAAGGCGATAAGAAGTGTTCCGCTCCATTAAAATCTTATGGAACCATAGTCACTAGGCGATAGAAATTGTTCAGCTACATTTTATTTTTAAGGGACCACCGTCGTATATGCGGTCCTTTAAATAATAGCAAATAATAAATATATTAAATGCAAATAGCTAATAGTAAACTTATTTTACTGGGTTAATTTCTCTGAACTGCCTTTTTTCCATACCGTACTCCTCTTTTAGATCCCCTCTCCTCCAACAGAGACGTTTTATGAATGACTTAATGTATAAAGTGTGACCATGTATCAATTTCCCTGTATTTCTAGCAGCTGTGTCTGGTCGAGAACGAGCTCCAGTCAAAATCTGGATTAGTAGTCCAGTCCTCGGCGGGAGGAACCACCATCCGCGAAGCCGCGGGTGACGAATGCAAAGGTCTCATGAACGCTCGGTCCTTGACGTCCCGCGTGATGACTACAGGGAAGGCGTCACTAGTCACGAAGCAGGTGACTTCTCAGCTCGAACCCCTAATGGTTGCTCTCGCCAGCCGCCACACATTTTACTGACTAAAGAATACTGTTCACATCGGAAGGAAGCTAAACAAAGGTGTCAGGTGACCGACAGACAAAGGATGCCACCCGGAATTACAGGGTCAAGAGTTATGTTTTCTGAGGCAGACAGCGTCAGTGGTAACTGTAGCTAGTGTAACATATTCTATGTTAACTGGGTCAAGTAGGATTGACACTTTGTACACATTTCTAACCTTCCTAAAAGAAATTTTACTTCACTTTCTTTTACAAATGCCTTCATTTTCCCTTGTTCAAGAATAATTTTCATTCAATCTGTTACAGTGCAGTTAACGAGGACAAATATAAAAGCAGAATTACTTTGGGACGCACATGGATACAAGATCACTAAGATGATCGATAAAGTCCAATAAAAAAATAACATTGAACAATCAACGTTTATTTTTAGCTGTCAAAATTGCTATGCAAAAGTCGTTACTAAATGACCACGCAGTTATTCTTTATGTTTGATGGTTTAGTGGGCGTTTGGTGGCGTAGTGGATACACTGTCATCACGACAGTGAGAATAGGGTGTAGTTGGTTCGCATCTGAGCTCTGACACACCTTTCGCTGGATGCGACTGAGCGTCAGTGGTTTTATCAATCAATCCCTCTGTGTGTGTGCGCGCGCATGTATGACCAATTTGAATTTGATGTCCACCTTAAAAAGGTGTAGCCTTGTGCAACAGTGGGAAGGTAATCACTATATAAATGTGCTGTATTATTAGTGTTACACTATTTGATACTAATTTCAGACATTTACTCACGAAAACGTGTCTACCCACTGTCTACACAACTGCTACTGCCTTGTTTCCATTACAATAATTTTGACACTTTAACATTTACTTCCCAGGACTTGATCAACGAACCTTATTTTTCAGTACTACCAAACTAAGCCCTCCACAAATATTGCAGGTCAAGGTTCTTTATACTACTCTAATGTTAGAGACACCAAGAGCACAAGGAATCTTTTTGATCATTCTCCAAAACTTAAGCAGGTGAAGCCCTGATTTGGTGATAAGATTTCACAAGTTAAATAATCCTAAATCTTTGTGAGGTAAGGACACATATTTGCAATATTCATGTTCTTCTGCACTTTCTCAACATTCAAGCATATCTTTCACGTAAGGTATAAGCCTACACATACACACAATGATGCAGCAACTTACTGCACACCATATTACTGCAAACTTAGGAATCCAATGACATTTAACTTGTGTACCAATTTATTTATGACAAATGTACCACAATCATACATCATTCACCAATAAAGAAAAAAAATTCAGTCAGCTGCAGAATTTCACAGCACCTATTCCGCTCACTCAATTTTAAGTCACTTTATCTGTATATTCCTCTCATTCTAAAATTACAGTTGCAACAAATTCTCTTACGAAATAACAAGTCTCCTGTAATTCCTATTCAAAAGCAGGCCAAAACGTCTTTAATGTGCTTTCAAATTGTTTCTCCAGGTCTGTTTGGCAAAAATGCCCTTGGGGAGGGGGGGGGAGAGGAAGCCAAGTGACAAAATGATTGCAAACCTACCTAAAGAAAAATAAGAAAGACTAAAAATAGATCTCTATATATATATATAAGATCTTTCATGGATCTATATCCATATCAGATCCGCTTTTACATTTGTGCAAACAGCGCCTGGAGAAAACAGGGCTGATACAGCCCAAGCACCCATCAGGGTTTTATTTTACGCTTGTGAAATTCTGCCATAGCTGTCACAAATATGACCGCATAAGCCAATCACATATCACAGTACTTAAGTCAATCAAGGTCACAAGAAAAGCCCTGGACACTGTGCGCTGGCTAATGGAGATGTGAAGGGATGGTTGGGCAAAAGAACTCATTTGTTTAAACGATAGGCAAGCTTTGATCTGGACAATGAACAAGTTCTATCAAAAATCTAAAAGTCTTTATGATTTTGTAGCAAATCGCAGAATACTCTGTCATACTGTCTTACATGCATTCACTCACAACTGCTGGTAATTTGCTTCTAAACTGGCACCAACGCAACGCGTGGCAAAGAAGGCATTTTAGAAGGGCAGCCATGCTTGCTATTACTATTTGTTAATCCATCTTCTTCAGGACACATGCAGCACAAGGTGGAGCTGTTAACTGTTCCTAATTTTAGACAAGGCTGAAGTAAATTTACCAATGGAAAAAGATACTGCTGGTTGAATGAACCATCTTTGATAATCCTGTAGATGGAATGTTAACGCACCATGGTAAAAAATGCTGGTGGTTTGCATTTGTTGTTAAGCAAACAAGCAATCAAATGTGACTGGTGTAAAATATCAACACCCCCCACCCTTCAAAAACAAAGTGAGGATTATAACCATTATACCACTTAAGTACCCTTATGTACAAGCCTACAACTACAGGTTTCTTTACCACTCCTTATTAAAAACCAAATCTTTAGCATTGTACAGCAACAGAGCATTTTACACTGAAAATTACACTTTCCCACACTTTCACACACAACCTCAGCTGAGGCATAACTTCTTCCCTGACAAGTCTAGAGGTCAAAAATATGGGTATACATATTACAGGAGTGAAAGCCATGTCTTTAATTAAGGAATGCGATTAAGTAGGAAAAGCAAAGCTGTTGCCTACTTCAGGAGAAAGAAGTCGTCATCATCTCTATCAGGACATACTGTGAACACATACAAATTACAAAACATTCAGCTTTATAATGAATCAAACAGTATCAACTTACTTTGCTTCTCCCAGATGTGTATGTACATACCTTCAAACAATTTAGTAGCTTTAAGTATATAAGGAAAATAAAAAAAGGTGGGCGGGAATTATCAAAAAGCCAAAGGTTAAAACCACAAATATATTTCTTTAAAAAAAATTACCTCTCCTGTGCCCACAATTAAAAAAATAGAACATTAAGTACTGTATTTTGACATCCGTGCTTTTAACAGTTAGTGATGTAATTGTATGTTGAAGCAGGAGGGGGGAATAAACATTTCTACTGATCACTAAGATCAGAGATCATGGTGCTTGCCCTTTCAATTAGTTCTTTTTCAACCATGAGCATAGGTCTTAGAGTTTTAAATTCATGCAAACACATACACAGTGAAACCGAAAGCAACAAAATAAGCTTTGAAAGGGCACTTAAAACAAAAAATCTGAGCACTTTCGACATATGGTAAAGTTACAGTTTCATTTCAGTCTTTAGAGAGGTGAAGGGACACAATGCACAATGTACATATTTAAATAATACCATTGTCTTTTCACGTACAGTCTTTATCTTTAACAACCCTTTCAAATTACACACAACTACGTGAAAAATTGTATATACATGTCAGCTCTTGATTTACATAGCGGATGTTAAAAGATGTCAATCAAAATAATGGTTATTATTTCTATTCCAAGTTATTTTTTTCACTTGGCTTTTAGTAGAACTGGGTAAGAACTGTCCTATTAATCAAAGGTTCAGTGTGTATCCAGTGAAAAGGAAATGTACAACTTCCAAGATTAAAATGCCAATGCACATGGTCAATGTCCTCCCCTTAAAATATAATAGCTAATTAAGTATCCCTCAAATTTATGAGACGAAGAAATGTTTGTCAAAGGACTAGCATAATTATGTTAATTCTGGCCTGTAGCAGCAAGCTTTTAAACAGATGTGTTCAGGTGTGCCATGACTTTGTTTTATACAATAAGAAAAGAGCAAAGAGCTTCTCTCAGTTCGATAACCGGTAGTAGCCATTAAACCAGAAAATGTAGGTCTACAGACCACAATTTATTACAGGGTTTAGCATATGAGTCTACAGTATGCTAGGTGGACATCACCACACACAACTGATACACAAGACTGCTTTGTCTCACAATAACCTCATTGCAGATAATAAGTTTTCAACACAAAGGTAAAGCAATGCTGAAGCTAGAATTTTACTTCCTTTAAAAAAAAGCATGATTATATCATTTGTGTTGTTGGCAGTCTCACTCTGGACAGGTTTGCTTCACTGTAAACTATGTACATTTGTGTCTTAGCATGAATCATCCAATATTGTCCTGCTCCTAAGTATTACCTTCAAAACTTTGACTGTATAAAAACAGGTAGAGAGAATTGGCATGAAATAGACTTGATATTACCTAAAATTCCTCTGCCTTCTCAAAATTTACAAATGTTGGCTGTTATACCTTTCTTGTGCTGCTGCAGTTGCCACACTTAACAGACAGTTGCCTCCACTGACCCCTCACCATGAAATTTGTATTTGTGTGGCTACATCAACATTCTTTTCAAATAAAATGGTTTATGATATTAATGGCAAAGGATCTGTTCAGTATGTGAGATAGAAGCCTCTGAACAGTGCAGTTCTCACTCGGGTTTTAAAAATAGAAGACCTTTTCTGACATCATTAAAGCAGAATTTCTAATTATGCAGTATCCAGTGAATCATTATCATACATCAGATGCTGTTGCATTCTGTGAGAGTAGCTTAAACTAAGACCATATACGTACTTGAAAAATTCATAATGCATTTCTGCAAGAAACTGATGACAGTGCTCTGTTTAATCTGCTTCAAGTGTACTTTATAATTTTATGCTTGACTCAGATTAGTCTTTAACCTTACCTATATATGAGAAGAGCACTCCCATGATATTCTAGCCACTATGCACTAAGGATGCCAGCTATTAATAATGAAATAAAGCAAGTTTTAGCTTTTTAAAATGAAACTGCACAGAGGACATATCTATAATCACACTGTATACAGCTGATACATATGAAAGTTGACCTGTAACTTCAGCAACTTTTAGCAAATGTTTCTTTTCTGCAGACTTCATAAATTTGTACTGGGATGAGAAAAGAGGGGAAAATCAGCGACGGCAGAGTCCAACAATTTGAGCCTTTCTCCATTATATCTTACTTGTAAGTCAAAGCAAAATGCAAAAACCTGGTTAACTCAAGGTTCAAAGAAATGAATATCGTGGCATGTTCTACTTTTCAGATGACGTGAAGTTTTGGCAGCAACTGTGTACATACTACAGTATCTTTTCGATGCTGGAGGCTCCTCTATTTTTGGTGCTGCAATCCACTTGTGAAGGTTTTTGACATAAAAATGGAACAAATCAATCTACTTTCGTGTTCGCCGATGTGCTCTTTTAATCATCCTTTGTGGACCTCCAGGCCTGCAGAGGGAAATGATATCAATTTATCAGTGATAAATAATGCTGACACGACTTTGAAATAGGAAAAATGGTCATACATGTAAACTTGCATTCATGGTCATGCACATACGGGCAACCACACAGACACATCGGTACAACCATTTTTAAGTGGTGTTTTGTTTTAGTAAATACAAGTTTTGAATTCCCCATGTAATGAAACAGAATAATAAGATGCTGTTTACAAATATGTTTACAAATGAAGACTACAAGACTAGGTTTTATACAGTAGCCTAAGCTATGATGATTCACTGCATAATTACAATGTCTAACTGTTCCTATTCTGCATATTCCAGGTACCAGCACACAAAATATTTCTTTTTAAATGAGTAATTTTTCTCTATTGACATGAAAGTATAAGAAAATATAAGATAAAACAAAAGCCGCAACATGTACCGGTGGATTAAGTCCTACCTACACAACCGAAAAGCCAGGGTGCTTGTAGATGGACACTGTGGCCGTAAGGTGCTGCTACGGCATGGAGTACCACAGGGGGGAGTACTCTCGCCGACCTTGTTTATACTCTTCATCAACGACCTGGTACCAGAGCTCCCAAAGGGAGTCCAGGCAGCACTGTATGCAGACGACCTGGTCATATGGTGCTCAGAAGAGTATGCAACAACAGCAACCCACAGGATGCAGCTTGCACTAGACAAAGTGGCAGCCTGGGCAGACAACTGGTGTGTCACCATCAACCGAGACAAGACAACAGCCACACTTTTCTCTCTCTCCACCAAAGCACAAGCTGGAGACGCTACGCTGACACTTGAAGACCAGCAGACGTACCTGGGAGTCACTTTTGACAAAAGATTGACATGGAAGCAACACATCCTGGACGCAGAAACAAAAGCTAGAAGAAAGCTGAACATCATGAGAAAGCTGGCAGGAACACACTGGGGCGCTAACGAACAGATCCTGAAGACCGTGTACCAAGGTACTGTAAGACCACATCTAGAATACGGATTAAGCACGTGGATGACAGCAGCCAAGTCACACCATCAGACCTTGGACAAGGTACAGAACCAAGCACTGAGAATCATAACAGGCGCCATGAGATCTACACCAATAGATATGATGGAGCAGATAACAGGCATTTCCCCACTAAACAAGAGAAGAAAATGCAAAGCACTCGTGCAGGCCACCAAGTACAGGCACAGTGAAGACCACCTGATGAGTGCCAGACAGAAACTACTGTCCTCGGGAAGACTGAAAAGATCTAATTTTGTACGAGAGACACAGGCATTACACAAAAAACACCAAACAAAGCTTCCCGCGCAGGTCCTGGTACCGACTCCCTCCCTCGATCCTCCGTTCTGGAAAGACAGAACCGGGAACATCACCATCTGCACCACAGTTCCTCACCTCGCAACAAAGGATGAGCATAACAATGTGAGCAAGAGAGCCCTGACACTAGCCATGCTAGAAGAAAGGTACCCCCAGGAATCATGGATAAGGGCCTACACAGATGGGTCAGCCACAGATGCTACCCAAAGAGGAGGGGCTGGTGTCTACATCCAGTTCCCAAATGGACAGCGGCAGGCAGCAGCAATACCAACTGGCCTCCAGTGTACAAACTATAGAGCAGAAATAGAAGCCCTGGTCCATGCAGCAAATACCATCAGCAGCAAAGCAGACCACGACAGCCAGGTTGTCTTCCTGACCGATGCTCTGTCTGTGCTGCAGGCAATCAACAACAACAAACTGCCAGACCTGGAGGATGCACTGCTAAACACCAAGTGCCTCAGAACAGCCCTACAACGGATCCCATCACACTGCGGAATAGATGGGAATGAGGAGGCTGACAGGATGGCTAAGTTGGGTGCAGAGGACGAGCAAGAAGACAATGCAGTCAACATGTCAGAGATGAAAACCATCATCAAATCTATGTACAGGCCACAACAACCACGAGACAGTTACCATCAGCTGTCCAGACCGGACCAGGTCGTTATTTTCCGCCTCAGGACCGGGCACAACAGACTGCTTCAACATCTACACAAGAAGCTACACCTCGTACCGTCCCCGAGATGCCCATGTGGAGAAGCAGACCAGACTGCAGAACATATCCTACAGGACTGTGGGAACCTCCGTCCCCTAAGGGAAGAGATTTGGCCACAGCCGGAGACTCTGCATAACAAACTGTACGGGCCAGTGGAGACTACGAAAAACCACCAGTTTCATCTCAAGAGCTGGCCTCCAGGTGTAACCAGGCGAACGACAAAAAAAAAAAAAAAAAAAGCCACGTCTCTATACCAATTAGTTTTTGAGATTTTTCGGTTCAAAGTTTGTGATTTGCACCTCAGCTATAGCTACTTTATTTCAGACTAAGTTTGAAGCTCTCATATACTGCATCTTGAAATATTTTGCCTCCATGTACTTTGTATGAGAAATAACTAACTCTGACTTTCTACTCAAGTGACTGAAAAATTCATTTGCAAAAAAAAAAAAACAAAAAAAAAAAACAAACAAACATACTGGGAAAAAAACACACCAAAACGTGGAAAAATAAAATTTTGCTCTTTATCATTTTGCATAAATCATATTTCAAGTATTCAATTTCAAAGAGTGTTAATATATGCACCAAAACATAATTACTTCAATGTTACCATTATATACTACTCTCCTGATTGTTTCTAAACTATATGTATTTTGTAATCTGTATTAAAAATGTCAATTTTACATTAAAAAAAAGTTAACTTTAAGCGGCATCTTTTGGGTACAGGTTCGAGTTATGTTGCTTCAAAGCTGATGGATATTTTGCATCTTTTATTATGCTTTAGGACTATTTACTAGAAAACACAGGCATTTCAACCAATCTTTGCTGATTTCATTCTATAAATATATATATCAATAATGATAAAATTGCTTGTGAATGATAGGGCAAATACCAACCCAACTATCAAGATGTGTTACATGGTACACAGAAAATGGCCACAAAATATACAAATTTTTTGTCAGTCACACAAAACAAAGCCATATTTCATTTGACCGATGAAAATGTTTTTCTTGCTTGTGATACAAAAGCGATATTTGGATTTCTGATGTTCCCTTAATTACTTTGACATGAAAACGAGTGATTTTTGTGCGATTGCCCACTCTTCAACAGCGGGAACGTGCGTTTGCCAGTACTTACATGTACTCTACAGAAGGCTTGTTTATTAATACAAGAAGACATGCTGTAAAGCAGAATTCTGATTTTTGAAATATTTTTTAATTTTATGAGACTTACCCAAATGATGACTGTCCATTTCCTGGTTGACTGTTTTGCCCAAACATAAAAACTGCAGCGGATGACTGGGTGGACGCTGTTCCTGACTCAGCAGCCTGCTAATTAAATTTTCAAATCTAGTTAAAATCTAGTTATATCTTAAGAAGGCAAGGGTTAATGGTATCCAAATCGTGTATGAAGTATTGTATTTGTAACAGAATTACTTATGTGTAAATGCTACAAAAAAAACATTACTTTACTCTACCTATATGTTAATAGTATCATCCAGAAAAAGTTCATTTTTCTTACAAATTCAGATCACAATAATTTTCTTATACTGGTATCAACTCATAAATGCTTAAGGGCTACATATAGTTTGCAAGCTATGTGTCTGGTTTCAGAAAGCATGAGATTTTTTTTTTCTTTTTTATATTCTTTTATCTTCACCAAGTAAACACATTTACTACCACCACCACTACCCTTCCATACCCTCCCCACACCCACACATGCATGCCAAATAAGAACCATGGTAGCATACCCCAAACTGGAAGACAGGAGCAGATGGAGTGCTGCTATTGGCTCCAAAGTTAAACGATGGGGTAGCTCCAGGGTTGAAAGAAAAGGCTGATGTAAAAAATCTCTTTGTAAAGCCAAATATCAATGACAACCAAGTTCATCTTAGTAAAATAAAACCAATCTTAGAATCTGATGTGTGCAAGTTATTATGCCTGTAACTGTTAGCATGTAACCAATCCAAACAATTTAGTTAACAATCAGTATCTTTCAAAATGTTGATCTCTTTCCAACAAGTTTTAAGAAACACAGGCCTCCAACAGCTAACAACTTAAGTAACCAATGCGGCATTTACATTCATCTACTTTAAAAGTTAACATAAGCATATCTTGTTCCAAATGCTTGCTTACAAATTTTTTTCAGTCTGAGCAAATCATTCAGTTCAACTGTTAAATCTAGTTCTAAAATCTCTGAAAACCTGCATTTTTGCCTGTTTTTGGAAAGTAATAAAAAATCTCCACTTCTTTAGCACCACTGAACTAGAACTACTATTACAGCAACATGTATATGTGTTTAAGTTTTACATTGGCGAGGCCTTTGTATCTCATAAGCCAAAATTTATTTCATGCTTGATTCAGGTTAGTTTTTAAAGCACATTACTCTTGATGCAGATATTAAGGTGTAAGGATTTTAACTAAGTCTGCAATTACTTACGTCTGATATTTCCACCAAAGGATGCAGCAGCACCTCCACTATTTTGCATGGTGGCATTAGCAGCACTTCCAAAGGCAACATTTCCAGAGCCTACACCACCAGCTGCCACGCCAGCACCAAAGACAGGACCGGTGCTACCTGAAGCATTTCCATGACTGGTGTTGAATGAGAAAGCACCATCCTGAGAGACAGTACTGAACTGAAAACCTGTGCCAAGCACTAAAGGCTTTTCTGGAAAAAAAGAAAATTTATCATATGGAATAGTTAGTTGTCAATTTCTGAAAAATGTTTAAGTTTCTGACTGTTAATCTTTTACTCTGTAGACTGATACTAACACCTAGAGGAATTTAACCAAAAAAATAAAAGAAAGGAAGGGAAAGACAAAGCTTAAAAAATTAAACTCATAGAAAGTGTTTAGCACAACAAACAATATATTTTTAATTATCCAGATTTGTTATAAACTTATTATCTTGAAATTTAAATTTGGTAATTTACCTTCTGAGGACTGTCCAAACTTAAAGACGTTTGATGTGGTGCTGGCTGTTGTTGGGTTTGCATTGCTTTGCTTAAAAGGTTCCACAGCACCGCTAGACCCAGTACCAAAATCCAGAACTTTCTTTTTTTTCATAGGGCCCTCATCTGAACAATAAAATAACCAACTCTTAAAAGCATCTAAATACAGTAAAACCTCCCTACTGAGACTTGCTTAATCCATTAAAATCAGGTGTAACAGAGAGGTCTAAGTAGGGAAATCAACCAGTCTGCTTTCCTTTCATGAACCATAACTTCAGAGACCTATTAAGTCAAGTTAATTTATTTAAATGTGGAAAATAAAGTACTATACTGTAAAATACTGTACATACTACTTTTTTGTTTTTAGCCATCATTCTTATGTCATTATGCTTATTCTGCCACTGTTGCGCTTGAATGAAGATTTATAGAGAAATTATCTATACATGAGCATAGTTTTAAGCTGTGTTGGTGAGGTAGTCATAATAGAGATGTTTATACAGTAAACTATGTCCATGAAAATATTTTGGGTCATATCAAAGTGAGTCACAATATGGAAAACCTTACTGTTAAACCTCTCTCCTTACTTGATTTCTTTGAACTATATTTCATTGTGGGGTGGTGACCTATCTATGCAGGTATTCCATTAATGCTGCAGCCCACGGCACTAATCAACACTCAATAACCCTAACCCTACCATAACCCTAATAACTACCATAATCAGGACAAAGTAAACAATATTTCATAAGCTGCATGATTCAAATGATTATTCTTAGCACTAACGAAAAACACTAAAGACAGGAAAAAGGAGTTTTAAAAAACAAAATCAGAACAGCAGTTGAACAGCGACACTCAAGAGTTAAGTAAGAAGGATCACCAAACAGAAATAGTAACTTTTTATTGAAAAGATGAGCTTTAAAGACAAACCCAAATGGTTTGCGTTTTTTGAAGATATCAATAGATACAGGTAATATAAAGCTAACCTGTAAATTTCAGCCTCCAAAATCCATCCGTAGGGGGGGAAAAAAGTGTATCAAGTAAATGTAATGTTTAAAGGAACAAGAATGTCCTTTTTAAAATGGTTTGGCGTTTCACAGAACTTAAAACAAATTATTCATCATTCAAAGACTGTACTATGACAAAAATATCCAACCATTTGGATGTTGCCATTCTGTTCTGGCGATGTGCTGCAATGCTGTGACCCACTGCAGAGACCAACACTCCAGCATTATAAAATGCCAACATGATGGATTACTAAAAGATATCCAAGTTTCAATAGTCACTTACCTTTATCCAAACCTCTTTTAGAAGATTCTGTTTTTGACACGGCATTTGCATCAAAACTAAATCCCAATGCAGGTTTAGCTTGCATGACAGGATTCTCTCCTTTAGGTGGTGGCATTCCAAAAGTAAATCCAGATGTTGAGCTGTGAGATGACTGCCCAAATTTAAACCCTTCTGAGGTATCCCAGGCCTCGCCATTAACTGTAGGCTTGTTCCCAGAAAAATCTAGTTTTGGCACTTGTTGAGATGACACACCACTAGCAAGGCCTGAGGACCTGGTGACCTGTGAAGGTAATCCAAATGAGAATGAAGGAGTAATGGTTGCAGAGGTAGAGCTGGGACCTAACACAAACCCTGAGGGAATCGGTGAGAATGTCAACCCTGAAGGTTCCTTACTATCACTGGCTGGGGTGGATGGTGCAGTAAACTGATCCAATTCTGAGGCAGCACCATTGTTTGAGCCTGCAGGCTGCTGAACCCCAAACCCAGAGGTTGTTGCACTTTTGTTTTGATCAAAAATTCTATTATTTGTTGGTAAAGGATGTTCAGAACCTTGTGATCCTGTTTTCGCACCAAACCCAGATGAACCAGCCCCCTCTGTTTTCATAGGCACACCAAAACGAAAACCAGCATGAGATGTCACTGACTCTGCAGCAGCTGAAGATTGACCAGCACCTACAGCAAAACTGTTGGCAGGCTGCCCAAACAATGGTGTAAAGGAAGTGATAGGTGAAGCCAGCACACTGTCCTCCTCCTTTGCACTTTTAGAAAAATTAACTTTTTCACCTTCAATTGAACCCTGGGCAGCAGTGGCACTGCTCAGCAATGTGGTCTGAGACTCAAGTGCGGACCCTCCTGCGCTTCCACTGAAAGTTGGGGATAAAAGAGAACAGGCAGCAGATGATCCTGAAGGAGCTGTAGAAGACCCAGTGCTTGAGACACCGAAGGTAAAGTTAAGGTTTGCAGGTGGCTGGGTGCCATTAGACGCATGTGCACTTACAGCAGGAGAAAAGCCTCCAGCAAGAGGTGTTGATGAGCCTGCATTGTTAGACGAGTCGGTAAAACTGATCTTTATGTCAGCTGTAGAGTCTTTATCTGCAGATGGTGATGCACTGGTGTTGCTGCTAAACTTAAACCCTGTTCCAAAAGGAACAGCTGTGCCACTACTTACTGTGGCTGCAGTTCCACCAAACTTAAATCCTGTGTTTGCTGTGGAAGAAGAGGTACCTGCTGCACCAAAAGTGATACCACTCTCTCGACTGGAGTTGCCTAGAGCTGTGAAGACAGAGCTGGTGCTAGACGAGTCTTTATTGGTGGAGCCCCCTGTCAAGAATGGTGAAGAAGTGCTAGCTGCAGAACTTCCAAAACTGAAGGTGATGCCTCCAGAATGTCCAATAGCTGCAACCACACTGCTAGATGTTGGTTGAGTGTTGCCAGCACTGAATCCTACATGAGGAAGAAATCATAGCATATTATTTTTTTAAGTCCTCGTTCATATATTTTAATAAAGATTTTCTGGAATGAAATAAGTTATTTAACCAAAAAGCATTTTTTAATCAATGGAATTTAAGTAAAATACACCAAGGATAATCACATTTCACCATATAACTAAATACTGACCATGACCAGCTAAAACAAGGTTTGTTACATCAAAGGGGTTTTCTTGAGGAAACTGTTCCAGAAAGTAAGCTTTATAAAAATCTTGATTAACTTTACAAGCATATTTCATTTATAGAATAAGACATGAAAGAAAGAAGTTCCAACCAGCTGCCACATAAATGAACTTGCTCAGAACTGCAACAGCAGTGTGTTATTTGCCCTTTTTGTTTTCAAGGTAAGAAACCTTACAAATGGTTTATGTACAAAATACATCAAAAGTTTCCTACATAAATTTGTATGCTGTTCAAACTAGGATTGTGACACGATTCGTTGTAAAGTTCCTTGTACACTGTCTTTTCGGAGTGAGCTGGCTTTGAATTCATGATGTCTGTAAAGGGGGAAAAATATATTCTAGCTAATAAAAGTGTCCAGTTGTTAGCAGATGTTTTTGTATTTACATCCCAGTCTCAACACTCCAAAAAAAAAACCTTTAATGGCCATAACTCTCTTATGTCAACAAAACTTAACAAGAGACACTACTACTGTCTGCAGCACACCCTTTGCTGTTATTCTTGTTATAACTCGCTTTTGTGATTTCCTGATTTCCTAGGCACATTTTAACCACCAGAAAACATTTATCAGGCTACTAATCCTCAGAGTTTTGAAACAATATTTTATTGCCTAATATTAATTTCCTGCACTCTTCAACCTATCACTAACATTGCCGCTGCTAACCTTAAAGACTAAACTGAAAAGTTTGCATTTTTTGCAGATATCAGTAGAAAAAGGTGATATAAAACTTACCTGTAAATTTCAGCCTCTAAAACCCATCTGTTACTTAATTATCCGCTGGCAAAGTAAGTGATTCGCACCTACGATCAACTACCTCAAGCTAGTGCACCATTCACAAAATTGCCAGCAGTCAACACCAAACACAGAGAGAGAATGAGTGCATTTCGGATTATTTGGACATTGAAAGTAGCAGTTTTTCAGAACCATGAGGAATGCAGAATTTCAATGTCCGAATAATATGAAATGTCGCTGGGAATGTTGTGAATGATGTACTAGTGTGATAATTAATGGATGGGTTTTGTAGGCTGAAATTTTGATGTTAGTTTTATATCGCCTATATCTACCAATATCTGCAAAGAACAAACCATTCAGGTTGGTCTTTAACACAGAAAAACTGATACCTACCAGGTGAAAATGTGCCAGGTCGAGAAGCCTCACATGCTATGCACTTATTACTGCTTCCTTTGTTTTGTACTGAGCAAATATCACACTCCCAACTGTCTGCAGGTTTGCGGAACTTGGCAAACAGATCTGTCTGGGAAGATGGAGCTGTGATGCAGACAAGAAAGATACATTACCAGAGGCTCTGCAATTGATTATCCAAGGAAACTGAACAGCCATGGTCATAACTATTTTCTGGGGTTATGGCTATATTTGTACACAGTTTAAGTCATCAGATAACATTTCCTTTCAGGTGTGCTACTTATCAACTAAGCAGGAAAATATACCAGGAGGAAATGCATAGTAGGTCTCTGCAGGATAGTTGTGTTTTGCAACTTTTTTTTTTAGTAGATGCCATGACAAGAGAATATTGTAAACATACAAGCTGCTTAAACTAGGATTGTTACAAGATTTGCTATAGAAATCTTCGTACACATATCTGTGACATGTTTGACAATGCTCAGTTTAAAGATGCATTTTCTGAACTTTCTGAATAAGCATACTGGTGAATGTATGTTTTCCATCCCCCCTTTTTCTTTTGGAAGGGGAAGTTAGTTTCTCATGCACATGGTTAACCCTCTTAGCACGACATAAAAATGAACATTCCAATGATTGGCTGATATATAACTGAAGACTGTGAAGATGACAGTGGGTGGTTTGTTTTTTATTATTGATGCCTAGATTAACATTAGACCAAGAAACCCATACATTTTTGGAAAAGAGAAAACCTGAACTTTGCAATAAAAATAATGAAAATCGGCTTGCCCATGCTGTTCAAAAGCCACATCTATGGCCCATCGTGAAAAGAGAGTTAAGTGTATTGTGAAACCCAAGTTTAATTGATGTCACTGTTTCCAAGACATAGCCTACATCAAAATATTTACCAAGAGAGGAGTAAGGAGCAAGCTAAACATTAAGTTTCTGGAGTTACTTGCACAGCAACATACAAAAAAAAGAAAACCCAATCATCACTGGTGAATAAAGCTCTATTATGACAATGGAAACTGAAACCAGAACAAGCAGGGCTTAACCAGGATAGGTCATGTACTGACTACCCTACGTATCATCATTGAATAGTCTACTAAGCTAAGATTAATCTAAGCAGCAATAATAAAGGGCATTCCTCACTTTATATAAGCTTTGCGGATTTTGAGGCTTTCGACAGTATAGACAGGGATATCATCTAGACTAGAGGCTGATAAACCACTATAGTATCCCTCCTAAGCTCATGAACATTAACCAGGGGTTGTACAAAGACTTGTCCTGCCAAGTTATCCACAATGGCAAACTCACAGACCTTTCATAGTGAAGACTGAAGTATGACAGGGTTGCATATTATTGCTGACAATCTTCCTGATGGTCACAGACTGGATTATGCACAAGACAAGCCAAGACAACAACACTGGTTATCCAGTGGACCTTTACCAAACAGCTAGAGGACCTGGACTTTGCAGATGACATTTGTCTCCAATCTTATCAAATTGAGCTGAGTAGGCTATCGGAGGAAGCAGAAGAAACTTAAGTCAACAGAAAGAAGACTGAAGTGATGAGAATCAACAACAAGCAAGAACTCCCAATAAAACTTCAAAGGGTGAACATCCTGAAAACAGACGCTTCACACATCTGGGGAGCATCGTCAACAAGGACAGTGAAGTGGATGACGACACCAAAAGCTGCATCAACATGGTCAAGCATGCTTTCAACAAGCTATAACCCATCTGGAACTCCTGAGCATTATCCCTCTGCAGCAAGACCTGCATCTTTAACACCAATGAGAAGGCAATCCTGCTGTATGGTCTTAAACACCACCAACAACATGCTCCAGACATTTACCAACCAATGTCGATGCCATATCCTAGGCATTATTAGATGGTCCAACAGGATCTCTAATATCAGCCTGTGGGGAAAAAACCCAACCAAACTCCCGCTAGCCAAGACATCAAGAAGTGCAAGTAAGGCTAAATAAGCAACACCCTGTGCAAACCAACTGACACTGTTGTCAGGTAGGCACTTGACTGGAACCCTCAGGGGAAGAGGGGAGTTGAGAGGCCAAAGCAGACTTGGAGAAGGCAAAGGATGCTGGAACCACATGGGTCCAACTGATGGGGCTGCCCTAAACTGGGTCCAGTGGAAAGGTGTTGGTGCAGCCCTATGCTCCTTGAGGAGGAGCAAGGACTAAACTTTGACAATGGAAGACTCCAGAGAGATTAGTAAACATTTCCTCTCTTTGTTTCATGCGCCCTCTAATCCAAACCCAAAAAAACTTACCAGCAGATGCAGCTCCAAGTTTAGGAGTCTCACAGGCAACGCACTGGGTTGCTTCAGCCTTGTTTGACAGCATGCAGGCATCACACTCCCATGTACCAGGACTTGGAGCAAATTTGGCAAAAAGGCTGTCAGTATTTCCTGTTGGACCAGAGGACGATGCACCTGACTTCGAACCTGGTACAAGAAAGTTGTACAGCATATATCAATCCAAGGCCTGCAGACATCAAGGAATAAAGATTAATGAAAAATGAAGGAAGCAAAAATTAAGTACCATTAGTTATGTTTGACACTTCATAGACAGCATGAGAAACCAGAAGGAATGCATTATATGCCACTCTCTTAGGAATATCATGAACGCATAGGGGTTTTTACATGGTCTACAAGGATTATAAAATAGATAACTGACCACAGTTAAAACACACAGGGTTGCAAATAAAACTCATTTTATAATTCTGTTTCTTGTACTAGGACATTGGAAGCATATTGCTGTATAGGGCAACAACAGCCTCAGTATCCTGAATTTTATGTATGCACTGTAAGTAAACCTGACTTGAGCAGCAGTCTTAGTCAGGTTGTTGCGTGTGCAATCACTTTTGTTTTCAAGAAACAGGGACAAATTCTACCTGGTGCTGAAGCGCTAAAGCCAGCCTTAGCAGTGTCACATGCAGCACACTTGATGGCCTTGGAATCATTCTGTATCAAGCAGGTCTCACACTCCCATGCTCCTGGTGGTGGTCTGAACTTTGCCATCAGGTCTTCACCATCCTTTGATTGAGATCCCAAGTCTGCAAACCAGCACACACATAAATATTTGTCGATAAGTA
Organism: Marisa cornuarietis; assembly: GCA_004794655.1. Lineage (NCBI taxonomy): Eukaryota > Metazoa > Mollusca > Gastropoda > Architaenioglossa > Ampullariidae > Marisa > Marisa cornuarietis. The sequence goes on along the minus strand of SMMW01000576.1, from coordinate 5,179,409 downwards.
TATATATATATATATTTAAAAAAAGCATATCTGCTTCATGAGGCCAGATCATTCATTTATAAATTCATCTTGACTGGTGCCAGCTGACCAACGGCTATGCTGGTCCACCAGTACTGGTCATCAGGAACAACTGAATACATGCAGTAGTAGACAAGGTTCTCCACAAAGACCTCTCAATTGGTGGTGAGCAGGTCTTGTATGGAACAACCTTTATGTCTGCAAGCTGGTTCTTCGATCCACCTCAGCATTGCCCTCCTGCTTTCTCCATGGTATCTTGAATGGTTCATGTGGGTCACATGGACAAACTGACCAACTTGACCACTGCAAGAAGAGGGCTCCTGAAAGGTCATTCTACAGCAGCTGCACTCCATACAAAGTCACCGATTGTGTATTTCATGTGAGAGGATAAACTTCTCTGGCATTTGATCTTGAATGCCTTAATTCTCTTCTCTGCATCAGCAAGCAGAGTCAACGCCTCACAGGAGTGAAACCATGAGACTTGCACACTTTGTACTTGGTAATCAGTCAGATGGTACTGCTGCACCAAATCCTGCCACGAGTATCTGCCGTTGAATTGCCATGTTTGGAAGAGGTGGCTTGGAAGTACCAAAAACTGCTTACATCCCTGAGCTGTACTTCACTCATGTAGATATCTGCTTTGCTTTTGCTGCTGACCATGATTGCTCTAGTCCGTGATCTCCATTCATGTTTGTCTGTTGGTAAGGTCTTGCAGTTTGCTGCTGGTGCCTGCTATCAGATTGATGTCATCTGCCAAACCTAAGTTGCATATGGGCTTCCAGTTGATGGAAATGAAGGTGTGATGGTCATTAAAGGGTTTCTCACATGATGTTCTCCATAAAGAGATAATGCCCTATGTTAGCAACACGGACCATCCTTGATGGACACCCATTATTGTGTGAAAAAAGCAGGTAAAAACAACTCGTAAATTTATAAACACTAGATAATGTGGTTTTCAATTACTATGAACTACCATCATTCAAGCCTCCTTTTGCATGCAGCACATGCATCTTCAGATTTAAAAGTTTAAACAAGGAACCACTTATCAGAAAAAGTCCTGCCAGACTAAAAGAGGGGCCCATCAAAAAAAGTATCACTGTAAGCTTTTGTCTTCTCTCTCTTTGTTTCTTTCTTTCTCTCTCTATATATAAATGTAGAACAGCCTATAAGAGCAAAATACTAATTACTGTTCAGCTAAATGTAGAAAGTTTAAAAACATGTTCTAGATCAGCAAGAAACTCCAAGCTGAAATGAGTTTATAAAAACTAAAAAACTGAAGGAACAGATGAAATTTAATCAGACAAAACAGATCTTTTCATCTCGCCGTGCAATATTTCATTACTAAACCAGGCATCCCTCCTAACATGAACCAGGTATCCGAAGGTTAATTTATCAGCCTATAATTTTTTTTACTTCACAATAAATTTCTTTGCAAATGCGAAGTGATAAAAAATATAGTCTTAGGGATAGCTAACTAAAGGAAAGTGAGCAAGTTTTCAAGGTAAGAAAACTCAACAGAACACTAAAAAATAGAAAATGAAATATTTAGGATTGAATTTTTATTAATATGTTTTGGTGTATTTGGTATAATTACCAAATTAAATTATAAATGTAATATCATGAGGGAAAACTTCTCCTGCCCCAAACTAAACCATTTCTAATATTTTAAATCATTTTTGAAATTTTTTTCCTTTGTTAACATTTTTTATTTATCTTTTGTGGCGGTGGTGTTACACACATAGGATGCATCTGAAAATCCTGACAACACACTTAACATGATAAAACATGCTAAAATATAATCAAAATTTCAAAAAATTCTAAAAAAAACGCCACCACAATAAAAATGAGAATGTACTCTTTGTAAAACTTTGTCGAAAATACTTTGAGATGTTGCGATCCACAGTGATGTGAAAAGGTAAGAAAGCAGTGGTTGTATGGTTTAAAATACATGAATTAAGTCCTTTATCTCTATCTTACTTGTTATCGTTTTTATCGGCAATGAAAAAGGACTTGTCCTCTTAATTGAAACTTTAAGCTTTCGACTCTAGGGAAAGAAAAGAAAACTGACCAGGACACATTGTGCTGTTGCTGAATGTTCTCTTCGACACTCAGATGGACTTAGTTTGTACTCATGAAGTAAATCCTAAAGATAATGGCAGCAAACGCCAGTGGATTAACTTTGTTCAAAGATGTGTACAGAGGTAATTCTAGGATTTCAAAAAGAGGGGCCCTGGGGCCCTCTCAATGGAAAAAAAGGGGCCCTTCAAATGAAACAAGGGGTCCCTCAAAACACATTTTCACTGCTTTTTCCGATAAATATTCGGTATACAACAAAATACTTTATTAATCACAAGAAATTGAAGATTAATCACTGATTATCTTTTTCTTTTATATCAATAAATGATCTTTCATCATCATTAGTGTGATCATAGCATCCTAAATTTGCAAACCAATTAGTCTTTGTGTCCATTTCATTGGGCTATGAGCTAATGTTTAGACACTTTTCATTTGTCTCATTAGTGCAGGGGTTTAAATGTTTCTCCTCGAGGCAACTTCTACAAGAAGACTTAATAGGTTTTGATGGCTGAAGCCCCCTCTCACAGCCTGCATTGTGGTATAGCATAAGGAGGCACAGCTTTCCAAGAACCAGCAAATTGGGAATTGAATCCCCGTAAAAATCAAATAACAGTTTAAACAGCTTGTGGAATCTCTCCGATATGCATTCTGTGTTACAGTTTCTTTGATCACAATCCATTCCTCTAAACATGCTGCTTTGTCAAGCAAGGTTTTACTGAATTTGCTGCCCACTTGTGCTGGTTTTCCAAAGAAATCTGTTAAGATACTTAATTCTTTGTCTCCATAGGGTGTTCTGTCTTCTGTAGACAGGAAAAAGATGGGGCGCATGGAAAGAACTCAAAATCCAGAGGCAACATCACCTGCATCTTTTGGGAACCTGTCATTAATGTTCTTGCACAGATTGTCGCAATAGCAACCCTGACTGCTTCTATGTCCTGTGATGTTGTATCAAGTTCGCAACACGTTATTTTTTAGTGTTATATAATACCGCCGGCATAAGTTCCGAAACGTCATGAGGGCAGAAATAAATTAGAATTGAAAATAGTTTACCGCCAAAGAGTGTCTGTGGTCGGAAGTCTGAATGTCTCTGCAGCGTCTTTGTTCGGTACTTAACACACCCGGGGTTGTAAACGTATTCTGATTGTTTTTAGGCAACTTTACATCTCATGCCTTCATCCTCGTTCATTAGCCAAGACCATTTCTTCAGCCATTCACACTGACAGGTTCTCTGGATGCGTGGTTTTTTACGTGCGGTCTCTGTCTCAATTTGTCTATTTCGTTGTCTACATTTTCAGTTCCAACAATGTGTGCGGCACACTCTGACGAGTTTCTGTTTCTTCCTGTCCTTGTCGATTTCTACTTTCTGGGGCATCTTCTGCTGCTCTGGTCATGAATGAAAAGTCAAACAGAGTTGACAGTCGCGTTCCCTTTGTTTTCAACTCGCTTGCTTCCGATACCCTTTGATCTCTCCCATCGTAAATGTTTTCGCATCAATAATTTACTTCCCGGGGCGAAATTTGGAGCAGGTTGCATCAGATGGATAACAACTGGTCAGTTTGAAAACTGTCCAGTCATTAGCATCGATTCTAGTGGGTCAGTTTCAAACCAGCGCGAAGAATGACAACAATTATTTTTGAAGTGTCGCATCGCGTGTTCAAAAGTGCGCCAGCCACGGTATTTGTGCGGGCACGTGGTCACGCTTCCAGACTATGCGCCCCTCAGCGAAATTTTGCGGGAATCCCGCAAGGCCGCAGCCTAGAATTACCTCTGTGTGTATATACAGGTCTCTGTTCTGTTTAAACGTGCCGTGCGAACTTCGTCCCCACACCACACTCAAGAATTTGCTCAAAACATTTCAAAATCGATTGTTATCCAGTCACTTACACAGTACAAGCAAGTCTTGGACTTTCAGTAAAATGCAGAAATCTTACTCCTACACCAGTGCTTACTATACAAAAGCATGAGATGTTAAAATGAACTGTGAAAGCTGGTAGATTAAGCACCAGATATGCAACATTGACAGTTTCTACACCATCTGGTCTACAAGTAATATCGTGTGACAGTCACAAACACATCATCATTAGTTGTATCTTTATACAGCATAATGCTAAAAACAACTGACAGTGTGAGGGCGCCATTGATGTGCGTGATCGAAACAGCTAAAAAAGGGAAAAAAAAAGAATTGTGGGTGAGAAACATAAGGAGCTTAAACGGGAACATATGCAAGTATCCGTAAGTAAATAGAAAATTTTGCATGCAGCTAAATGAGGAAGAAATAAGTTTTTACATCAGTAAACATGATTCGAACTATCATTATATTTTAAATTGTAAAAAAATCCTTATCAGCAGTCAGTTGTAACTATTGTTGCCCATTAAATTTTGATTCGATTGACTTACCAGTCTGTTGAATGAATTCAGTTTGAACCATTTAATTATTTTTTAACTTCATTCGAAGCTTCTAAATAAAGCTCCAATCTGTAGGGCTGTATTCCAAATTCAGCTGTTTCATTTTTTGGGCAAAAAAAAAAAAATCGCTTCTTGAGCGGTGTTTCTTCATTTGACTTGAAGACATGCACACTTGCTGTTACAAATCGCGTAAGAGAACCTCCAGTACTGGTGAGTACTTTTACCCGCCTTCCTAGTTGCAGGTGAGAATGCAGATGTTTAAGCATAATTATGTACTCATGTTTTGGAATTATTCTTTTAAAATGAACTTAAACCGATCAAAAAAAAACGATGTTGCGCTTCTGTTGTCCTTTAAAGGCCTTTCACCATTTGATTACACTGACACTGCTTCACGTTAATGCTAAAGCCAACAGATATTCACCTTTCTTCTCTTCCGCTACTACAGTTTCTTGTTTTGATTTAGAAACAGCCTGGACACCAGATGAAGCAGGCGAGGCAGCAGCTGATGCTTCAATCATACCACCCCCAAGGACATCCATGACACTGCCAGAAGACAGCTGTGAGGCTGGCTTGATGGGACCACCAAAACCTGAAGCTGAAGCCATGGAACTGTTGCTGGTCCCACTGGCTCCTAGGATATCCATAACACTGCCTTGCTTCAGCTGAGATGCTGCTTTAATACTTCCAAACCCTGAGGAAGTGGCAGTTTCGAACATACCACTAGCTGAGGCCATTTTAGGAACAGCATCTGGAACCAAATATTCCAACACTGTGTAATGGTCATGCTTTTAAGAACATGTCATTGCTACTTTCACTTAATTAGTTTTGCTAAAATAAAAACATTTAAAAAGCCCTGCCCTCCCCCCACAACCACAAACAAAATTTTCAAATGCTTCACAATGTTGAAGGTTATGAGCATCTAAAGGCTTGCAGCAGTAAAATTTTCTTGCTGTACCGAAAGACATGCAGCCATGAAAACATTAACTCCTGGTTAGGTATATGGTTATACTATACCACCTCCTCTGTTAAAAGCCCAATATTTAATAAATAAACCATAACGTTCCTTTTCCACACGATCTTCAAAATTGTGTTGAGACTGCATCTGGGTCAGGTTAGGCACCGTAAGCATCATACATCAGCTAAATTTTTCTCAAACCCAAAACACTGAGCACTAAAGTTTCAGATTAAAGTTAAGATTCATCACAGACCTTACACTGGTTTTGAAGAAGTTTCAAAATTTCTCCCAATGCTGACAGGCATGTTAAGGAAAATAGGAAACAAAATTTTTTTATTTCTGGGAAGGAAAGACAGGGTGGTTACTTTGCTAGAATTGTACTGCCCCAAGTTTATGAAGGAATGTAGTGGGGTGCAAAGTCATTTTTCTTAAGGATTGGGTAAAACACTACTGTCCAAAATCTGGGTTGAATACTTGTCTTCATCCTTGAAATACACAGCAATAAACATCAGCAAGCACAGAAAAAGGTCAACGCCACAGGAAGTGGGGGCAGGGGGAATTAGTGTTTTACACACACTGATACATTTACATAGTAAAGGCTTCGGCCTATGGGAGGGGGGAAATTGCTGTTTAGCGCCGAGCCAGCAACCAAGGCTATATCATGGCAGGGCAGCCAGTCCTGTACAGCCAATAGGAGAAGTGGGATTATATGGTAATAAGCAATATCAGGACATCATGATTTCAACCTCTTTCTATGCATGATGATGTTTGTAATCACCCATCTCAAGGTTGGAAGCGGGTATATTTACCAAATAATTTGAAGAGTCTTGCACGGCTTTACCCAATCATTGAAAAAACAGTTTTGCACTCAATTAGACCTTAACCCTCTTCGCACCCGCATAAAAATAAAATTACGTTATAAAACAATGACATCACTTAAGATGGTGAAGACATCAGTGGGTGGGTGGTTTTTTGTTATTGCTGCTCTTAGGTAAATATAAGACCAAGAAACCCATGCATTATTTTAAATGAGAAAACTAAAACTTTGCAATAAAGTAAGGAAAATTTCCTACTTTCACTCTGCTGACTGTAATCATCCAAGAAAATTCAGTTTACTATTTAAAAACAAATCAAGACATCCACAGGGGCTACCTGCCTTCATCAAAAAAACATCGACAAAAACCTATCTCCATCAATTAGCAGCAAACAGAAAGGCTTAACTCGTTCGAGACATGTCTGCTTACCATTGCAGACAAGCTGGCTCATATAGAGTTTTACATGTCTGCCGACAATGGCAGACAAACTTTGTTAATTTTTTACACGCATCAAATGCGTTGTTTGGGATAAAAAAAATTAATGAATTCGAAAGTTGATTCATTTTTCTATCGAGTGATCTTCTTTTTATGTCGTAGTTTTTACGTTTGACAGTAATTTTCTGCGTTTTCCAACGGTACCTGTCTTTCTGTTTAAAAAATGGCTAGCTAATTACCGGTATTGAAATTTCGACCGGCAGCTTTGAAAATTTATATTTATTAACCTACAGTAAAGACATCCATCAGTAATACACCGTTTTAAAGAGCATTTTTCAAAAATTCACTTGGTGTAAATTTTACGATACATAGGTTTAGTCATCGAGTATTAAAATCAAATGAAAGATGACGTTTGTACACGTTTTAGAAATCTTGAAAGTCACAGATCGGAAATTAACCAAAAAAATTATTTACACAATATATACCGACATAAAGTACCAAACAAACATATTTTTTATTAGAATATAAATTAAGATGTCAATATTACTTACTATTTTCTTCTCCTTGAAGTAAAAATCCATGTCAAAGTGAGACACAACGTGCTTCTTTTCTCGAACTTTCCTTTGTTCGCTACATAATCTTGACTTCCTGTCATTTCAAGGGAGAGAATCATGGTAGACGATTTCCCAATGGTTCGAGTAGTTTCCTCCCTTATTTTTTATTTATTTATTTATTTGTTTAAGGCTTGTAAAACATTTTAAAAACTTTTTCTACTTGGTCATTATCATGGCATCTTCTGTTGGAAATACTATAAAAGTCTGTTTTTAAGCAAACGCAAGGTAAACTGTTTCTTTTCTACACATTTCGATCTATCATTATCAATTTAAATTGTTCTTCTATCTCATTTAGTTATTTTTTTATGATTTTTTTGAAAAAGGGGTAAATTCTTCTGTCATAGGGGGATGAACCCGCCTTTCAGCTTTGGTCAAGAATGAGTTAAATATCTTTAAAATCGTTGGCTTTCAACAACAGATTCTTCGCTAATGTCACCAACAAAGTCATCCTCCGGTAAATTGCTCGATGAGCCACTCATTTTTTCAGGAAAAGAAATCGCAAAATCGCTCAGAATAAAATCAAAACGGCTCCAAAACTGCAGGAAGAAGACCTGACAATAGAAACAAACTTTCTTATTGGTTGCTTTTTAACCAAATAATCCAATAAAAGAGCTTTTTTTGGACCACTATAGCAAAGCCACGATCGTGGCTCAGCCTAATCTGCCGGGATCTGGAGGGTTAAAAGTCCACTGGGTTTCCCTAAGACAGATTTTTGTGCTACCATATCAAATGTGCAACATGGCATGCATATTCACACACACAGCACATTGATTAAGAAAGACACCAGTAAACTTACCAACAGAAAAAGACTTTGCCTTTGGTGCAGTGTTGATGCTGCCAAAAGTAGACACTGAGCCTGAAGACGAGGATGGACAGTTCAGCTGCTTACCAGCAGATGACTTGTCCAGTGATGGTGATAAACTCTGTGCCACCTTCAAAGGGGTGCTGAACTGGAATCGCTGAAGAGACCAGACAATAGCACTTTACTGTTTTATAAACCTGTACTGAATACTGCTGCAGAAGCATAACATTTTTTGTTCACGTTTGCTAGATATCTCATTGCTATCTCTTTACTTACAAACATTTATTTGTTCTCTCAAGGAAGACAATTCTTTAGGTTTCTTACTGCTTCTACTCACCTCAGGGGTTGCTCCTGCAGGACTTCCACCTGGCTCTGACTTCTGAATAGGAGATGAAAAGGTAAACTGTAAAGGTGGGCTTACAGCATTTGTCTTCTTTGCTGTGATGGGTGTTGATGTTGAAGACAGTACATTGGATGAAGCAGGTGTGGAGTAAGGTGGTCCAAAATTAAAAGATGGCATTGCTCCAACAGGTAAGGTAAAGTCTGTACGCAGATTTGGAACTTCTGCAGGCTGTCAGACATAGTCACATCTGGATACACTCAGAAAATTCGGGCTTAATACCCTATTTGTCAGATATTAAACATCACCAAATCAAGAAGTTATTTCATGAAAGAATAAAATGCATTTAAGGTCAAGAGAACACTCCAAATATTCAAATCTGCATTTTTGTAAACTACTTTGTGTTTTATGGCATGCCAGCAATGAAAGCTGTATCAGAGACAATGATCTAAAGGATGATGTAAGAACTTTTAGCTATCTCAAAAGGTCAAAGAAAAATGAACAATCAAACATTGTATTTCCTCCCTTCTCACACTGTCATCCCCCCACCTCTAAATACCAATTTCAGCCAAAATCATGATTACATTAGGATATCCTATTATCACCCTATGACTTATCCTTTTCTAAATAAAACTGCAAAATTTCACTGTTGCTGCACAAGCCTATCTTGAGTTTTGTTTTTCCATTCAAGCACGAGCCATTTACAAATTTAAGTTTGAAGTTTTAAGGTGCACAATTCCTGTGGCAATCAACACCAAACAAAGAGACTGAATGAGCTACATTTCAGATTATTCAGACGCAGAAAGTCTCCATTTATCATGCTATAGTAGAAAATTTTTCAGAACCATAGCAAAGTGGTGTTGATTGCTGGCAACGTTGTGAATAGTGTACTAGTATGACATAGTACAGTGTTTCCCGTGCTCGTTGAACAGGTGGGAATCGCATATTTTGTTACCGGATAGTTAATTAACAGATGTGTTTTGGAGGCTGAAATTTACAGGTTAGTTTTATATTGCCTATATCTATCGATATCTTCAAAAAAATGCAAACCATTCAAGTTGGTCTTTGAGGTAAGGAGTGGCTTAAGAAAATAGTTTATGGACAACAGGGTCAAACTTGAGTAAACATCACATTTAGAAACTTGATAAATATATATTAGGCTGACGTGCTTTTGTTAACAAATATACGTTTAATGTGCTTTACAAAAAGTAAAGGAAATCAACCACTAACCACATCGTCATCTTTCTGGATTTTCTGGTGCATTTCATATGTTTTGGTTCGTCTCATTTTTCTGCTTCCAGAGTCTGATGACAAGCCACCAAACACATTTTCACTGGTCTCACCTTGCCTTTGCCTTTCTGATGCTTCCTACAAAATGCCAAACATAGACACCTATATCTATTTTAATGAGTAAAAATAAACTCCATTTGTCACTGAAACTCAGCAGTAAATGGGATAATGCAAGAACTGCTTGTAAGCTGTTGAAAAAAAAAAACTATGGTAAATTTGAGTTGGCTTTAAGCTAAACCTTAAAAGATAGAAAATAGTTTGTTTTTTTTCACTTTCATTTAATACAAACTACCATGCATATTTGCAACTAATGTGCAATATTTGAAGACCCATTGTTTTAGGTTGTGTAGATGTAGCAAACACATGACATTGAGTTAAGGTATTAAATAAAAGCATTATCCATACCTCTACATCATCTCCTTCACTTGTAGATACTGAATGCTGTGCTCTCCTAGTTAGCATAGAGCTAACATTCGCTGCTTGGCGATTCTTAGCAATGCATGCCGATGTCAGTAATGGTATTTTACAAGTAGGGGGACCACGCAAAGGCAGCTATAAAGTGGTAAAACAAAAAGAACATCCTAATGAAAATCAAAACATAGTCCTAAGTTGATAACTGTTCAAGGTCAGAGGCCAGTTGCACAACACGTTTCCAAACCTTAAAACTGTTCTAAAGAAGCAAAATCTCTTCTTAGCCATTTTGATGCATTGCACAAAAACATACAAAAAATTGCACTGACAGGATGGAACGTCAGACTTCAACAACTTTATTTTACTTAAAGCAGTTTTAGTGTTAAAAATTCTAAAATTGTGGTGTGCACTTCAAACTAACTCTCTAAGTAAAGGCCTAAAAGTGTTTCAAATTAGAAATGTGTTGTGCAACTGGCCCCAGGAGGATAATCCAGGATTATAGGTTTCATTCTTACAGCTTCTTTCGCTATCCCCTTTGTCTTGCCTTTTTCTTGGTGTCAGGCAGGCCTTTGCCTGCCTCCGTTTGGTTCAGGTTAGATCCCAAGATATTGACATTTTTAGTTTTCCTAACTGCATAATTGAATTTAATGAAACTTCAAATCTGTACCAGACACTGATGCTACTGTCAAGTCTCCATTTCCATGTAATCAGGAACAAATGGTTCTATAACACAGGTGGACAAAGTTTGCCTGAAGGAAGTCTCTGGACCAGCCTGTCTGCCAAAATGTGAAGTTTACTTGTATTCATAATTCTTTTTTATTTAACCTTCTTTCCACAGCGGAGTTTTAAATGACGTAATAAAACAATGGAATACTAGACGTCAGTGGGTGATTTTTTATTACTACTGCTCTCAGGTAAACAATCTGCAAATTTTTTGAAAGGAGAAAACTTAAACTTTGCAATAAAAGTAATGAAAATTTCCTACTTTCACTCTGGTGACTGTACTAATCCAAGAAAATTTAGTTGACTAATCCAAAAAAAGAATCAACACATCTATGTGGGCCACCTGCCTTCATCAAAAACCCATCTCTATCAATTAGCAGCAAACAGAAAGGCTCAAATATCTTTAAAATCGTTGGCAGAGTCGGTTTCAACAACATATTCTTCGTTAATGTCACCAACAAAGTCATCCTTGGGGACGCTGCTCGATAAGACACTAATTTTTTTCTAGAAAAAAAATTGCAAAATCGCTCAAAATAAATTCCAGATGGCTCCAAAACTACAGGAAGAAGACCTGACAATAGAAGCAAACTTTCTGATTGGTTGGTTTTTAATTGGGTCAACCAACAGAAGAGCTTTTCTTGGACCACTTTAGCAAAGCCACGATCGTGGCTCATCGTGCTAAGGTGATTAACCTAGGTAAACTTGATTGAAATTTTTCAAATAAGACTTAGAAATGTGAAATATCATAAATCAACTCTATACTCTGTGTGCATCTGGGGGGACTGGAGGGCTGGGAAAGAAAAGCAAAAGCACTTTTTTGGACTCAATAAAATTTACAGTATAGGATCGCTGGATTTAATTAAATTTGTATAGTTTTTAGGATTGAGAATTTTCAAAGTGATGAAAGATATTATTAAAATCTTTTTTAAACTGTCAGGAACAGTTGTTATCAGCACAGAAGCGCTATAAAAATCTTCATTATTATTATCATCATCATAAGGTCACTTCAGTACTTTCCAACACTCATTTTATTTTATTATGTAGTCGCTTCATTTTGATTTCTCAAAAGATTTCCTCCCACCAACATTTATTAATTCTATTCATACATCAGACGATGCTCATCAAACTGATCATCAATTGCAACTTAGTCGCAATGAATTAACAAACTCCAGCCATTTTGCTAATGATGATGGACTTGTTCATTGCGAGGGGTACGAATCAATCAGACCATGCTATTTTTAACCAGAAACTATTAAATTAGCCAAAGCCATAAATGATTCACTAAAAGGTGACCCAGGAAACCTAAAAATGTCTTTGAAACTGTTTATACCTCTGGGGCCAGTTGCACGTTAATAAAACCTTAAAACTGTTCTAGAGAAGCAAAATCTCTTCCCTGCCATTGAGATGCATTGCACAAGAACATACAAAAAATTGAACTGACACGACTGAAAGTCAGACATAAACAACTTTATCTTACTTAAGGCTGTTTTAGTTTAAAAAATTCTAAAACGGTGGTGTGCACTTTAAACTGATTATCTAAATAGAGTTAATGCCTAAAAGTGTTTAAAGTTAGAAATGTGTTCTGCAACTGGCCCCAGGCCTTTCGTGAATTGGGGCAGTGGGGTAGAGAGAATCCCGATTCCAATGATATACAACACTGGCTTTTGCACAATCACTGTTTGCATAACCAAGGCTCATTTATAGTACTAGCACAAGGCTTTGAAAGAAAATTGAGGGTAGGTGTGAAAAATGAATTTGCCATCAAAACAATACCTTTCAACAAAAACATGCGTGAACATTAAGTATAACATTTCAAAGTTTTAAAATTGGATGTTATCTCAAATTGGATCAGGTCACCCATAAAGTCACTTCTTACTTTAAACTAAGACTGCCTCAGCAAGAACATTAAGCTTATACATTTACCTCAAGTGAGCGAGAAGGTAAATTTGTTGACAACCTAGGAGTCTTCCTGTATGATGAGGGCTAGGGAAGACAACAGTCATGATTGAACATAGACACAATCACCATCACATTGTTGATAGCAAATCAACTGGCATAAAATCTTTCTTCCATAAAGGAATCCGATTTATCAGAAAAATTGCCATAGAGCTTAATACTCTTTATCTCTGCTTCTGTTTATGTCAAAGTGGCTGACAAATGATGAAGAGATGTTTACCCATTCCTAAGAAGAGAAATCAAAACCTTATTAATTCTATAAATATATTGCTTTTCCTTAAAGTAAGATATTTTGAGAATGCTAGCTCCTTTATTGAGCCGAATTTGTTCATCAACACCGGAGTTTCTGCACCATATCAAGCTGTTTAACAATGAAGACAGCCATAGCAATGCTTCAGTGTTTGTGACATTAAATTGAAACTTTTCTTTCTTAGCTTGTTTTAAGGATGATTCTTGTACAAAGATGATAACAGATGAATGTTTAATGGCATCTTTTTGCATTGTCTTTTCTTGCAGTGCAGCACCTTTGCTAAGCTTGTGCAAAGTTGTAACAGTAGGAAATGATTGAGCATGCTTTTTCTACAAAGTATACCCAAAAATTTTTCTACTTTTAAAATGCCTGTCATTAAGTGACCACAGGAAGAAAATAACGATAGATTCTTTGGCTTTATATTTTAACATTTTCACATTAAATGTTCAAAATCGTGAAAACTTTTTACGATGTATACCAAAACAGAAAGAAAAATTCTATAGCTAAGAAAAGCGCATTACAAAATAGATTTATTTTACTAATGTGCCTCATTTCTTATTTACCAAAAAAAAAAAAAAAGGATAAACTCTGATGATGACATCACAAACAGAGCTATTGTTAGTCACCTTATCTATAAACTATGACTTGGGTACTTAAAGTTAAGAAAAAAACAACTTTGGTACTTTTTCAAAAAAACAATAATAATGCTTACCGTAAACGACAGCAAAGAATCTGATTCTACTGCATTGCTTCCAGTTTTCTTAGCACTCTGAAATAATGAGACAAGTTTATGCATCACTTTGTTTAAAAATATTTATACAGTAAAACCTCTCTACTGAAACCTTCCTGACGACCCAAAAATTTTTCACAGGTGCATTTCACTATATAAACGTCATCTCTATTACAAGTGCCTCACCAACCCAACTTACCACCAACAGTTTGAGCTTTATAGAGATTTCGCAAAAATCGCGTAAGTACATTTTAAAATAAACTGTTTATGACTTTCTGCAGAAATAACATGAAATAAATTAACTACATTTTCATTGTTGTGTCTTTTTTATAACAAGTGCAGGACAGTCAATTTTCATTACATACTCTTTTGTGAAAGGCACGTTTATAAAAAAAATCAGATGTTTGCGACCTGTTTGTACTCTATTGCAATTTTGTTTTAAAAAATTCCATTAAAAAAAAAAAAGGGCATGTTAGGAAAGCCTCTTTGTCCACCTCGGTACACGTATTGATCTGTTGCTCCGGAAATCTATAGATCCACAGATCTCTGATTGCTCTTACCTAGGGTTAGTTCCTGTACAACAATGGCGAAACTGATAAGCATTACCAGTCAAAAGCGAAAAAGACAAAGCACATATTCTACAAGAAAGAGGTACTTAAAGGGAGTGGTCAATGTGAGACTGCAATCACGATTGCAAATTCTCTTGGTGTTGGGGGAAAGCTCAAATTTAAAATATCATTAAGGAGAAAGGGCCAGTTGTGGAAGGATGGTATGGTGGTGAAAGTGGAGATCAGATTTTATCTAAAATCTGTAAAAGTGTATATTCAGTAATAAACTTTGGGAATTGTTTTAAGAAGCGAGGCAGAGGAATATTCAAGTGACTGGAAAACTCATTCAGGAAAAAGTTGTGTCTGGCAGTAGGATTTGATGATTTCCAGGCCACCAACTACTGCCTCGAAAAATGAATGAAACGTCACAATGTTCACCAGCTATGCCTAAGCATAATGTATGGATAAACATAAGGAGATTGAATGTGTATTGGGTCTACCATAGTGTTGTTAGGTCAATCAGCAAATGGATAATGAAGTGAAAGGTTCGTTAACACCCATGGCACGAAGAAATATAATTTTACGTTCAAACAAGTGTACTTATAATTTATGATTTTGAAGATAGTGGGTGCAGCTTGTTTTAATTATTGCTTCTCTCACATAAACACTAGACCAAGAAACCTATATATGTTTGGAACGGAAAAAGCTTGAACTTTCCACACAAAAAAGTAATGAAATTTGTCTACCTTTACAAGAAAGTTCCCTGTTCACATGGTGACCATATTCACGGAAAACAAGTTTCACTTCAAAGTCCTGTCCATGTCCACATATGGTTGTTACTTGTCCAAAACACAATGCAAACTATTTTGCCAGCATGTTTATATATGTTTATGTTTATATGATTTTTTGGCTACTGTGCTGCAAAACAATGGAACTCTCTTCCTTTCCATATCCGCCACCTTCCTACAATTGAATCTTTCAAATCTGCACTGAAAACGCACCTCTTCCTTGAGCATTACTCCTAACACAGTCCACACAATGCTAGTCCTTCTTATCCCCACCTTCCCTCTTGCTACTTTACCCATCTTTCTCGGCAGAATCACTATATTTCTCTGTTCCTGTTACTTGATGCCTTTTGTTTTCTGTTTCAGTACTGTCGTTTTCTTTCGCCCCCTTTGTTCTGTATCTACTTAGTCCACGTCTCTTCCTCGTTTTAAGCGCTAAGAGCATGCTCTCTATGAGTGTGAATATGCGCTATAAAAATCTTCACTATTATTATTATTATTATATACAAGGTGCTGGTCATCTGCGGTCCAGTGACAAAGCCGCCAGGTCACAGTCCTACACCACAAGCACGACCCCTGAATGACCCCTAAATATGAAACACGATACTGTTGTGTTTTTGCCATGCAGTTTTATCTCTTGCCTGCTGTTAGTTCACCTTCAAAAGCTGGCTGGGGTTAGGGTACCCACAAAAGATTCAATATCCAGAAACATGTCTGGCAGCCATTGGAATAATTAGCAGCAAAAATAATCGTATAAATACATTAAAATTCACTGTCAATATCGCCCTAGACAACATACACCCGACTGATGGCACTCACAATATCTTCCTCGCTGGATAAGTGGCTCATTTTTTATTTCCAAAAACGCGCAAAAACTCATGCAAAAATTTGGATTGGTTGGATTTTACCCAGATTGACCAATAGGAGAGCTTTTCTGGGACCACTATGGGATCGTGGCTTTACGCAATTCTTCGCACTCTGCGGGCATCGCCACGATTGTGGCGCTTCGCGCTAAGAGGGTTAAAGGCAATTGATCAAATTACCAAGGCCACAAAAAAAACCCCGATTTTCTTTGAAATAAGAATGGTTAACACACACACGACTTGTGTGTATTTTGAGTATGTGAAGGCGAAAATTGGTAACTCCCATTACATGTATTTTTTTCTTTTCTAAACTGCGCTTTTCTCCCTCTTGCTATTTTACTTTTACTCATTCCCCGATGCTCAAAACCTGAACTTCTGTTTTAACTGCCACTGTACAGGTGTCTGAAGTCATGGTTTATGGAATAAAAGCAGACTGGTTGATCTCCCTATTAAGACCCCTCTTGGGTAACACCTAATTTTGGTAGATTGTAGCAAGTCTTTGTTGGAGAGGTTTTATTGTACATACAAAGATAAGCATTTAGGTATTGCTCCACTACATTTTTTCTTAATTTTAGGAAAAGATAGCAGCAATATTCCACTAGAGAACATTTTAAAGACAGCATACTATGATATAAATTGTCAATGTATTTCAAGTGTTATTATGCATCAAATAACTCTTACAACTTGAAACATTCAGTGAGTCACTTTCACATTTACAACTATTTTCGGTCACAATGTTTTAGGACCAGGGGCTACCGCGAAACAAGAGATTTCCAGAATGTTTCAGTTTTCTCTATTTATTGCAAATACATCAAAATATAATGCAAAATACTGTCAAGCTTTCAAAGAAATTAAACATGAAGATGAAATTAATGAAGCATCCACAACTCTTTTTTTTAAACTCTCATGACACTTTCCTTGACAATCTCCACCAAGTCTTAACTGGATTGTCAAAAGTAAATATGCCAACATGGGAAAGCAATGCTTGGTCTTATTCCATTCTCCTTTTTGACAAACCAGGCCTATTTCAGAACATATTCTGAATTTTAAAAAAAATTTAGTAAGACCTTAGAGCAGGTGATTTATTACTTGTCTTAAGTCTCCTGTGTTCATTTATTTTATAACAACTTAAAAAACTGTCTGCTGTTCTCTTTGATATACTAAAGAAGTTCCACTAGAATCTGGCAACAAGTTACATTTGCAAGTGCTAACACCTTACCATCTTTCTGCTGCAAAATTTAGATCAGGTGGGTGAACAACAGTTGGTGCACTTAAAAACTTTTCCTGGGTTTTAAAAAAAGTTTCAGATAGTGTGGACCGCACCAACAACTATTTTTGAAAAGCTGCATGAAGTTAAAATGTATGCCAGCTCAGTATATTTGCAAGCACATGGTCGCGCTGACTCTTAAGCTGTGTTCATCAAGAAACTTTATAGTAATCCAGAAAAACTGCATACTAAAATAATCTTTTGTCTATGATAATAATATGAGGCAATAATTTACAACATGAAATAGTTTACAAACAATAACATGTACTGTATCTTTAAAAAGAGTGATACAAATGCATACTTAACCCCACAATTCAAGATGTAGCTTACCGATAGTCGCTCCAATGTTTTTAAAATCTGTGTGGCAGAGGAGCTTAAAACTGCATTTCCAGAAGTGTTTAGAGGCTTGGGCTTTACACTCTTTCTAATTGGAAGTGATGTCTGAAAATACACATCTGTTTAGTATTACACACATGGCTTTATCCAGTATGATAACATTCCCTATCCCACTACACGCTACTTCAAGAAGTTTTAATCTTACCACACTCACAGTTTCTTATACTAATGATCTTAAGGCCAACACAAAGATGATAAAGCAAAATATCTTAGGTTGCATTTCTTCAAATCAACCAATCATCACAAACAAAAAATTCTTTTTTTCCACTCCTTGCAAATAGCAGTTTACTTCATCTTACGCTGTTAACTTTGCTTTATACTCTGTTGGTAACAATTTTTGCTTTTTTCTTCAAAAGCAGCATGTTAAAGCTAGAGCATTATCCCAAAACTCGAAGTTGACATCAGTCCACTACACCCTAGCTTAGTGAGGATTTAAAGTTCTTATTCTGAACAACTATTTCATTTTGTGTACTGCAAATGTATAAGCTTTTCCACCCATGTGAGTATACTGGATCTACTTATCATTGCAAGAAAGAAAGCATGCTATCTCTCATAAAATGACCCAGGAGCAGACGACATCAATACTCCTACAACCACCGGACATCAAATTCACTGGCATAAGCCACCAAAACTCACCTGATAAACGGAAGTGTTTAGGTTCCTCCTGCTGTATGCAGAGGCTCCACCAAATGTAGTTTTCCCAGCATAGAAAGACGACTCATGAACAGAATCATTCTGGAAAAAAGCGTGACATTTCTGACAACTTCTGGCCATTTCCTCGTAGCTATTTAAAATGTTGTGTTTACATTACAGTTACTCATTATCTTCCAATTAGGACAAGAATCAACAATGAAGAGAAGTAAGAGATTGAAATTAAGGCGTCTAACAGCATGAACTTGTATTTTGAAACTACCAATTTTCCAACTAACCAAATTTGGACTGCAAAATACAGAAACTTTGAAAGAAGGAGTTTCACTCAAAGCTGCCTGCAACGAGCTGCCTCTTCTGGAACTTTCTGGGCACCAAAGTCGCTGTCGTTTTGCTGCAAACAACAAATTGAATGGCAATTAGTAATCACATAATAACTGTATGAAATAACAAAAAACTACTGACTTGAACCTGAAAAGACATCTTGACGTTAAACCTACTAGAATGCAGCTTTTGTTCTTACCTGCACTCTCACCACCAAGGGCAGATGGGCTTGATGGAGTCGATATACTGACTCCAGCAGAAACAGCCAATGACTCGTTACACCTCAAAAAACTTCCTTCACTAACCACAGGATCTGACCTTGACTGTGTCAAAGGCAGGGTGGCAAGACGGGGTTGATTTGTTTTGGAATCTGACGTCAGCAATATTTTGTGGATGGGTGTTGCTGCGCCTGCTGTGGGAGTTGCAGTAAGTTTGCTTATATTCCTTGTTTCCGAAACAGATCCTCCTATATGCCAACTTGATGCTACAAGAAAAGAGTATTTGCTTATGACATAACAAGTTAAGTTTTATACATGCAATACACTAGTAAAAATTTAAAAAAAAAAACTAAACAAAAACACCAAAGAGAAAATACTACTCACGATTTTTCTGTTGGTGCAAGGAAGGGAACATTCCTGATAGTGAATCCCTTTGGAAATGTGGTGTCATTGAAATCTGTGAGTTTCCTTGGACAGATTCATGGAATGGCGTCTGCCACAGCCCAGCAGTAGAGAGGGTGTTTGTTACAGAAGCAATGCACTCTTTGGCAACTGGTGAACTTTGTTTGTCTAGTAAAGTGTCACCTATCACTTGCACATTTTTGCTAAATTGTGACTGCCCTGGTAACTGTGAAGGTGACTGCACAGGGCTCTGGAAATACATAAGTATACACTTGCATTTGACAAGGCAATAAATATTTATAACACTTGGTGATACAAAAATCTCCAAATACTTAAATGACTTTCTCATGACAAAAGCTTTCTTCTTTTAAAACTGTGGACATGGCAACAGCAGACAGGCAAGCAAGAGAATTAAATGATGATGACATCTTGAAAAAAAACTGCCTCCATAATTAAAGTATATGTTTAAAAAAAATCACAACTAAATTCTTAAACAATTAGATATATCTATAGGAGTAATGGAAAAAATATAAAGTCTGCAACCATGGAGTCATTTCATAACTCACTTGAATTTAGCACTCTTCTCATAATGATCTGATAAAAGAAGCCTGTCTTGAAGATAATCTCTCTGTAACCACTATGTTTCTTAACCATAAAATGTAAATAAAGCAGTTTCAAATGTTGCAGGTTTTCAGACTGTTAAAACTGCTGGGACCTTTTAGAGACCTATATAAAAGGTAAATCTCAAATGTATTTGTATTAATATCTTTGTGATTTCCATACCTGATATCAAAAATAATTTCTATGACATGTTAAACATGTTAAAATGTGCATTCAACATATAATAAGTAACAAAATATCAGCTTCCTACTTTAGGGTTATTCAACAATGTCTTATGACATGAGATCTCCAACTAAACTCTCACATTTTTAGACTTCTGATGCCGGATCACTTGTATTTTCAACATCCCTATAGCACATTTGTTTAATGTAATCTTAAGCTCCCTTTGTAGTTTACTAATGCTTTTACATGATGGGAAATGCTGACCTGTCTATTTTAATAATCACACTTTTTAAGAGTTTATTACAAAGTGTAGTCTTTCAAAATTCTATACTTCTAGATATGCATGAGTTTTAAGTACCATAAAAAGTGTTTTTAAATCAATACAGGTGAAAAAAAAACAGCACCACTTAAGCTTTCCAAGTCTAACTTACAACAAATACATCTTCGTGCTCATCAGAAGAAGCAGCAATATCTTCATGTTCAGTGGCGCGACTTGCATCATTTTTTTCTGTTCTCAGTTGAAGCCAGGATGGATTGAAGACATCTTTAAAGGAGTCAGTCAGGCGTCGGAACAAGGACTATGGAAGACATGCATGTACATGACATATGGAAGACTATTGTCAACTGGTTACTCTGGTCAAAATTTATCACAAAAGCATTAAAATGATCAGATCTGGCTGAAGCCACAGACTTATTTTAAAAACTCAAGAAAAAAAAAGCTTGCTGTCTGAATACTACTAGAAGTAAATGTCACTAAGTTATTTGATTGCTGTAGTGTTTAAAGCTCTTAAAACAATATATATGGGAATGTATATACGCGACACGTAAGTAACAAAACTGACACCGATGGTCGAGTCCGATCTTTAAAAATCATTTCTTACAAGTTGTACTGGATGGACGACCACATTGACTCACGTGTACAGTGTCAGTACTTTCGTCTTACCTTCTTTCGCTCGTAAGGCTTGGATGTCGAATGTCCGCGCTTATTCCTTATTGCACCTCCTCCTGCAGATGCCATCGCACAACCTTAACGGTAAGCAAAAGGCTGTAGCAGCAATCCAACGCTAATTATTTTTTAAAAAACCATCAATTTCTTTCTCAGTCTTTTTCGCAAATTTCTAAGAGAAAGATGGCGGCAAGTGTACTGTCCTTCGATTGGATAATTTTCTGAGTCATGTGACTTTTCGTCTTGTCAAAGGTCACTACCGATAAGGTACTTCACTCTTGCCAACGATTTAAAACGGCGACTACGCCTGACCTTCTGTTTTTGTTTATTATTTGTGTCATTTTTCTAAAACAGATTTTCACATGAAATGTCTATTCGAAGTATACAGTTAAATCTTGTAAATATATTCTATAGTACTTGGTCAAATTTGAATACAATCTTTTTTTTCGCGCTATTTTGCCCCCTCCCCTTTTGATTTCCCACCCTTTCAAAAAAAAAAAAAACAGTCTGATGTTTTACAATCGAGATTTTTTGGCGTCTCAGAATAGCTGGTATTTCTTTAGTCATTATCCCGGGTTTAATAACCGTTTTCTAGATGTGTAAGAAATCCAGAGACTTCTTTGTGGATTCCGCACAATAGATGAAACAGCACATCACCAATGTCCAGACTACTGCAAAGCACTCGATCGTAGCTGCATGTTGTCACGAGGCCACTCTCTCTGTTTCATCAAGTTCAACATTTTGCCTTATTTTCCAAATCATCAATCTTGCACTGCTTTCACGATAAAGCTGTTCTTCCTATCTCTGAGCGCATCAAGTACAAGCTATAGTTAGGTTGCCTGTATATGTAATACTATTATCACTGGCATATAGCTCCGAGCATCCTTTCTTGTCTGGTCTCTCGCGCTATGCTGTAAAAATTATAGATGTCTGGGCATTCCTGTCTGCACGGACTTGTATCACGGACCTTCATCTGGTCCGTGCTTGTATCACGTTTGTGCTGTCTGTGCATGCATGGGGCTAATGCGCAAGCGCGCGTGTCTGACTGGGTACGATAGTGGTATTAATGGATATCCGTTACACGGTCAGTATACACGGCCAGATAATCATTCGCGCTGTACTTTCAAACTAAGTTTCAGTTCCGTGGGTTCAGTTATTGTCCAACATACGCACGACACTCGTTCACGCTGTACTGTAGAACAAATGTTTACAGTAAAATAAGGTTTGTTCGATTATTCTTCACTGTTCGATCAAATATATTCTTCTCCGCGAAAACCCCAGGAATAATAGTGAAGATTTTTTTTAATGCATTTTTATGCATATAACGTACCCAATCTGTCATGAATGCATATAGACATCTGCGATCGTTACAACGCCACGCCACCTCGTGCTCTCCGTTCTTCCACTGACAGTCGTCTTCTCTGTCTAGATCGCTTCGAGCAGAACTCGCATGAATTCCGTTCTTTCCTTTTCTATTACAAACCTCGGCTCGGAAATTCTTTACCCTACAATGTGCAACATTCCTTTTCTCTCTCTCTCTCGTAATCTTTATTGCTTTATATCAAACTTTATGTGGCATTTACAGACTTTGAAAATGCTTTTGATTCAATAAAAAGAAACTTATTGTGGCATATTTTGTTTTAAAAATGGGGTTCCAGGCAAGTTATTTAGATCCATGATCAAAGCCATATGTATAATAATGTAAAAGTAAGAACTAGATGAGGAGCACAGTTAACTGATGATATAAATTGTACTAAGGGGGTTAAGCAAGAGGATATTGTAGTCCTTCATTGCTTTGTCTTTTCATCAATGAATTGGCAATTAAGATAATTCAGAATGGAAAACATATGGAGCCTCCCTATCTATAGATGAGAATAGTTTATTATTTGCAGATGATGTTGTCTTGATAGCCAAAACAGTGATTGGGTTGCAAAACCAGTTAAATAATTTGAGTATAACTGCATCTACCTTGGACTTAAGTGTAAATCTAGATAAAAGTAATATTGTAGTCTTTCGCAAGGGTGGATTTCTAGGAGCAAGAGAATGCTGAACCTACAATAGTATTGCAATGCTTGTTTATAAATATCTTGGATTGTTGTTCTCTGCTAAGCTTAGTTTTACAGCTGCATGTCAGGACTTGACAGAGGAAAAAAAGGGTTTACTTTTAACAATGAAAATTCTTAGATCCTATAATAACACGAGTTTCAATGTCTTTCTGAAACTTTTTGATATCCAAGTTTAGCCTATGTTGCAGTATAGTGCAGAACTATGGGGATTAGATAAAGTATCTCAACATTGCAAAGTTCACCTTTTTGCCTTAGAACTTTTGTTGGGATTAGATGGGCGAACTCCAAATGATTTAGTTTATGGCAAGTTGCGTAGATACCAAATTACAATAAATTCAGTTAATAAATGTATTCATTACTGGTTGAAACTTGTAAGAATGAATAGATAGGCTGCCCCGTTAGATGCAAAGGGTAAAACAAACTGGGTATCTAATATTAAAAGTTATTGGAAAGTTATTTTCTCTTGATTTTGGTTTTGTGTGGCTTAATCAGTTTATTGTTTTCCTTACGGAAGACATACTGCACATGACCTATTCTGTCCATTATGTAAAATAAATAAAGAAGATGAAGTTCGCTTTGTTCTCTGTTGTAACGCTCTACAGCATGTCAGAGTAAGATTCATACAAAGAAAATGGAATATTAATCCAAATAAATTTAAATTGAGTTTGTTACTGGCTTCAACAAATGAAAAGATCGTTAAGAATTTGACATTTTGTTTTCTATGCTTTCCAATTTAGAAAGTCTAGAGTAGAAGATTTAAATTATGTATCCAAGTAACTTTTATAAGCAAAGTTTGCAACTTTAGCTCTCAGATCTATGTATCAAGGAAATGTAATATTGTTTTATCGTTGTTTGCTCTCCCTCCTAAAGGGGCAATGGCCCTTGAATAAATGATTCAATTCAATTCTCGCAATCATTAAATATAGCTTGAAAACTTACTTAGATTTTGGCTCGCAGCACCATAGTTTGTATCTCCCTCTTTGCTACAAATGACTATCTTCGTGCCTCACCTTCTGCCTTCCTTTGATCTGCTCCACAAGAATCCCCTCTGCAAAACTGTTATGGGAGAGGACAGCTGGGGGATGCATAGGTACCCCAGGTAATAATTTAAGCTAACAGCATACTTATGTCGTTTCGTTGGCATTGTGTGTGCCTGTGTGGAAAGAACACAGGTGTACCGTGTCCCCTTCCACCCTCTATTCTTACTTAAGCAAACACATTACCTACATAATTTCCTCTGTGGTTGCTGATAATTAGTAATTAGTGATTCATTAGGGACTTTTGATGAGTGTTATCACAGGTGCCTTTTTTGTTGACCTAGTACTGTCTGGCTGGCAATTTTCCTTAATTTTTAATTTATCATTATTATTATACCCCACTTTGGGTATGCCGCTGAATATGACACAACCTAGCTAGGGCAAAGTCATCTGAATGACCAAGGACATCTTAAGTGTCAATAAAGTTGTTATGCATCTGTTGTCTTCTTTTTGTTATAAGGTTAAGGCTGTGTCATGACTCAGTTTATAGCTAAATGAAGAGTAGGGCAAACATCGTGTGCAGCCCTGCATGTGTATGCAGTTGTTTTTTTTATTTGAAATAAATGAGGGTTGTCATCACCTGCAGTAAAACTGGTAGTGCGCATGTACTTACCTATCCAGCAAGGTTTCATTGCACTTGTGCTGTCCTTATATAACCGGGTGCATGTGTGCTCCCATAAACAGGAGCGCACAGTAGATGAATGAACATTCTTTTCCAGGAGTGGTGAGCGTGCCATCTCCTGTGGATGAATACAGCACTAGAAACTCTGGTGGCTATGATATTTTTTAAACTGTGCATGGTGCATGCAGTGCTGTTTCCTAAATATGATCCTGCTCACAATTTAAATTTAACGCCCGGAATTTTAATTTGTTGTTAATTAATTTTAACGTGCCCGAATAACATGTATATTGGCGATTTGTCTTCAGAAATGCTTAAATATCTAGTTTTAACTGAACATAAACAGTACAGTATTTATAGTCATTACACGCATACTACTGAAGTTTTAATATTGCGTACAGCCTCCCAGTCTCAGATGCATGTAATCAAATGTAATGTTGATACAGCCTAGATGGCCTCCAACAACAGAATCAAATATGACAATATATAGTGTGTGTGAGAGAGAGCGCGCGTAGACGCACTGATCCATGCATCGTCATCATATTTATGTGGCTATTGACTAACACCGTTCAGATGAAATGCGCGTTTTTATATACTGTACGGCTCTTTCTTCCTCTGTGTGTGTGTGTTTAAGTCTGTTAGTTGTGTATATGCTATATCTGGAGTGATCATTTCATTAACAGATGAAAAGTGCTATCAGGAAACTGCAATCACCATATGGTTGATTTAATGATTTATAGGGAAAGAACTTATAAAAATTAAAAGGAAAATGTCTGCTTTACTTACTTAGATAATTTTGAAATACGTTTAAATGAAACAAAGAGGTGGAATACTCTAAGCACATTTATGCCGTAAATTATAACAAAAACCAAACGGTCAGAAAACGGCACACACAAAGAAAGGCTACTCTCTGTGCTACCTTTCAAGCAGACGACAGGAAACGAAGGGTTTTTTTTTTCGCCTGTGTGCGACCAGTATAAACATTTAAAACAGTTTAGATGTTAGTGCGGATACTCGAAGATGGAACGTCTCCGGTACAGTGAAGATATGTAAAGGAACAAGAAAACAAACGCAATACGACCATCTTTTCATTTGTAATCCGCATTTGATATTCCTTCGACTGTTTCAGACTCTTCTATGATCGACTGAATCAGCAAATGGCTTCTAAGCGGCCTATGGGTTCTAGACGAATTGTTATACGTCAGTCACCCCATTGACAGCATCGATCAGAGTGAATATGCTGATTCCTACAAAAAGAAGCCCATCTGCATTGACGTTGTTAAAATCAGTTGGCGACGAAAGGGGAACCTCAGGTTCATGTTCAAACGATGTACCGGTGGTTATATTTAATTGCATTTCGCCTGGCTCTTCTGTCGAGGTCACGATGCCTCTAGTTCTACAGCGGGAATCAGCGGAACCAAGGCCAGTGATACAGATCAATTCAAGTTTGCAGCAGCATTTTCAAATGATTGGCAACAAATCTAATTGCAACACAAATAATCTACCTGGTAAGCATTATTATGCGCTCAAGTAACTCATATTTTCAGTCCATGAAATAAGATCAAGAGCTTTAAATAAGTGATGGATGCTGGAAGGATCAAGGTAAGTTATTGAGATCTCTTATCAAGCAGCACACAAACAGATGTCTGTATCATTTACAAGTTAAAAAGTCACACTTACTGATTCTTATGACAGAATATTATAACCAAGAACAGTTTGTTTATTCATTGCCTAAGTACAGTAGGTCATTTTATGATCATTTATGTTGTTCACTAATAATGCAGTAAACTTTGTCATAATTTTGAATTTCTTTATGCTTTATAATTAGTGAGGCTATTCAGTACTAACAATGATGAAAAGTAATACAAAGCTTTAGACTGTTTTATAAATGGAAATTAAATACGGAAACCATCTCTTCCATCAGTTTACCTTCAATTCAGATGTATCGGTTTGTTAGCAAGCTTGCATTTTAAGTCCTGTGATATTTGTGCAGAAGACCACCAGATCCAATGCAGCAACAAATCAATTCTTCAACCTTTAAGAAAAAAGGAATTTTTGTGAGTGCACCATTGTTTACTTTAACATTGTAAAAGTGAAACTTAGCAGTTTTTTTGTTTTCACTATTCCTAAGGGTAAGAGTGTGATATGCAGTGTGAGTTTTTCTTTTGAAATCATAAAGTTAGAAATGAGACTTCATCACTCATTTGTTTACATTTCTTTCTTACTATCCACTATATTGATTTTTACAAATTTCATCTCTCTTATTTTTGTTTCAAGCTTTATTGTTATATTAAAAATTGGGCTTGTTACTAAAGGATTTATATTTTGTATGCAGTTTAAGCTTGTTGAGTTTTTAATTTATTTATTTCATTACAATGTTTAACATCAGTTTATTATTATAGGCATACAATATATGTATGTGTCTACATCATTATTAAATGTTTCAGTCTTCAAAGCTTCTGTTTAACTGAGATAAAGAATGAGTGAATGAATGAATTAAAAAAATTATTGTTTTAGGTC
The DNA here is from genome assembly GCA_004794655.1 of Marisa cornuarietis. NCBI lineage: Eukaryota > Metazoa > Mollusca > Gastropoda > Architaenioglossa > Ampullariidae > Marisa > Marisa cornuarietis. Next base: position 5,152,166 of record SMMW01000576.1, on the reverse strand, counting down.
ATGTGGCCTCAACAATGCAGGAGTTGAACACAACTCTCACAATTTTAATCACAGTTAAAACCATACATAAATGTCAATAAAAGTTTTCATAAATAACTGCATCAGTAGAAAATTAACAGAAAGAAAACCTTTGCCTTCATTTAGTTACTGACATAATAAGTTTTACAATGTTTGAAACAGTAGTAAAGATATCTGGCTACACAAGTAAGGTGTAGTGTATGATTGAGCAAGGCTGAGGAGTTACTGTAACAACGTTATAACAGTTAACACTTTAACATGGAGCTCATCGAAATATTAATCGTAATCTGAAAAATCCGCAAATAAGCTGCATTACTGTTTAAGCCATAGGGTTTAAAGCTGGGGGGAAAAGACACAGCTTATGGTCCGAAATTTATGATAATTAGAGCATCTCTTTGCCTTGTTATTTACACAGTATAATTAAGGTTCCACATAAAATTTCACATAAACATTAAACCTAAGGCCGTCTGCTCACTTTCCCTCTATTATGAAGCTCAGGTAGCATATTATAAGCTTTAAAGAAGTCTGTTGGGGTCAACTGTTATCAGGTATAACCAGTGTCATGTGCATGAGGCTTTGGAATGCACCTTAGAGGTGAAATCTACAGTGTCACCATAGATCATATCGTTTGGGGTTTTGGAACAGACATTAAATAGTTTTTTCAGGCTAAAAGCATGTAGTGGGAGATTATTTTTAAGCCCTATATTTCTGATCTGTATAAGAGCAGAGTAGGGTCTGAGTATACCCGGGTCTAACTGTCTTGATCTGCGCGAGATATGCTGTGCTGAGAGTGTGCTTTAGCTTACCGTAGTCAAAAACAAACCAAGGTATTTATAAGAGCTGACTACTTTTACTGTTACCATTGTATGTCAATTTTTCTCTGCTTGCTTAGTACTGGATCCACCATTTATAAACAGAATTATATTCTACCTTTCAAGGTTAACTGTAAGGTCATGTGCTTTTGCACTTTCAGAAAGTACATTTAATTGACTTTTAGAGCAACAGCAAAAACACATTTTTAAGAAATTTGGATGAAGCTGAATGCCCTGTTTGCAATTTTCAGTTATGTCGCATGCTAGTTCATATATAAGCAAGGAAAAAAGTATATGGCTAGTTATTTACCCTTTTTTAAGACCAGTTGGGCAATAAAAAGAGTCTTAGAGATCCACTGGGGAATGCGCCCTCGCTCTCTTGATTTTACAAAGGCTTTTCAAGGCATGGTGCATTTTCTCCTGTATTCTTCTTTTCTATAGAACTTGCTATAGTTCCATATGAGAGACATGTTAAAATGTTAAGTTTATGTGTGTATATATATATATATAACACATATACATTAGTTGGTTTTGTGTTTTTTTTTGGGTGGGGGAGAGGTGCTGCTGTATCATGGTGTATAGAATAAAGATATGGTCAATTGCTGAGTTGTCTGTGAAACCATGCCTGTAGTTCACTAAATGCATAGGTTTCTTCAACCCAGTTAGACAAACATTTATTTAGTATGAACATGTAAACCTTACTCCACACATTAAGAAGTGAGATACCTATGTAATTACTAGGGTCATCATTGTTTCCTTTATTATGCAGTGAGTGAATAATGACTTCTGACCATGATTTTGGAAACAGACCTGAAGTGAAGCTCAGCCAAAATAGGGAGAATAGTGTTGTTACTATGTGTCTGTTGATAATGATAAAATAAAAATGCAAAATTACTAAAACACCATGTGAAAGTGCACAAACAGCTTTTTGTTTTTCAAAAGGTTTTATTAGTTTTAAGGCATATGTCTAAGTGAAATCAGGCCAAAAAATAGGTCACGTGAGTCATGCAAAGGTTGCATGCACTTACACACTCAAGGGCAAAGCATTGACTTTTTACCTATCACTGTTCTTTGTTCTTTATTTCTCTAAATTTTTACACATACTTTGATTGTTTATTTATGGTTATTTATGGTTAAACAAAAAGATCACATTTCGTTATCATGTTTATCACAATACTGGTTTGCTTTGTAAGACAAAGAACAATTCGCTGGTTTACTTAAATTAATATAGATATGTTATTCATCGACTCTTTACGTCATTTATTGATAATTTTATTCATAGGCAGTGATCAGTGCTTTCAGCATATTTTCAGGGTTGGTCAGGTCAAGCCATGTCATCACGCATGCTGTTGTATTGTATCTCGTCAGCTGCATTCCATGGTCATCCCTTATATTCAGTTGACAACAGTGACAAATAATTTGAGGACGTTTATTGGTTTGTTCCGCGGTCAGTCTAAACTCTAAAGGCACTTGACAGTGAAGGCACTTTTGAGTGAGCCGGATCTTTTCCAGCAAGTGGCGATTTACTGAGTGCTGGTGTTGATTTTAAAGCTCTCAGTGAGTAGCGACCATGAATCATATTTATGACACCCATTCGGTCTGGTCGTTCAATAGTCCGCCGGTTAGAAGCGCTAACAAAAGATTTTGTCAACTCTGCAAGTCAAGCAGCCACGTGCACATGGTACAGTGTGCAGGTTTGTGTGCTTGACAACTTAAGGCGGTTAACTAAACCTTTCTTTAATGGCCACGAGTGACTTGGTTCAAACAAATATCCTCGGCGTCTTTTATTCCACAAAAGCTGTCCATTTCGGGAGCATTAGGAAGCTTAGCGGCAGACAGACAAGGAGTTCTACTCGCCTCATTTGTGCTAGTCCCTAAAGATCAATATCTATACCTTTGTGAGCTGGGCAGTGTCGTCACTAGGTGTGTTCAGGGCCATTGCTCAATCAAACTTTCAGTTATGACAACAGACGGGAGAAGGGGGAGCCTAACCTTGTCCCCGTCGTCGCGCTCATGCCACAGATATTTGCTTGATAGTATGTATGGTGGCTCTGCCGGGCAAAGAGGGTGAAATTAGCCGTGTTTGTCGCTGCTAGATCCTTCTTAGAGGTGAAAGGAGCTTGTGGGCGGGTCTGAGTATACCCGGGTCTAACCGTCTCGATCTGCGCGAGATATGTGCTGTGCTGAGAGTGTGCTTTAACTTACCGTAGTTCGTCTAAGTCTTGTAGGTCAAGGCAGCATGCCAGTCTACACGCTGGCTGCGAGCTTGAGGCAAAATATTTTATCACTCATACCATCTTTCCACGACACAGCTTGAATAGACGCTAGCTGCGAGCTTGAGGTAAAGTATTTTATCACTTATACCACGACACGACTTGAATAGACCTCGCTTAGTCACTTGACCATGAGACCACAACCATAAGATTTAATTGGTGCTTGTTCTAAGCAATGCGATTTGAACTACGATAATGTCAGGAGCAGCAGATAACGATAGTCCATAGCTTTTTGCTTGGTGTTTGAAATCGTTTGCTTGTTTAGTTAAAGAACATAATAATGGCAGAACACTTAAGGCGTTCTGATTATTTTGAATAGCGGAGCTATTTAGTTCAGCCAACAGAGGAAAGAAGTATGCAGTGCCACAATGCGCATGCACTAAGTTTGCTGACGATTCCAGGATGTCAGTGCAGAATAAATATTTTTGTCTTTTTATTGCTAGTAATTGATGTGTAGAAGCTGCCTGTCGTTTTGGAGCTGGAAACGATTCGGTATGCTGTTTTGTTAGTGTCACTTTGAAGTGATGACCCATTTTATTACGCGTGGGAAAATCTTCGCAGATATGTTGAATAATCTGATTAGTGACGTTAGTCTTAATTTTTTTTAGCTAAGGTATGTACAGATGTAAATATAAGGGGCGTAGGATGAGTTGATTCCAGTCGCGCTTACTGTTACCAGTTCCCATTAACCTTCTGAATCACAGGCAATGAAAATTTATGGCGAAATATGAGAATATGTCCAGACAGATATTAGCAGGCGAAATAAACGAAAAGCACAGTGTGTCCAAGGTCTGTTCAAAACATTTGTTTTGTTTTTGTCGGTCTTTCTCAGACGTACTTGTTACGAAATAAATGCTCAAAGATGTTAAATTTTTGGCGTAATTCATTTAATCTCGATTTAATCCCAAGTCATACTATAGTTGTTTTGTCTCTAAGTAGACATGTAGACATAAACGTAATAAATGGACAGACCAACAGACAGAAAAATACAAAAGGACATTAGTGCACAAACATAGCCAATATATACGTATTGAATGAATTAATTTTTGCTGCACAGCTATGTTTCCTTCAATGGGGGATTGTAAAGCTACCAAAGCCGACTCGGATGGATCTTTAACCTTGCCGGCTAGCTGTGAAATTCTGTCTAAGCTTTATGCCAACCATGGGGTTCGCATTCGCATGGTGCGCAGACGGCCTCAACATGAGAAGATCCCTTCTGTGCGACAACTAATTGAGCAGCTGGCCAGGAAGCATGACCAGCTGCTTGCTCAAGAGATGGCAGAAAGGTTAAAGAGGTGAGCATTTGTTTTCACCTGAGTACTTGATATCTCTTTTTTTCCCCGAGTAGAGTCAAATTAGTGCAGTTGTTTTTAAATGCCAAGTTTCATATTAGGATATGGATCTTGAAATAATTAACTTGACTCATGTCAAAGAGTGCAATCTGCATTTTCTCAACGGGATTTTGCAATCGAACGCTCGTTAATGACACTGTATACTACTGGGAAACAACTTGAGAACATGGCATTACGAAAAAAACATACTTATAAAAGCTCTTTTGTTTTCACTGAGTGAAACTCCAGATTTTGATTAAGTATTTTATTTATCTTAAACGAGAATTTGAGAAAGTATTTAACCTATAAGAACAGGGGTCAGGCTGTCACTTTAGCTGAATGCCAGCGCTGAGCAGCTGGCTACACTTACTATTTTTCATAAGCATTGTAGCTGACGACTAGACGTTAGCAGCCGGCTACTGTGACTATGCACCTAACCGCTGCTTCATTGCAGATGCACAGCTTTGTTTAAAACAATTCAATAATTAGGAGAGTTACTGGAGCAAGTGATACAACTCTGCCTCATCTTCTCGTTGGTGTGGCTTACTTTTTGTTTCGTTTCATGCGGTGGCCTAAAGTGCAAGACATCTGCCATGCGATTTTGTTTCTTGTTCTTTGATCGATGGGTGTGTTATATCCAAATTCCAGATACTGTTATAAACTGGGCAGTTTTTATTAGCTCTTCGGCCTTTCCAACTTGAAGTCGCAGATGGTTGAAAGGAAGACACGTCTGTAGGATGTGATCGCACGGACGTACGTAGAAGTGATACAAGTCTGGGGTTCTAGCGTATGACCCCCCTTTCCACAGTCGCACCTCACAAGCTCAGTTGCGCCTATCCTCCGTAGTCATGCACTTTGACATCAGCATCCGTTTCGGAAGCGAACAATGCCAGTCGGCTGCGTTGGTCTTCACGTGGTTTGTAGCCACAGTTCTTGTTGAGAAAGTTTTGTCTTCATCTGTGTTTTATGAGAGTCTTGGCCTTTTGGCGTGTGTATGGCTGCTTCATTTTACTTCTTTTCTTCGCTAACTCATTTGCTTTCTTGTTGCCGCTGATTCTTCTGTGGAACTATACCAAAGGTTTTCGTTCCTTATGTGCCTGGTTATTTGTGCATATTCCGTGGAAATATTGAGCATTCCCGAATGCACTGATAAGAAAATTCTGTGAAGGTACAAATTAAATGTTTTTGTGCAATTATTCAAATAGAATACACCCACCGAGACCAATAATAAGAGTGTATGCACAGGAAAACAAGAAATTCGAAAAAATCATCATCATCGTCGTCGTGGTCGTGACGCTTTGGGGCTTGAGAGTGGAGGAGCTTTTCAGAATTTTTGAGCGCGTTATCTAAATTATTTCAAGAAAACCTGCTTTCACCTCATGACATTGCAATGGTATTTTAACCGGTGCTTGGTTTTGTATACCCGTTAATTTCAGTATTACATCCATTTTTATGAGGTCGTAGTTTCCAAGGGAAGATATCCCTTAGAGAGAACTTTGCTATTAAGATTATCAGTCGCCTTCCTTGAAAAACATTCGCTCTTCATCCCGTTTTATTTATGTTTATAATTTATTGTTTATTAATAATTTATTGCTGACGAGCGTACAATCACCCCAGAAGTGTCTGTAACGTAGTGGAGAAAACGAAAACCAATTGTATGGAAGCATACACTGAACAATATCCATTGAACGCCACATGGCAGTTAGCCTCATAGCCTGGTAGTCGGTTCGCGCCATCGAAAAAAGTCGAGGAATCGGCTATAAGACGAGAAAACTCCTCCTGTACGGGAAAATGGGTACCACATTTACCGGGAAGAGTAAAATGCAGCTGAATAAGTACGTTAGGCTCAACAGCCGTACTTTAAGGACAGGGGACCACTTACAGATCACTGTAACTGCGTCTTAGACTACGGAACCTTAAACTCATTTGTCTGTATTTGCATGCCGTTTTTGATATCCTCATCAAAACATTGAGATTATAATATTCCAACATACAGTTAGAATTACTACTCGTTACGTAATCATTTTTGGACCTAATTAAAGATGACAAAATAAATCATGAGTGAAGGCAATATCCTGCTTCAGATTAAAAAAAATTTTGACAGGAGAATATCCTGTTTCAGATAATAAACATGTTCTCACAATATTATTATTATCATTGTCTTCGTTGTCATCATCATCATCTGTACAAAGTATAATCAAGTAGCTGAGAACGTGTGTCCATTTTCACTGGTAATGTACTTTATTGCACGAGGCGTTAGCTTGGTTTATTTGTGTAAACAGTCTGCATGTTTTGGCCTCATTGTTAAAATTTTTTCCTACTTCACGACATTATTTCATTACCGTTTGAACATGTCGCCGTCGGAGCTGTGTAGATCTGAGACTGTTAAAATCAATAAAGTTCTCGATATTTTTATGTACTGTGTAGCTCAGTACTGCCTTCCATGGGCTAGTCAGTCGCGTAGCTAGGCTGCGAGTTGTAATGCTATCTGGCTGACGTTTGCATAGGTAGGACAGAAAAAAATAAAGATCCATTTACAGCTCAACTTTTGAATGGGTGTTGAGTTGCAGACTGCCGTTTTCAATACAAGCAATTAATAGGATAAGGACAAGTCCATTTTGAGAGCAGGCTGGTTAGGAAGCGAGGGCTGTAACAACCTGGATGTAGTGGTCTAAATGTCTAACATTTACTGAATAAAAGACGCCGCACGTTGGATATACTAGACGTCGAGAGAGGCACAACAGTATTTTTTCTGTAGACAGGTCGCAGTTGTTAAAAATGTAGGGCTAACACATGGCAATTTTTACCTCCTGATAAGGAGTCGTACTTCTACATAAAGATTAGAATTCCTGCATGCTGTTAAGGCTTGCTTATGTCGAGAAGAAAAGAAAATCTGTATAGTATCAAGGAAGACCATTGTTTCGACTGTGAGAAACCTGCAAGTACTTGTCCCGGGCCCACACCGCTCAACACCTTTGTTTATTAGATGAGAGTCGGAAACGTTCTCAACTTGTAGATGAACGAGGCGAGGGTTTTACAGCGCTACTATACTGACTACCCGTTGCCACTACGGTATTCACATCAGAATACGAATGAAGCGACAGAAAAGGTAGAGTCGAGACCAACCATCAGGCTCTTCAGCAGCCGAATGATGCGTTTGAAGCTAAAGCAAAACCACAGGCGACAGACTGTGCCTTGTGTGGGCGTAGCCAGGTAGGTTCGTTCTGCAACCTTCTCTATTAGCGACAGCCACCACTATTTTTCCTTAAGTTCTGTTGCTGGCTTACAAAGGGCTGTCATGCGAACAAGTTCTCGCTGAACGTGACCGTTCGTCTTTCTGCATCTAACAAACAAGTTAGGGCTGCTGGCAAACTGCCTTCAAATTATCGCTTATGGCCTTTTTTGGTAAACTGTAAGATGTAATGGCTCTACTCATTTTGGAATTAAACGCGAAGATGATTTGTGGTTTGAGACCATTAGTGCTATATGTAAGAGCTAAGATTATTATCCATAACTAAGATTCCTAACTAAGATTATTATCCTTAACTAAAATTTCATACAGCGACCATAATATGAGAAAAACATATGGTCATTTATAATAACATCAGTTTTTGTTTTTACCTTAGCAGAACCATTAACAAAATAGTGTTATAATAGCCGTTTTTTGACTAAGATGTTTGAATATTTCCATTGCTTTCTGTTTCCCTTCCCTTGGTGATATCTACAGATAATTATAGACGGTCATTTATTTTTCACACGAGAGAGAGAGAGAGGGGGGGCAGTCTTCACGAGCTTTGCTTGCCGGCAACATAACTTGTTTTTGGAAAAAAAAACTGAACCCAAAGTTGTGTAATCGATCACACGTGCATGCTAGGCGGCATTTGGAGAGCAATAGATCGATCGGAATAGCGCGGCAACGCTTCGTTTGGGACATTTTGTGTTAGCACTTGTTCGGATACACACCTACTGTGAGACGAGACTTTGTCCTTCTATTTCTCCTCGATATAACTGCTCTGACACGGAGCCGGGTTGTCCATTCATTGTGCGTCGATAGAAAGCAAACATATTTTTTTCATAATAGCTGAATGCACAGCTACACCCAATTAGATTGTGTTGAAAGATAAACGAGCACTTTCACGTGGGTAATTATTTTAATATAGGTTATTTTAATCAGTTTTACTCATAATGTCAGCCAGAGTAAGTTTTTCTTTCGACAATTGTTCTTGTATACATCGAAACATCCATCCTGTTTAAAACGTTATGATTCATACCCCGCACCACCACCAACACACACACACACGCACACACATATCTCCCGCAGCTATAAATTTTGCTTGAGGTATTTGCTTGTACTCCTTATTTTAAAGATAAACCTGAATGGTTTGCATTTTTGCAGATATCGGTAGATATAAGCAATATAAACATAACCTGTAAATTTCAGCCTCCAAAACCCATCCGTTATTTATTCGCTAACAGTGTACTACGTCACGTTAGTGCACCATTCACAACATTGGCAGCAGCCAACACCAAGCAAAGAGAGAGAGAATGAGCGAGAGTTCGGATTATTCGAATTTTGAAAGTCAGCATTTCTTGTGCTAAAGTAGCAGTTTTTCAGAAACACGAGAAATGCAGACTAAGAGCGTCCGAATAACTTGAAATGTCGCTCACTCTCTCTGTCTCTCTGTTTGGTGTTGACGCCTGGCAATGTTGTGAATGGTGCACTAGTGTGACGTAGTACTCTGTTAGCGACGCTTGTTGATCGCAGGTGCGAATCATAGCAGATAATTAATTAACGGATGAGTTTGGGAGGTTAAAATGTACAAGTTAGTTTTATTTCACCTATATCTACCGATGTCTGAAAAAAAAACGCAGACCATTCAGGTTGGTCTTTAAACGCGAGCGATTTTAGTGTGATCGTGCCATGCGTGTGTAGAAGCATTAAGTCGTATACTGTAAGTGAACCAAACTGTCGGCGCTATCCAATCGATAGAGCTAAGGTTCCCAAGTGAATGAGTTTACTTTATTTCACATGTAATCCCTCTCATGAAAAGAAGGGCGTTAACACTTAAGTCAAAAGTGCGGATTTATTTCTCCACGTGTATGTATCTGAATTTCTCCTTATCCTTTGTATCCTTAGTTCTTCCTTTTTACTTTACTCACATGATATTTCCCTTCTGAAAACTAAATAAACATAATAGCTATTAATTAACACAATTTAAAACAACCACAAAGCTTTTGCGATATCTTAACAAAGAGATTGAACACGTTTAAAGACCAACCTGAATGGTTTGCGTTTTTTGCAGATATCGGTAGACATGGACGATATACAACTAACCTGTAAATTGTAGCCTCCAAAACCCATCCGTTAATTAATTATCTGCTACGGTTCGCACCTGCGATCAACAAACGCCGCTAACAGTGTACTACGTCACACTAGTGAACCATTCACAACATTGGCAGCCGTCAACACCAAACAGAATAAGTGACGTTTCGGGTTATTCGGACGCTCTTAGTCTGCATTTCTTGTGATTGTGAAAAACTGTGACTTTAGCACAAGAAATGTAGACTTTCAACGTTCGAATAATCCCAACTGTCGCTCATTCTCTCTGTTTGGTGTTGACGCCTGGCAATGTTGTGAATGGTGCACTAGCGTGACGTAGTATACTGTTAGCGGCGTTCGTTGATCGCAGGTGCGATACGTAACGGATAACAGATTAACGGAAGGCTACAATTTGCAGGTTAGTTTTATATCGCCCATAACTACCGATATCTGCAAAAAAACGCAAACCATTCAGGTTGCTCTTTAAGAGGAAGTGGTCCAGTGGTCCCAAACGGTTAGCACCTGTCACCAACACAGTGAGGGCTGGCTGTCCTGGGTTCAGCTCTCGTCTCGTGAAGAATAGGGTACTTGTTTCTTAAAGTGAAAAGGTCTTGCCTTTTCAGGATAATATAATGCTAGTTCCAGCTTATGTGTGTTCTTCGGAATGTTACATGTTTGGCTGGGCAAAGATCTAGCGCAAATCTGGTATTGCTGGGGACGTCAGCTGTGTCACATAAAAGTTTGTGATGAAATAGCATCGGTACATAGTACTTTCGTAGCGCTACAAAATTTTGTGAGGATTTACTCGTACAGTTTACAGGCTACTGTCCGAGACAAACTTTTTCATTTTAACAAATGTAAGGAACAGCCAACTACCTCACATAGTAAACAAACAAAATAAACAAGACAAACACAAATCCAGTACAATTCTGCCACTTTGTGTAAAGCTCTTTAAAAGAAAACGGAATCTTCACTTTTTTCCTGGTGCTGATAAAGTGAAGTGCAGAAAACGATTTGCACTCCATTTCTGAATCGCTTATCAATGCTGCAAACAGGTTATCAATATTCTAATGAATGTTATGGTCTGACGTAATAGCATGGCATTAAAGGTTGTTATAACTGGTATTTTAGTATTTCCTCGCATGTGAATTTTTTTTTTACTTGGCCTCAAGGCAACAATATGCTAACTTTTCAGCCAGCAAACAAACAAACGTACTTCGGTATGACGTGTTTCTTCGCTCCAGGTTTCCCGCTGTAGTCCTCAGAAGAAGCGCTTTCAGAATTGCTAAGCTTTCCCTCATATAACAGCATACATCCAGCTGCCAGACAGCCCTGTGATACCTCATCTGTCACTGTTTCCGGGTCCATGACAACAAACAGCAGTAGCTGAGTCGTCGCATCGATTCTCAAGGTTGTGCAAATTTGACAAAACATGCGCTGTCAGGACAACCTCATTAAGCATGGACATGGAGACCTTACCAGTTTTCTCTTTCTGCGTGGTATCACGTGGGAAATTCCAGTCAATATCTGGACTAAACGTTAAATAGGGGCAATCACACAGAGCCGGACCGCTGGGGCTGTATCGTGTGCGAGACTTGTATCTATTCAGTCTTGCCAGCGCGCAGGAGGACGTAGTGAGAGCATAATGCAGCAGTACAAAGCTGTCAGCTTTCATGGATGGCTAAGCACTTGACTGTTTGATGACTGTAGGATTTATAGTCGCGAGTTCTCGTTCTATTGACATCACCAGTCCTCACCATTTTGTATTGGAAGTCGTCTACCAGCTGTGTTTCCACTGTGCAGAATCAAGAAAGGTCGCCGTCATGAAAAAAGAGAGATAAGAAGGTGGTCATTGAAACAGTCTCAGCTTCAGGTTTGCGGCTTGGCAGATCACAATTCTTTTATGCTCTTCCTTTTGCATCTGTTTGCTTTGGCAAAATGAACATCGAACTTCGACATTGTGGACAGCAAAAGACCTTCATAGCATTTTCCCTTTTTAAGCAACTGGTATATTAGACTCTCTAGAGGCCGTTGGGAAGTTTTACACGTAGAGTCGTCGCCCAGCTGAACCACCACAAGCCACCAGGTATGCTGGCATCATGGACAGCATGTCGTTTCCAGACTACGTGACCAAATTTCGTAGAAAAATGGTGGAAATTCGGACGCGATTTCGGGAGTCAGCACGGATCGGATTTTACAGTGAATACTGGTTTCCACCGTTCCAGATTGTGTAAGTACTCATTAGCAAATGGAACTCTTAATTATAAACTAGTTGTCACTTCTGTTGGATTGTTGTGCTCACTGCACTGGTATACAGGAAGTGCGCTGAAGTGCTTCCTGCTGGTAGGTATGTATAAATCTAAAAACGATACGAGAACAATCCTACAGGGATGGAATTAATAACCTAATTTATTATTTTTTTGACGCTGTGTATTTCGTGCTACAAGCAGCCGTCCAACCGATGTCACAAAATATCAAAAGAAAAAACTGTTTCCTTAGAGGAAAATATTGAGATGTGTTTGGATTTTAATGCATAGAAAACAGTACTCTTTATACACAGTGTACACATATATTATTCATTAAAAATGTAAACAATCATGTAATACATTGACCTGACGGTAGGACGTTTCAAAAAAACGATTTTTTGCGACATGCCGCAGAAAGCTGTAAAGTTGATATCCTTTCGGTGGTATGTTTTGCCGAAAAACGTCGATAATATGACCTTCCTTAAGTCTTTTGAAATATGAATTTCTGAATTATCGTAAATGTGAAAACACACACACACACACACACACACACACACACGTACGTATATTGATCACTCTTTCGCATCTCTTATATTCTTTCTTCGAACGTATTATGAAGATATAATGCTCTAGTCAAGGTTTTCTTAGAAATTTCTGACAAACAGGAAACACTTTTTATTCAATACTTTAAACCACCTACGATCAAGATCCACGTGTTTCACGTATTTTAGTAATGCAGTTAAAAGCAAATTGTTTGATGTGCATTCATTCATTCGACCCTCATTGTAGCGGCGGAGAAACGGTTTCATGGGCGTAGAGAATTACTAAAAGGTCTGCAACAGAAATTAAAGTTGTCTCTAATATGGTGACCGGACACTTAATCCCCAGACATTTAATCCACGACACTTAATCCCCTAGACATTTAATCCCTAGCCACTTAATCCCCAAACACTTAATCCTCAAAAATGCCCCCACTCAAAACTGCTATTTTGTGAACTTGAAATATTTTAACCGTAAGAGAAATGTGTCGCGTGGTAACTCTAATGAGACTAACAATCGCCCCAATTAGGGCCTAGGGTGGCTTGCTGACAAGCCTGAGGCCCCTTATGCAAGAACGGGGTGCGTATGTGCGTAAGGATTGTCAGCTACACAAGGCATCTGTTCTACAGTCGTGCGCCGGGAGAGAGAAACCTCCAAAGAGGAAGTAGGCTGAACTGGCCATGAGAATTAGCAACATTGTACAGCGATATGAGGCAATGGATCGTCTTCTGTACCTCCGATCATTAGCTTACCTGTCATTCCTCTAATGTGTTATATACTGTAGAAAGTTCACCTAGTTTAAGCACAGCGAAACGCACTGTTGAACTGTGGACGATACGATCTAGCTTGTATTTGGTGGTGTTGGGGGGAAGGGGTATGAGATATGCGTGTTCACGGGTAAGTTTTATGCTTCAGTCTTTCTGAATTTGCGCGCTTGCTTCGTATGACGCATTTCTTTTCTCATCATTATTGCAATTTACAACTTAGATCGTGAAAAGTTTTTTTGCCACAGCCAGACTCGAAAGGACATTTCAGCTGGACCAGCCTTGATCATCTCAGTACACATTCAATTTGTCGCCTGCTACTACGAATGTAACTTAAATCAAACTTGTGTCTGTTTATGTATGTCTCCGGTTGTCGTTAAGGGCTCGTACCCAAGAATGACCTTTCTGTATCCTATAGGAGCTCTAGAGTAGTTGACAGCAGGGCCTTCCATCCATTGCGAAACCGTTGTTAGGGTTTACTTTAGAAAGTACGTCTGTGAGAGGTACATTGTGTAGAAAATGCCGGTCTGAATGCTCGCATAGTTTGCGCACTCCACACACCGACTAAATAAAGATCATGAGCGATCATTTTCAAAAGACGTTATTATGTCATAAATGAATAGGCCTCGGCCCTTCACAGAGATTGGGTCATACAGGGGGGTCATGTATTTACATCACCCAAAGTTGTGAACCGCAGTAAAGGTTTTAACTATTTAATACGAAGAGTACTTTCTGAAAGCTCAAAACTGCATAAGCGCAGGTAGAACTGCTTCGCGAAGAGTCAATATGACGGAAGCATGTGTTACCTTAGTGTCTAGCCGTTACCTCCAGAGGTTGGCAGCATTTTTCACCAGTCCTTGCTGAATGAGAACGTTTTGGAAAGGCACTGGTTCTCCGGCGCTGTTTTCGTGGTCAGTTTCTGAAGCGCGGATAGGACTGGAATTAACGTTTCTCTGCTTTTATGGATCATATATCTGTATTGCAGCTGGCTTGCCTTCGCACCACAAACACACTGTCGTTCTGATCTAATGCTTGTTCATGGTCGCTCGTGGCAACGGTCGGGTCGGCTTTTATTCACGCCGGCTGAGCTGGAGATGGATACCCAAGAATCTGGAATCATTGTTACTTCAACCAGGCTCACTTGTCAAGTTGTCAGTTCTAAATAATCGCATATTGATTGAACATACTCTTAACAGCTGAAGTCCAACTGCCGATCAGAGACGCGCTTATGCTTCCCACCAAGGATAGTTACCGCATCAACAGCTTTTTCATCTTTATTGGATATGATTTATGGGAAAATAATTAGGCTTTCATCAGGCTTTACAGAACGCCTGGGAATATGGTGCCACCGGTAAACTGTTCATTGACAATGTGTCACAGTGTGGGTGTTGCTGAAATTCTGGCTTCACTCAAGACTGCTTCCATGGCATGCTGTGTTCCGATCTTTTCGAGAACTACTTTCGCTTGTTACGGATGGTGGGCCACTTCAGACTAAACGAATCCCACTGGCGGCCTACGGAAACATGTTGTCGTGAAGCAAAGACAGTCTTCAGGAGATGTAACGCTCTTGCAGTGCGCCATGTTGATCAAGACGGCAGTTCCTGGAGGCCTACTTCCGTGTGCGACTGGATTAGAAGCCTCTCCTCATGAAGCTACGAACGCTAATTACACGAAAACCGCTGCAATCAATAACATCTAATCCAGAGGCATCAAGTGTTTGTGGGGAAGGAAATGAACTGATCATGAAATGTTTATACACATCGCCCGCGATGTGGTGTCTTTGCGTGGCTCGTGCAGTCTTTTTTCGGGGGTGGGGGGTGGGGGATCGGTGGTTAGCATCTAGTACTGAGTTAAACGAGTGTTTGGTTGTCAGCCATTGGTGACGCAGACACTCGTCAGCAAGTGGGAGCAAATGTTTCGCCTAGCTATCAACGAGAACAGGATCAAGTGTTCCGAGGATACTTGTCGGTAGCTGTTCTCGCGACTTCTTCTGTGAAAGCCCCAGGCATCCGTGGGTGAGGACAGTGGGTTGCGTCTGTCTGTCGCCTTGGCTGCAGTGCATGTGCATTTGCATTTCCAGTCCGGGCGGTTCCGACCAGGACAGCTTCAGAACCGCAACCGAGACTACGCTGTTTTGCTGGAGAAACAATTTCACTTGGTTAAGCAAAATCGATCGAATTTTATGTAGACTTGATGTAAAGGGCATTTCGAGCGTAAGCTTGTTTTCCTGTGGCTGTGAATTGTACAAAGAATACGTGTGGAGTAGAACTGAAACTGCTTCAGTAACAACTAGCTCGAAGTTGGAAGCTTGTGGTCTTCAGGACAACCGACAGTGAGCGAGCTTGTCCACTGTTTGATCCTACTGAAGATTCACCGTTCGATATGTCTGCGCGCTAGATCGGCAGGAGTGTTCGCACGATGTGAACAAAAAATTAACTACTTCATTTTGGGGAGTGGACTGATCAGTCTCCCGCGAGTTCACTAAAGCAGCAACCTGTGATGGTAATGCATGAAATGTCCAACCGCTTCCCTGTCCTTCAGAAAGGCAGCAGCTGCAAGCTGACCATGGTACCGTATGACAGTCTCAAACTGCGCTTCAGGGCCACTCCTACTCCTTACGAACAGGACATGTTTTCATGGTCCCCACTCTTACGGTAGGTGAGCGCAGTGGCTGACAGTTTGCTAACCGACAAACAAGTCGCCATGTGCTTCTCTTCGTCCTTCTGATGTATTGCAACCCTCGTACTCAGATTAACGTTCCTCTCACACCCGAAAGAGCCGTGGGCGAAACCTGGACAGTGATAGCCGAGTGCTTGAGTCGGAACGGGTAGAGATAATCAGTTGAAATAGACTGCCGAAATTTGCGTTATATATATATATAGGTTTTGTTTTTTTCTGTTCAGTGCTTTGTAGAATCGTTTACGGGCTTTTTCCGTTACAGTTATGCACCTGAGGAAATGTGAGAAATCATTAACCGTGCAATCGTTGCTACAAGGAAAATACATCATTGGTGGCTACTGGCGCTAGTGCCATATCGCGTTGAGCGAGATTTTTTTTTTTTTTTTTTGCGAGCTTAGAAAGGTCATTATTTCCATCTCTTTTATTTATTTATTTTAATTTCTTACAAACACAAGACACATAGGCATGCACGCATTTGCATATTCTTTCTTCTTTTGATGTTTAGAGATTTAATAGATCGTAAAAGGTTTTTGTTCTGTTCACATTTCAGATAGACGTGTCTTTTATTTAAAAAAAATGCAGAATCGCAAGGAAAAACTTAAACTATTCCACAAGCGTGTTGACGCTTCAAAGAAGATACCTATCCTGTACATGTCACATTTTCAGACCGTTATTACAAGCACATACGTGCATATTTATCAACATTTTCATCATGCTTCCTGGGAGTACGGTGTAAATACAACTTGTTAGCATTTCTGTAGGGAAGTTGTAGAAATAAGGAGTGTTTCTACGTATTTATGAAGCATCTTTAAGGGCTTACTACAGGGTGGATCACTTAAAAGTAGCCGAGCGTGTTACAGGAGGCGGACCCTATATTTCTGTCAAGGGAATGTAATCATACTGACTTCCCATGTAGTACAACTAGTGGATTATCTCAAACTAAGACTTGGTGAGGTGTTAAGAGGCAAAAACAATCTGTACTATTAGGTAATAAATTAGTTAATATTAATATATTTTATAAATGTTATGGAAAACATATTTTCAAAGGAGAGAATATGAGAAGTTTCAAGGATAAATGGGAATGTTATATTTTCGAATCATTTCAGAATAAGAGTGTAGGCAGGCATTTCGGTGTAGCATTACTGAAATGTTGTACTGTTTTAGTATCTTTCGAACGTGTGTTTATGTGTGTGTTGTCTACTAAGCATCACATACATGATACAATAATACGTCTCTCTCTCTCTCTCTTCTACCCCCCCCCCACACACACACACTCTCTCTTCTCTCGCTTCTTTGCACTATTGCTTTCTCTAGCACACATGCATGATTACACACAAACAGAACTGTCTTTATATTTCTCTCTCTCTCTCACACACACACACACACACACACACACACACACACACACTATTGCCTCGTTGAGAATTCATAAATTCGTGTGGACCTTAGGAGGTGAAGAAATGAGAACCTTTCCTACATAAAATAGCTATGTACAAATACAATGGTCTTTCATTGCTGCGCCTCGACATTTCACAAACCGGTATACTCCCTTGATAGCCGAGTCTCAGACGATGTGAAGCGTAAACAAGACGGTTCAAGTTGTTTACAACACTCCCTTTCCTCAGGCTATAAAGTAATCTATACCGGTATTGACGTTCGGGGTGGTTTCCTTTTCACCTATAGGTTTAAAATCTCGCGACCGTGTTAATTTTAAACAGACTACACTGATGCTATGAGGTGTTTAATTTCGCAGTATGTTCGAATAAGATTAGCTGCTTTCATTTTACATACGCCGTGACCCTTTGTGAATGGTTTCTGGGACTAAATAGTGTTGATTTTTGTTTGCTATATTTTAGGGCGTGGTGTATTTTGTTTCAAACCTACATGTAAATGTTCGTACACTTGCTTGGTCAACTTGGAGACCGCCAAGTGCGCTCAATACTAGTTGGTAATCTCTAGCCAGTCCTCTGGTTTTGCAAGAGTGTTCAGACTGTCAAAACATTTGCAGCAGAATGTTTCCTTGTCGAGGCCAGCCCGAGATCAATACCGTATCAAACTGATCATCAGCTCTTGCCGAGACTTTAAGGGCGGCGCTGGAGGTCAGCGCTGACTAAGACATGTCGCGCGATGATGGTCTTTAGTTCTTGGAGCTGGGACCCGTGGTGTGAGGTGTAGCGAGAAAAGCATGGCAACATCCTCGGGCCTATCGATCCACAGTTTGTGGAAAGGGCTTTGTAGGAAGACCCAGTCACAATCCATGGAGTCAGTGTGTATGTGCGGATTACCCAATGAGAAGTTTTGCATGTTGAACCTTCATTCTTGTATCTCATCGGCTGGTCGCAACAGCAGGAGACGTTACAAATGGGTCCCCATGAGCATCTGCAGCGCGTAGTAAGTAATGGTATCCTTTATGTACCTGTATTTTTTTATTTCAAAGCGAGATTCGATGCAGAACAGTAACTTTGGTTCGTTAACGAAAATGTGTCAGGCTGTCTAAGCATTTAGTGCAACGTGCATCCAAATAGATGTGTAGTCATGTATTGACAGGAGTCAACGCGATCATGTAATCTTGATTTTAAAAAAATAGAATCGACAGAGGAGATTTTCTAGTCAACGCGAACGTCTTCAAAGACCGCTAGGCATATGACAACACGAGATGTAAACGTTGTTATCGCTGAGTTCCTGACCGAGCAGTTTAGTGCGTCGCGCTTTTTATTCGTCGACACAAGAAAAAGAAATAATTGAGACAGAAATATGCTTAAGCACATTGATAAACCCGTGACAGAGAATGGGTGCGTTTGCGTGCGCGCGTGCGTCTGTTTGCATTTGCATGAGTACGTGCTTTTAACGCAGTAGTATTTCTTATGTAAAACATTCCGAATCGCAGGGTTAATGTCGGCAATGGGAGATGAGGGAAAACGAATCTGCAAAATAAATTCTTCTTCGCACGCGAGGTGCATAATGTATGACAAACGCTGACTACTTCGCATACAAAAGTTGCAGGTCGTTTGTAATACATTACCAAGAACAGACATGTAAAACGAGTCAAACCGATTCAATAAACTTACTTGGCTTACACGTCAACGCCCTGCCAGGACACTAATCATTGACACACTGCGATCATACAAAGCAGAGTGGGAATAAATGTATACATTTTCATTGTAAAAGAATGCTTTAAATGTGTTCACTAATTTATACCCCTTGAAACTGCCTCTAACCATAAGATGGAAATGGTGATCGATTCCTTCTAGCACCTTAGTCTGCGCTAACAGGTTTTGTGCAGAACATCGTTTTCGCGGCCCATTTTGTCACCAGTGAGTGTGTAAGTCGTGTACAGCAAGTTAAGTTGCGGTTGTGGTGGGACTGAGTTTTAGGGTGTAATCAATTTGTAATCGTGACCTGAACCCCATACACTGCCTACAGCCTTCTGTGAGAAACTTTTAGCGAACCACACAGAAGATAGTTAATTTGGAGTCCAAACATTGCTGCTTATTTTCTGTAATGCATTAATACAGGGATAGAAGAATTCTTCACTTCCATCAAGAAAGAGAGCCGTGTCATCAACATATTATGCCAACAGGATACTATGACCGCACATTTTAATACTTTTAATCATGCTATTATTTCTTATCATGACAGAAGGCACTTCTACACAAATGAAGAATAGATAATAGAACAAAGTTCACAATGTCGAGGTCATTGTTCAACATTAAATTATTCGGTATATAGTATTAACTGACGACACAGGGCTTAATTATTTACATAATAAAACCTCACCGACTTTTAAATGAGTGTGTAGAGGCAAAGAAACTCGCGAAGTGTTAAATGTGTTTTGAATCATGATATCAGCATTAGGGAGTGGACATAGCGTGTGCATACAGATTGTATGTACATATATTTATGTATGCATGTATGTATGTAGATAGGGATGACAGGGGTATAAATGGATAGGATGTTGAATGAGTGGGTGAGTGAGAGGACCACTACATAATGTGCACAAACAGATTCTATTTATGTATGTACGATAGGGAGGAGAGGGTTATGAATGGATAGGTGATTGGATGAGTGAGAGGATGGCTATTTTTTATGCCCATCCTGTAAAAGTGAAAATGGCTGAAAAGGCCTTAAGTCAGTGAAATATTTGAGTTCGAGTTTGAATGTCGTTCTCGAAGTTGAACCTTGCTAGACAATTATTCATAAAAGAAACGTCTATAGTCAAAGGCTTTTTCAAAATCTACCATGAACATAGAGGCGGGACAATTAGTGCTTTTCTGTATATACCTGAGTGTCACAAAGCAGACGTGTATTGCCTCTGTATTATTCTTACCTTTTGTAAAACCTTTTTTTTTATCCTCTGATATTGCATTTGGTAAATCATTTCTTTAAGTTGCTCGGCAATACAATCTGAGGCTGGTTCATATGCGCTGTTAAGTAAATGGTCGCCAGCTCTTTAAGAAGTGCTTATTCTTCCTTTCCTTAGTAATGTAATTAGTTCATGGAGCACGAAGAAAAGTCTCTTCCAAACTGAAGAGGCTAAAAGAAGTAACGCTAACAATGCAAAACCGCTTTATTCTATTTTAAAGCACAGTTTTGGAGCAATGAAAATGTGTGTGTGTGCGCGCGCGCGCGGATTAAAGCCCATCTTGTGAAAGCCATTCGCCCTCACCGCCTGCTAGGTGATATAAATCGCCTCTCGTTTTCCTCGAATTGTCTTGGAAAATGTTCTTTTGACGATATAGTCTTTTGGGATTTGCAAGACAACAACAACAACAACAACAACCTGCCTCTGACCGCATTTTGAGGTATCTTTGGGTGAATGAACAGGTGGGCTTGATAAACACTAAAGATCCTAAAATCCTGATCCTATGACGCGTTAATGGAAAGCGACCAATAACACCGATACATGAAGGCAGAAGCCGTTGCGTTTTGTTTAGCTGTCACCAAGGAAAGAAAAAAGGTCAGTGTAGTCCCGACAAACAAAAAGTGGCACGAGAGATCATAAATTAAAAGCTCACACCTGTCAGTCACTAGAGTCAAGTCTTTTCCAACAAAGGAGAAAATCAATACGCGTACCTAAAGCAGTGCTGATAAAAAATATAACAATGGTACTGCGTGCTTCGAACTGGGCAATTGGTCAGATGGCAGGCAAAAGTCAAGTGTGCAAGCTAAACGCAGACGTTTCTCCACGGTAGGCGCGAATAACGCCGACAACAGTTTCTACCGTAAACATTACCAGACACCTTCCGATAACAGAATATAAGTACAGAAGACGTATCAGAGTTTTATACAGCGAAAAGCGGTTACTATTTTGACACATGGTCTTTCACTGTGTAGGCTGGCATAAATGTCGGTTCACGCTGCTGTGAGGAAGATTGATTTCATCTACCCCGATTCGTCATGGATTAGTTCCAGCTATGTTCCACCCTGTGTCCGACGACGCAGACACGTCGAGTAAGTCGATAGTGACCTATATATTGAAGTGCTTTAGGTGGCATACACAGAGTAAGAAATAATAAGACTTCCAGAGGAAGAGGCAATATTTAAAAAGCTTTTGAAGTTTTGAGGTATGTTTGTGCAAATAAATGTACCAGCATCGAAAGAACATCCCAGTTTCGCGTAATGTTTGCATTAAGTAGTAATGTTATGCTTGTCACACCGCCCGCTCTACCTGCTGCCCCCAACACACACAGAGAAACAACTGGAAACAGTTTGGTAAATATTCGTGAGACCAGCAATAGGACATGTTATAGTTATAGCGTAATTTTGGTAGACAAATCAGCGAGCTTTAAGATGATCTACATAGTATCATTTCATCGTGGCCCATTCATTATTAACTTTCAGACTTTCAGAGCGAAAATCAGAAGCTAAGAATGCAAGTCTGGTCACATCTTTTTGTGGCCGAGTGCCAGAGGCTAGCCTCTACAATAAGGGGGGCTGAAGCGCAGTCAACAATGTGTGTTGCTGTCACAATGAGACCGGCACTTTATCAGGGCGTGTCGCACTGTTACTGAATGTAGGCTGGCACAAGCATTCTCTCTCACGATCTCCCCACTGCCGTTGGTGGTGCGAGGAGTCGCTGTCAACATGCGTTACACCACGAAGTAGCCTGGAAACACTTTGAGACTGGAGAGAATTTCGTGGAGTGGGTGGGCTGCCTGAGGTACAGGCGCTCAGTGCGAAGTTTCCGGCAGGGTTTGCACAGATATTGAGCTGTTTCATATGTGGCCGTGTTACCACCACCGCTTGTACAGGTAGGCAGACCGTAGAAAATCGCATCACGTTTATAATTCAATAATAACTTCCGGAGCTTAAGCAGACTCTAGTTTGCCTTTATCTCATTTTCCACTGTGGTAAGAAACTTAATGGTATATTTCAGATACATGGAACATGTCAATACATCACAGGAATCTGATGTGCTGTGCAGCTGTTACTGCTTTATGTGTACATGTACATTACACATCTTGTAATTGTATCTATATTGGTGTATTTAAATAGCATATAAAAATAGGCAACTTTTATAAGTGGTTCTCAGATGCGCATGGTTCACAATATCTACTGTTCACATTATCATTTACAGATGAGCATGTATTTACACTGAGGTGTTCTTAGGATCATTTTGCAAGTACTAATGTGGTACTTGCGATATGATGTTACATCACTCAGTACCATATTACCTTAGCAGCAGATTTTTAAGATTTACAAGTATGAATAAGTACAAAACCTTTTTTGACAACCAGTGTTTAGTAGTTTGTTGTAATGGTTATGGCAGTGGAGTGTTAAAGCATTTGTCACCCAGAAGGGGAGGGTTGCAGGCTACGTTCATGTCTTAGGACACACATCTTTCTCTGGATATGGTGGTGATAACATCCGGGCTTAACGAGAGAGAGGGGCATGGAGGGCCGGTGTACCATGGTCAGTAATTTTTGTAGTTGTTTTCTTTTTCTTTTAAACAAAAGCAAAAAGAAAAGGCATCACGGGGAAAACAAATAAAGCTAGACTTCAAAAAACGCTATAAAGTGTAGGCTTCACCACCACTAGTGTTACTGCTACCTCCAATAATTGTACCCAAATCTGTGACATCACACATGCATTAGGGTGAAGCTATAAATATTGTCTTTAATCTGTTGAGTTTTCCCTATCCACTGGTGACATTTTCTTAATGAAGGGGTGCAAATAGCTTGAACTATTTACATAATTTTCACTCATTTACTGACTCCTCATATGTGCAGAACTCTAAAATGTTTATCTCATTCAGCAGATCCTAGATGTACACACTTTTCCTCACATTTGGTGTTTATATTATGCTACTAAACACAACGTAGATATTTCCAGTCGAATTTTACTTTGTAAGCATAATGTAATATACTGGAAAAATAATAAATGATGACAATTAATGATATAACAAGAGGCTGTGAAAGGTCATTTGCCCCTGTGTCCATGCTGGCTTTCAGAAGCCCTGATAACATCTGACAGCATCTGTCTCTCTCTCCGGATGCTGCAGTTTCTTCCCCATTCATAACATCTTTTTGCTGCACAATCACTGCTACAGGCAGTCCTTGACTTACGACCTATGTGACTTGTGACCACTTTGTATCATTATTCACACAGTGTAAAATAGTGAAAAAAATGACACATGCAATGCATGCACTTACACAAAAAAACCATCTCCCACATTACCTGGAAACAGCGTACCCCCTACCTATGTTCCTACCTGCTTTTCTCAGTCCCATAAGTGCCACAGTTGGAGACAGTCCAGTGTGTGCCTCTAGTAATTTTATTCTGTGAATTCCACCTCTAGCCCCATCTTCAAAGAGGAAGATTGATTTTTCTGCTGACAGACCAGCCAGGAAAAAAAGGAAGGTTATTGATCTGGAGACAAAGATGAAGGTGATCAAGTGGTTTGAAGAAGGTTAAAAAGTGAATTACACAGCATGTAGAGGACCTACAGCTCACACAGTCCACTGTTTCCACTATGCTCAGGGACAAGGAACACATCTGTGAACAATTTGGCACCAATGAAGTCAACAGTGCTCATGAAACAATGACAAGGGCTTGTCTACAAAACTGAAAAGTTGCTGATGCTGTGAATTGAGGACCAAATTCAAAAACATGCCTTAAGTCTTATGACATTTCAGATGAAGGTTAGGAGTCTGTTTAGGACTTTGCAAGGCAAAGCAGTTAAAGACTGTGCTTGCAGTTTTCAAACTAGCACTAGGTGGTTTACAAGATTCAAGAAGAGATTTAGTCTGCACAATATTCATGCCATAGGTGAAACAGCAAGCACTGACACCGAAGCAGCCAGCAAGATCACAGACATGCTGGACGAATTAATTAGTGAGGATGGCTATCTGCTAGATTAGAACAAATATTTAATGTGGATGAAACAGGGCTGTATTGAAAAAGAATTCCTGAACACATCTACAAATAGGCAAAATCAATGCCTAGTTTTAAAGGGCATAAAGACAGGCTGACATTGTGGCTTGGCAGGAGTGTTGGTGATTTTAAACTTAACCTTTTTATGGTGTATCATTCTGAAAACCCAAATGCATTCAAAAACATCAAACACAACAAGCACACACTGCCAGTCTACTACTGTACCAACCCTAAAGAGTGGATGACTCAGAAACTGTTTGAAGACTGGTTCCTAAACTTTTCCATTCCCAAGATACATGAATAAATTATTGCTTTGAGAAGGGTATTCCATTCATGATTTTGCTACTGTTAGTACACCTAAACATCCTCTAGACAACCTTCATCCTGATGTCAAGGCTGTTTACATGCCACCTAACACTACGGGGCTTAATTAACCCATGGATCAAGGTGAAATTGCAGTATTCAAGTCCTACTACCTGCGGTGTACATTTTACTAAACCCATTGTTGCAACAAACCTAAAATATTCTTGAGGGCACCAAAAATATTGCAGCAGCATGAAAAGAAGTGACTGCAAAGTACATGAATGGAATGTGGAATAAGTATCTAAAATAGTAGGTGAACTCATTTGAAGGTTTTCAGAAAAAAGAATAACTTGATAGAATGGTGAAGCTTCAAAAAAGATCCTGGCTTGGAATGTGAAGTGGAAGACGTAGATTGTTAGACAAAAGAATTTTTCATTGAAGAACTGGTTGAGTTAAAAGCAGAAAGAGTTGCAGAGGAAGACCAAAGGGGAAAAGAAGAGGAGGAATAAGTAGCTGAGAAAAAGCTCACTAGAAAGGGGATGGTGGAAGCTTTCTCACTTATTAATAAATCTCATTTGAAAGGGCATGGCGGAAGCTTTCTCACTAAATAACAAAGCTCACTACAAAGGGCATGGCTGAAGCTTTCTCACTGATTAACAAAGCTATCACTGCATGGACCAAAATGTAGAATGAGGTGCCAAAGCTGATCAACAAATGAGAGAAGCTGTGTGTTGATAATATAAAATTTATGATGAAAAGAAAAAATAAAACTTTGCAGAATAAACTAAGCAGGTTTTTTTAAACGAACACAGCATGTAATGACAACCCCATTGACCCCCAGTCCAATCCAAGTCAGGAGTGAAGGAATGAGTATATAGTTATGTAATGTTACCTTAATTCTAAGTAATCTTTTTTATTTAATACTGATTACTGGTACCTGCAATATAGTAACATAAGGCTCATTAGGACCTGATGATGGTTCTTAATAAATTACCATAATTAATATATATTTACTGAGGTATGATTGAAAATCCTAACATTTTTACCCATATATGTACTGTATATGTATAACAAAGACTGACTGACAACCAAATTGATTTACGACTAGTCAGTCTGAACTTAATCCATTTGTAAGCTGAGAACTACCTGTACATGGAAATACTTTCTTATTTAATCAACCAATCAACCAACCAAGTTGTTGTGCCAAAGCTACCTATATCCATGCTATTGTTGTGATAGTACTTATTGAGCTTCTTACATGCTTACAGCATCAAGATTTTCTTTCTGACTAATATGACTACTTATAAATTGCTATTTTAGTATGCATGTGTTAGTGCACACAAATATGCACATTATTTGCGCAAGATGGTCTCATTGTGATTCGTGTATGGGAATGTGCTTGTGTCTGCATTTCTGCATCATATCTGTGGTAGTTATGATCAAAGTTACTACTCCTAAGAGAGGGAGAAGGACAATAAGATTGCACTTTTTATTCTTATTCTTGTCTGATGGTATGTTTCAGCTCCTCTAGTACCTCAACTGTTCCTTTATCAAGTTCAGAACTTTTTTATGGAAATGACCTGTCACACCATGAATTTACAGAGGATATCACCACTGGAGACATGGTCTCATTTGACCGAGAGCGGGACAAGCAAAAGTTGAAAGAGCTGGATGTGGGGAACAGACACATGATTAATCGTGGTGGCATGAACAGAAAGGCAGCAAACTTTGATAAAGGTATGCTTGAAAGGAGGTTGTTGAAACCTTTGAAGTACACATAGAGAGCACTCATACATTGTTTTAAAGAGGAAGTAGTTAAACCTATTACCATTTAAGAATGGCCTGGCATTGAATTGGTATTTTATATTCAGCTAACATACTTTAAGCAGAAAGTTTGTAGTTTTACTATAAATATTTTCTCTGTAAAGCTAATTCAGATAAATTTACAGTCCTTACACCATTTCATTATGACTCAAATGAATGTAAGTTTAGTTTTCTGTCTTTGGCAGGCAGACTTTGTTGCAGCTTTGTAAGCCTTAATGCTCTGTAAGTCACAAGTTATAGACTAAAGATGACCGGTAAAGGCTGCATAAGAAAGCTACACTGAATACTGAAACTAATGGATAAAAACACTTCTGTTATTATGAAACCGTTAATTCAAAGTCGTCGTTAGGAAAGCATTTATAAAGCTGTCCGTAGTAAAACTAATGCTATGATAATTGAATTTATAGACCACATTTTCCCATGTGGAGGCATGCTATGTGCTGTGGGGGAAAAAAAAACAAAAGAAAAGCAACAGCATAAGTTATATATAAATATGGACAATCTGTGACTGATTAGAAAAAAGGAAGACAGAGACATTTATGACACCAGAAAATGTTAATTTCATAAATGGCACATAAACAAATTAATAATAATAATAATAATAAAGCAGATTTATATAGCGCAATTTTCAACTCCAGAGTCGACTCAATGCGCTGTACAGTGTATGGGGTTAGTTTTAAAATCACTGAAAAATAGCAGAATTCTTGTAGTAAGATCATCAGATTAGTTTTACAATCACTGAGAAATATCCAGATTCTGTTCAAGAATTTCCGAAATTCAGAAAGTTTTGAAGAAACATGAAATATAACCCTTAAATAACTGTATTTGTTTTGTTCTTTAGGTTCTCCTAAACAGAAATATCATATCAATGTTGGAGAAACTGGTACTATTGGTTTTTGAGCAGGTTGCAATTTGACTGCTTCATGTCCACTTAAATCTCCTAAAGTTTCCATAGCCTGTTAGCGATATGGGAAGTGAACATGTGGTCTTTGGTGTGACATTTGGTAGGTGGAGCGGAGATGACTTCTTACCTTCTCTGATAATGAGCTTTGAATAAGTAACCTTTTACTTCAAAGTCAAAATATCTAGAAATTATAACAATTACATGTGCAAAGTTTATGGGGACTCTACTGACTAATTTTACTTCTTCTGCAGTCACATATGATTATGAACGAGAAGAGCAGCATCCTGTTGCAAACTCTGTATTATCATTGAAACAATTTCCACTGCGTACCAATGGAATAAAGAACAACTCACTCAGGGGAGAACAGTACTTTAATCACAGAAACAGTGCAGGTATAACTACTACTGATGAATAGTTATATGCAAGTCTTTTATTTATTCACAAATTTCAACTAAGGTAGAGACAAAGACAAACTTCTTGTCAAACATTT
This sequence comes from Marisa cornuarietis, assembly GCA_004794655.1. Taxonomy (NCBI): domain Eukaryota; kingdom Metazoa; phylum Mollusca; class Gastropoda; order Architaenioglossa; family Ampullariidae; genus Marisa; species Marisa cornuarietis. The sequence goes on along the minus strand of SMMW01000576.1, from coordinate 5,124,289 downwards.
TCCTAAAATGTGACAACTTTTTAAAAAGTATTTTATCAGTTTATTTTTGCAATCTATTGCAAATTCAGTTCTTTGTAAATACATTACATTTGTTGATTTTACATTTAGAACGTTTTCAGTACGTTTTCCAATAAGAACATTATTTACTGATAGCAGTGTTTGTGGATGAAATTAAATCAGTGTCATCTACAAGCAGCTGAATTTTAGGCTAGTATATGTGTGTATATAGTTTATAAAATATGTACACTTTAAAGTTTAAAGGGAAAGACTTTGTATGTACAGTAATTGGTCGTTTTACATTTGCATGTTATACTCAGCTGGAGATGGATGTAAAGATGTGCTATTTAACATAATGCTTTCCATTATTACTTGACAGGTCGTGAAGATGATTTGGTAGCAATGGGAACGTTGTGGAGTCCTGGTCAAGTTCAGACTCGCACCTCATATATAAGCACCAGCTCTTGTAAATCAAGTAATGGTACATGTACCTCATCTGCATCTACTGGCACTCTGCCCATCCGTCGTTCTCTCAACCTGTCCACCAGTTGTTCTACCAGACAGTTACTCAGTTCCAGCACCTCACAGCCGAACACCACTGCCTTTGCTCTGTCCAGCATGGGTAATATCAAGATCTCCAAAGAAGGTAAGAACAAGTTAAAAAAGTTAAAACCAGTTAAAAAAGCAGTACTTTTTAAACTGTGAGGTCTTTAGGGACTGTCATGGTTAGCATAGTAAAAAACTTGGAGATAGTAATAATTCTTAGGATCTTAAATCTTGACTAAATCTAAACGTCGACCCCATACCTTTGTGGCTGTTGGAGCTGTGGAAAACTGTGGCTTGCGATGTATAGGGCATTGTATGTAAAAGGCAGCACCTCTCTCCTTCCTGTGTGTGTGTGTGTGTGTGTGTATGAAGTGAGGGTGGTTACTAATAAATAAAGAATCTGTGTTTAGTCAGGCACTGGGTGCTTTCTTGCCCCAGGCCCAGGCCAACCTAAAACTGGCAAATTTGTGCTATGTCAATCATGTCAACCAGCAGATTAAATTGTGTACAATAGGTTTGTCTTAACTTCATTAGCCATGTGCATTTTGTTGAAATGCAACATTATTTTAGCTTCACGATTTTTGTTTAAATATCAAGAAAAGAAATAGGTCTGACTAATCATAAGCACTATTTTTAAAAGCTTAACCAACTGAATTGTCTGTTATCATGAAATGTTAACAAATTTTGACAGTTTCATTCCAAATGTCCAAATTTCATGTACATCTCATTACCTCTGCATTTACTTGTTGCAGTTGAACCCAAGTATGCTGACCCACTTGCAGGGGCACCGCCATCATTTCAGCAGCGGCTTATGGAGCTTGCTGCCTTAGAAGCTGAGACAGTCAGATGGGAGAAGGCGAAAAAAGTGAAAAAGAAACCAAAACAAGATTCCTGAGTAGAAAACAATATATAGGCATTGTTTTAACATGTACAATTTCTTCACAAGGGTTGCTTTAACATGTACAAGGGTGCTTCAGCATTTCTTCATACTTTCGTCAGAAGAAACAGGATATTTTCCAACATCATGGATGAAGTTTATGAGCTTGTCTTTGTGATCCCATGTTGATGCCAAAGATATTATGTCTAAAAGATAAAGAAAAAAGAAGTCTGCTTGACATTATTTTCTAACTTTAAAAGATTAAATTCTTTTTTTATGAGATTCTTTTATATCTCAAAAGCTTACTAAAAAAAAAAAGAGTTAGTGCATATATACATTTCCAATCTGCTTCACAGCACAGCTTAGGCACTGGTCTTGTAATTCTTGTGCTGCAACAGCAAGATCAGCCAGACTGCTGTCTAGTGTTTGACATTTAATTTCATTTTTATTCAGAAGAATTATTTCAAGATAAAACTTTAAGGTGTAACCGTTTTCTTTCTTTAAGGAAGGACATATACCTTTACAACAGTTCACAATATATATATGACATCACTGAAAATATTCACAATAAATTTATACTGATATTTCCAGATGGAGTTTTGTGCATATATGCCTTTTACAAGTTTTTTCAGCAAAGCTGTATGCCTGATGTTTAGCTACAGTTGGTATTTAACATAGTGCACATACTTGTGTTTCTTTGAGCAATTTTAACATCTAATTGACAGTAATTTTATTCATGGAGATTTGTTCAGGTTATTGAATCTTACAGTCTCAATTACCTCCCATGGGTTTGACAAAGCGTGAGTTACAAGAGGCAAAAATATTAAATTAAGGAAAATAATGAAACTAGCACACATTTTTGGCATGTGATTTTCTTCCTCTTCTCATAAGCTAGACTTGTCATTGTCTATTGTTTCCTTTGCTGTTATTGTTTATTGTTTCATTTAAAGTTTTGTATTGCACTGCATGATTTTAATGCCTAAAACTGTTTCGAAGCAACACAGAATGAGAGTAAGACCCAAGTTTTCCATCAGTCTTTTGTCATCTTTCCCTTGCGATGTCTATTTTAACAGACACATCTGAAACATTGATTTTTCCTTTATGAAGCAGAAAATGAGCCTCCTTCTCTAAGGCTATTGCCTACCCTGGCAAGAAAACAATAAACTATAGATCTGCATCTGGATAAACCAGATTTTCATCTTAATGTCTTGAGCATCTCATTCACCCTGTGAAAGGCTGTTGGCTAGTTCCTGCACAACTTTATATTTATTATCTGTTGATGGGAATCTTCTGGCAGATTTAATTTGTTTTTAAATTCATTTTCTGGCACATGATTCATGTTGGAGTAATCTCTTTATAAAGCAGTTGTGATATTTGTCTACTATATTGCCTGGAAGTAGTATACATGATTGTTTTTTTTTGTCAGAGGTGAGGAATATTTTCCCATTTCCCATTAGAACTGCTTGACTATTAATGCTTTTCAGTTACTGCTCACTTTTAACAGAATTCATGTCTTAACATGCCTGCGTGGAAACAAGATAAATGAAACAAAAAATATTAGAAAGGAATCTGTGATATAAGTGCTGGACATTTGAATGTACTCCTTGATGCTGAGTGAGCAACGAAGTACATGCATTTCTGTGTGTGAAAGAGTGAGTGAGAGAGAGAGAAGGAATTTAATTTTCCCAGTTTGTTTATTTTTATAATGTTTTGTTTCTGTTTACCTATGAATAGTCATGTGTGTGTGTGTGTGTGTGTGTGTGTAATATTTCTTTAAACACAGTCTTTTGTTTTCATCTGGAGTAATCAAATTATAACCCTTAGAATTTGTGAAGGAACTGTGTGAAAGAGAAGTTGAGATTTAAAGGGATATATTGTTCTTTCATGTAAAGAAAGTGTATGGATGTATGAATAATTCATTCAGTAAAAGGGTAGTGAGATTGTGTCTGTGAGAGAGAGAGAGAGAGTGTGTGTGAGTGTATGAGTACACCTAATTCTCAACCTAATTCTTATAACTGACGACAGAATCCACCTTTTTCTTGCATTGAGAAGCATGTGAGAATGCTAAACTGAGAAACAGGAGAAAAAATCCAAGTAGTGTGATGTTTAAATAAAAGAAATTGATTGAAGTTTGCTTTGTGTTTATTTGTGTATGATTACATGTCTATTTGTGCATGATTGGGGTATGAGTGTCAGTGCATGTCTGTGTGTGTGTGAATTTGTTTGTGTATGCACCATTATGCCTGTGTGTGTGTGTCAGTGTGAGTGTATGAATTTGAGTTGGTGTGTGCACTATTATGCCTGTGTGTGTGGTAGTGCATGTCTGTGTGAGTATGAATTTTTTTGTGCGTGTATATGCACTATTATGCCTCTGTGTGTGTGTAAACACCATTCTGCCTGTGTGTGCATCAGTGCTTGTGTGTGCACCATTATGCCTGTGTGTGTGAATTTGAGTGTGTGTGTGTGTGTGTGTGTGCATGCACCATTATGCCTGGGTATGTAAATTTGTGTTTGTACATGTGTGTGTGCACCATTATGCGCGTGTGCGCACCTTTATGTGTGTGTGTGTGTGTGTGTGGTACCCACTGCCAGTTTCTCAACAAGTGAACAGACACCAACATTTATGCTCTAGATTTATTTATCATTTGATTAATACAGTGATCCATGAAAGTATAAAGATATAAAAGCTGAATAAGTTAAAACAGAGTAACAAAATATAAATAGATAGAACATAGATATAAATAGCCAAATCAATGAATTTAAAGAACCATAAGTGTCTCTTTTTTATCAGATGGGCCGTGGTCGTTGCATGGTCGTCGTCGCATCATGACTGAACGGAACGGGGTGAGGGGTACCTTGGGAAAGCAGGTATGGCATCTTAGGGTAGTGGGGTCTGGGAAACAAAGAAGGCGAAGACAGCATTTTACGAGCTAACGCGTCGGGAAGACGACTTGGGTCTAATCCTTGAAACAGTTGGTTGGAAAGCCTGTCGAAGAAAAGATCAGCTTATAAATAAAGACTATATGAAAAACAAACTGTGGTATTGTTTGGGAAACTTGCATAGCTTTAGCATGCAACAGCGATAACATGACCTAACCTATATAGACGATAAATTTCTGTATCTCACATTCATTTCAAACGGGTTTTTCTAACATGCATGTCTTCTGACATTTTTAGACTTTTGCGTCATCCACAGGAGAAGAGAAAAAGATATCAAAGGGTTAAACAAAATTGTCAAATATTTACTAAAATATAATTGTTTCTATGATTGACATTTACCTCAAGCTGCTGACGGAGATCATCAATACCCGATGCACTACTGCTTGTGAACCATAAAGTTGATGGCGTGTACTGAAACATTTCCAGAGTTTATTTATGTCACTAAAACTGGTAAATAATGTTCGAGGCCTCGCTTATTAACGGTGACTGTTATGGTGGCTTTTATAATTACTTCCATATATATATATATATATTTTACACACACACACATATATATATACGTCATATCACATCTCAATTGACTGTTGAAAAACAACCTTTCCCAACAACTCATTTCACTTTCAAAAAAGAACAAATGAAACTTTTTTTAAATACTCACTTTGTTGATGTAACTTAGAACTGTGGATTTGTCAGGAATATAGGCCTGGACGCTATCTTGAACCTCTTGCAGGTATGGCTGGACGTCGGGCAGTTCTACCAAGGACTTGAGCTGGACAGGCAGCTTAAGTTCTACCTGGATCTCGCCATTTTCAGGGTCGTACACTGTCACGTGACTGTTTTTGAGCAGCTTCAAGAGCTGGCTGAGCTCCTCCAGTTCCTTCTCTGCCAGTTGATACAGCAGGTTGGCGATATTCCTCACACTCTGCTTGATGTTCTCTTCTACCTGCCAGTATCCGTAGGCCCACACACCCTGTGGACATATGTGAGACGAGCGATTAGAATTTGGAACAAGTACCGCTGCCCACCGACATACAACCAACACATTCAGTCGAAGGGAAACTGTTCAGCAATGATGCCAAACTAAGTCGAATTTTATTTCTAAGGTCATCCTCTCGAAAAATTAAAAAATAATTAATAAAAATGATGATTGAGAAAGATACGCATGAGCATTTGTCTAATTCTGCAACAACAACAAAAAGAAATAACAAATATCGACCCTCCTTGCTGTCAGACTGGTCTCCACTCACCTGTTGATACACCTCGTTTGCAGCGGTTTTCACTGTCTGAAACTCCGGTCTTTGAATGAGACTCTGCATGCTTCCGTTGACTTTGTCGCGAACGTCGTAGATGACTGCGGTATACTCTTCAGGGATGTTTATCTGCGGGAGTCGGTTACCAAGGTTACCAAGCACCTCCAGGTAGTCATCGCCGAGCTGGCGTACGCGGCTCTTGACCAGTTGAACGTGCGGGTGGTCCTTGACGCTGTCCCACGTGCCTTGAGCGCCAACTTTAAGCTGCTGCAAGTAATCGTCGATCTGGGCGACGCCTTCGCTGAAGGATTTGAAGTTTACGTCAAGTTGACCCTAGATCAAGAAAGAAAGTTAAATATACTATTTTCTTAGTTACGCATAAGTTTATTTTGAAAATGTTTCCATCTCAACCGTCGATTTATATTTTAAACAACAACAACAACACTACCTCCAGCAACAACACACACAGGTGTCAGAATACGCAGGCCGCGATAATTACATACGACAACAGCCAGAGAAAGCGTGGAGTTGCTGTTGACTAAAGGTTGATAAATGTGTTGAGTTTAAATCATGTTTAACAAAGTTAATGTGACAAAGACTTGTCATGGTAAGATATTATTTGAAAATATGTTCTGTCCTGAAACTATTATTTCTTGCCAAACCGTTATAAAGTTCTTAAAGAAAATAAAAGGTTAATGATGTTTTTTGGTAACCTCATTACCGTTGCCTGACTCAAATGTAACCCACCTCAACGGCACTGATGAGGCTCTGCAGGGTTTCCTGGTATTTCTGGCGAATAGGGAAGCTACGGAGAGTCTGCAGCTGGTCTTTGAGAGACTTCACCAGGGAGATGTAACCTGTTTCGTACTGGGCACTCAGGTCGCGTAGGAAATCCCTGTTTGTGTAACGAAATGTAATATTAGGTGCTTTCTCATTGTTACTTTACACGTCTTTCAAAATCAAAACGACGTTTTCTTTCAGTTTCTCGTTTTTAGCGTTCATAAAACTTTAGAAATATTAGAAAGTCCATGTTTCTTAGAATGTTCAGCAATTAGTCTTTTTTTCCCTACTAAACCCACAAAAATGGTGTATATGAGAGGGGTCGCAGTGTTAGCTTCAGTATAAAAGTTCAGTATCCACTAACACTGAGGCATTGCAATATCCAGGAATGGTTTTCTTCTGGTCGTTTGGCAGCAGTTGAGACTGCATGTTACATTAAAAAATTTTGTTTCAGCTTTTGCATCTTTTTGTTTGAACCTACCTAGTCCAGCCGTATGTCTTCTTGACCTGGTCGCCCATATCCTGGAGGTAAAAGTCATTATGATCGTACTTTCGCTGCATGTCAACGCGAAGTTTTTCCAGCTGCTGTGCCAGGCGTACTAGTTCTCCCTCCAGTAGATCCAGCAAAGGCTGGAACTCCGAGGTCATCTCGTTAGTAATGGCTGAGTACTTGGCACCAATCTCCTCTCCTACTCCATCATAGGCGTTACGCAAAGCCGTCTTGATTGCCGAGGTGTATCTACCAGCCTTCATGCGAGAATAGTCCTAAGTGCAAGTGCGATAAAAAAAATGTTAAGTTTGGCAAAGCAAAGTTCGTAGAAATTTGTTTTTATTTTTTTATGTTGAAGCTATTTCTGCAACATGTTACATGTCTTTTAATATCTTTTTTTAATATAGCTCTGTCATACTTAAGTGCAAAGTACCTGGAAATCTGCAAGAGTTTGTGGCCTCCAGGCAAGGCGAGTGTGTAGTAGTGTGGAGGTGTTTAGGCGCATGGCGAAAAGGCTGTCGGAGATTTGTTGATAGGACTGTTGTCGATACAGTTCAGCCCTGATTGCAGAGTCGTTAACGTAGCCAGCCTTCAGCACCAGCTTGTTGTCTGGATTGTCTGAGTGAAGAAAGAAGGCTATTCCTATTCATGTTTCTTTTAATGAAACAATCTTGCAAGTTTTACTTCATTAAGAGACATATATGTTTACCACTACTACCGTTAATGATGCTGATGCTGATGATGATGGACAAAATTAGTGAATCAGACAAGAAAATCAGGGGAGGAGATTCCAGAGCTGATTGTGAAAGAGTTCTTTGCTAGAGGTGTATCTCGCGGTCTTCAGGTGTATAAAAGTCTTTAATGAAGCATCTGACTCTTTCTCTCTCTTTTTTGCTGTCTTCTCTTTCACTCTCTGCGATTCTTGAAGTGTGAAACACAACCCAATCTTACCAAGATCGTAGCTGGTCTGGAATACTATGGAACGTTTGCCAGAGTCGACTGTGATGTCCGACTGAATGACATCGTCGTCATCATAACGGTTAGCAAGCCTGAGGACGTAGGGATCCACAGACGTAACCTCTCCTTGAACGAAGACTTTCTTCAGTGGACTAACCAGCTGCGTAAGAAACAAGAGTTGAGTCCACATGACTGCATGATTCACGGATTAGTAGCGGAAAACCATCCAGTTCATTATAAGGATTCATAAATGATTTTTTTTAGAAGCAAAATGTTTGCTTTCTTATAACCTTCCTTTATAATACCAGTCCTGATGTGAATGTTCTAGTGCGTTTCTACCCAGGACCAACATGTTGCAGCTCACCTGCAGATTTATCAGGCGACGCAGACGATCGATTTCTCCGCGGAGCGCCATGTTCTTCCGCTGCCGACGTGACGTCAAGTACCAGGTGTCCACAGAAGCCGAATAACGGTCATCGTTAGAACCCAAATGTGAGGTCAAGCTCAAATCCACGTCAGTGTAGGGGTGCATGATGGCCAAAGCCAGGCTGTAGTTCGAGCCACTGCAGGGAAAAGTAAAAAGAACAGTATATTAAAGTAATAATAAGAAATAGAAAAAATCAGAATACAGACAACGCAATCAAATTACAAGCGGCATGAGTCCTTGTCACACTACTTTCCACAATAATTCTTCTTTTAATGAGAGGCCTTATATGGCTGGTTTATAGTAGCCTTTTGAAAAAAGATTTCTATATTCATGAAGTAGGGTTGCCTTTATAAAGTACTACTTCTCTCTCTCTCTCACACACATACACACACAACACATATATAAACAGCCAGAAATGAATCATGGTTGCAGTGACAGACCTGTAGCTGTCGGAGACGTCTTTGAGAGAGGAAGAAAGGGTGAGAGTTTTACGAGAATCTGTGGAATAGGACACAGCGGTCTTTCCATCCCAGACAGTGCGGCCTTGGTTCACAGCCACCTCGCTGTCAATGCGCACTTCCTGTTCAAACCCAAACACATGCATAAGAATAGCAAGTTGGATCGCATTTTGGTTTTAGTGCCGTACCTTAAATGTAACAAATATTGTTTAGCTCTACAGTTTCAACCAACAGTTACTTTGATAAATTTTATTGTGCAGAGTTTTATTCTACAGGACAAAATTAAACTTTCTTTTAAAAAAAAACTAAATGTTGGTGACAGGACAGCTTCGTATCTTAAGAAATTGCGTCTTTTTCACCTTGCCAATTGCTGGAAGACGGAAGAGGAGGTCAGCCTTGGTTTTGCTGCCAGAAGTGACCTTTGCCGTGAAGCCGATTTGCTTTGTGGTATCGCGGTCCGCATCCCAGCCGAAGGTGGTGTCCAAAGTGCTGGTGCCGTGGTTGTCGGTGTACTGACCTGTTGCCTCGAGGGTCCTGGTTGGCACGCCTACTTTCATGTTAGCATCGTATACCTGTAGCAGGAAGGAAAAGATTTAAGTCTTAAAACATTCTTTGTGGCAGGATTTTAGCATTCTTTAAATAGATGTTTCTTTTTCGTGTAATAAAGATTCAAATTTCAAATAAAGATTATTTCTTTTTTAAGAGCAAAATTTACGAAACGTGAACAACTAAACAACGAATTACAAAGCTCTATGGTGAAAACAGAATATTAGAACATCAAAAATGCTTTGTAATGATGCTCCTGTTACGGGCAGACTTTACATCACATAGTATGAAAAATAATAAAGATATATATATATATAATGATACAGCTTTACAAAAAGGGTTCACGTTCTACACTGTGTACACCATAAACTTACCCTACGGAAGTTCTGGCTATCGTCTGAAACCTGGAGGTCGTAGAAGACTTTCTGGTTGGCAGCCTCGTCCCACGACAGATAACCCTGGCTGCTTACTTTTCTGTCCTCTGCCTGTGCGGACATGCTAGCACCGAGGGTGCGTAGTGGGTGAATAACCTATGGGAATAAAAGCTACGTGGAAATTACTGCACATTACTGTATCAGCCAAGTCCAACTTAAACTTTCTTATTTTAAAAGTAATAGATAATCCAAAGGATTGTTTCGGTGAGCGAAACAGTACAGGAAGTTTAAAAAGGTAGTAACACAAACCTTGAAAGTGTATTCCACATCTCGCCCATATCCTGTTTTGATGTTCTTGGCCGTGGTTTTGAATCGAATGTTCTGGTTGACGTCGTTGCGATTCCAGTTGACGAACACATCGCCGATTCGCTTCTCATTGTCGCTGGTCATCGCTGCGGTCACCTGCATGGGCTGTGGCTTTCTGACGGTGATGGCGGAGGAAGGGCTGTCGGCCAACAGTAACTCAGCGTCGGCGTCGAGCAGGGTGTCGCCGTTCAGGCTGACTTCGACCTTGGGCACGTACTTCTTGTCGGTCTGGCTGTGTTCAACGCGGACTTTACCTGAGCGAAGCTTCTCAAATGGTGTCACGATGGCGACCTCGGCACTGACCTCCTTGTTGTACCAGTAGTCCTTGGAAGAGAACAAGCCGTCCATCACGACCTGCTGCTCTGGCGCCCAGCGCACCATCACGTGACCCGTCTTCTGTCCAGTTTCTGTGTTCTTCACCTCGACCCGCATATCCTCCATGCCCCTAAGCCTGCTGCTGAGAGAGGCGGCGGCGCTGACGTCGAAAAGAGAAGTGTACTTCAGGGCCACCTCCCCGCGGATAACATCAGTCAAGGGAGAGTTAAATACGGCGTTGGTCGTGAAGTCGTCCAGCTCACCCTGATGGGTTAGTGTCATCTCCACGTTCCTTGCCGGCTTGAAAGGGGTAGTTAGTTTGCCTGTCAGGGTCATTGGCGACGAGGTCATGTCCACGCTGCCGAGCAGTGAGTAGCGACCTCGGCCAAAATCAAGAGAGCTGCTCATCTTGTGCACTTTCTCCAGCGATTCTAGAGATCCTTCAGCGACCAAGCTCTCGTAGCGTCTGAATGGAGACTTAAGACTAAGCGCAACAACGTACTTGGGGCTCATTTCAGCTCTAAAGTCGGCGGAAATCTTGGAGTTACCATACTCTAGAGAAGAAGAACAGGTGTATCTATCGTTTGAGCCCGAATGACGGTATTCGGCTTTGACGGCCTCGAATCCTTCGAAGGGAGTAGTCAGCTCCGCTGTTGCTTCGATACGGCGCCAGTTGTAACGGTAGAAGGTGACTTTGGAGGAAATGGTTTGAGAATCCTTGTAAGAGACAGAACCTTCGGTACTGAAACGGCTTGTGTCTCCAGACTGCTTGAAAGAAGCCCCTACGTTTTTGAAGTCGTCTAAAGGTGTGGTGATCTTGACGCTTCCAGAGAGTTCGCTAGGATTGTTCTTGAAAACCACGGCTGCAGAGGCCTGCTCGGTGCCATAGTTTCCGATCAAATCGATGGCGAGGTCGTTGATGTCGCCTTTCGTCTTCAGCGTCAGGTCGGTGACCTTCTGGTAGTTGGGTGTGTCGACGATGACCTTGCCACTCAACTCATTACTGTCGTCCGTTGTCAAAGTGACACCTTCGGCCGTGAAGGAGGCAGAGTTCCAAGAGAATGTGGACTTTCCGAGTAGCTTCTCCACCGAAATACTGTACTCAGCAGATGCGCCCAGGTCAAGCTGGGGTCCTTTCATGGTCATTACGTGCCTGTATCCACCAGTAAGTGGGACTCGCGCTACAGCGGCTTCAAACTTCTGACCGTTGATCTGTAACATCGTATTTCCGTTAAGCTCTTCGTCATCTTGGGTAACTGTGTAAGTGACACGCTCGGTGCCCCATGCGTGAGTTAGCTGAGCAGAACCGGAGAGGCTAAGGGGTTGTTTGTTGTAGCTGTTTTGCAGCTTTGTGCTAATTCGCTCCATTTTAGGGATAGGAGATGTGAAGGAAGCATCCAGGTCGACGTTGAAGTCTTGGGCTTTGAAAGTTATCGAGTGCTCGATTTTCATGCCTGTTTTGTATTGCAAGTAGCCCGTGCTGGCGAAATTTGTCATCACGCCGGAGTAGCTGAATGATGCTCCGACGTCTTCAAAGGTCGTGAAAGGTGTCGTGGCTCTAATGTTAGCAATGACACCCGAGCGCGTGTCCAGCTGTCCAGTAAGGTCAACCGCCTGGTCGTTGTACCTGGCGCGGGCCTGCAGGTTGGTGCTGGTGACGTCGCCGCGCACGCTTAGAGATGCCCCAAGGTCCTTGGACAGGCTGTCCATCGTCACTTTGACGGAGGTGGAGGCACTAAGGTCGGCCGTTTGGTAGCTGAAGCTGTTTTCGCTGAGGACGCTGTACTGAGTGCCGTAGTTTCCACGCAGGGTGTTTCGCAAAGAGGTGGGCAGCTGGCAGCTGTGATCCATTTGCAAGGAAACGTCTTCGGTGAAAGGCGACGTGAAAGAGGCAGAAAGACTGACATCCTGCCACTCACCTTTCTTGCTCACTGAAGTCGTGATGACCTTCTCGCTCGACCCTAGTTTGTACTTGAAGGTGCTGGAGGCGGTTACATCTCTTTGGGCCATCTCTAGACTCGAGTCGCTGGCAATGCTGTAGCTCGGCCCGTAACTGGCGCTGAATGAGGTCGTGAACGGGGTCCTGGCTTTGTATTCTACAGACACATCGACATTTTCGGTGGAAGGTGACGTGAAGGAGGCAGTCGTTTTCAGAGAGCGAGAATTCAATTTATGGTTGAGCTTGCCTTCGAACTTTTTGTTGCCGTAGGTAAGAGAAGCCGAGCTCTTGAAGTCGTCCACGTAACCTTTCTTGCTGACTTTAACTTCGATGGGGTCAAGAAGACCAACAGGGATGTCGAGGACCAGCTTACTTTCTGTGTTGTAACTGCTGTACTTAAACTGAGCGTCGGCGGATGCCCGTTGGCTAGCAACATCTACTTCGGCATGGCTGTTGAAGCTACTCCAGTCCCCATCGTGTCGCACGGAAATGTGGTTGTCCCTGTATCGCTCAAATGGCGTCTTCAGCTGCAAGGATCCTTGGAAGCCAGTGGACCAGTCCATGTTGAAACTGCCTTCCACGCTCTGCTCGGGGGAGTAATGCACCTCAGCCTGCGTCTGGATTCCAGAGTCTTCCTGTGTGTGTTTCATGGAGACAGCGAATTTACGGTAGCCTTCCAACGGGGTCTCTACGTTAGCCGAGAAGATGATGGGTTTGGCAAACGAGTAAACGGTGTTCAGGGAATAGATTTGTCGCGGAGCGATCTCGGCCTCAATGTTGTTGACACGCCCGATGTTGTTCTTCCTGCTCGTCACAGTCAGTTGCGCGTAGGGCAACTGTCTGTGTGGCGTCACGATTCGCAGCTTACCAGAGTAGTCAGCCACGACGTTCAGAAGGAGGGAGGCGCTGTACTTGCCCAGGAAGGGATGCACGGTAAAGTCGGCGCTGGAGTCGAAGTTGTTGTTACTTCCTGAAAAGCTGTAGCCGGCGTCGATCACGGATACCTTGTCCCATGGCAGTTTTAACGTGGCGCGAGCCAGCGTCAGGGTCTGAGGGCGAACTCGTAATTCGAAGTTGACTGACTGCCGCACGCCGTAATCGACATTTATCTTCGATGTGGCATCATCGCCGTCCTGTTTGTGAGAAGCCTTCATCGTGACGCTCTTGACCACCTGGAAAGGAGAGGTGAAGCGAACATACCCCTCAATATCGGTTAGATCGTTACTGGACAGAGAAGCATCGACACTGACCGTGCTTCGTGAGCTCCACTGTACCTGAGCCTGACCACTGTATGGATATTGGGCGTACTTGCTGTTGAGTTTAGCGGTGATGTCCTCTGTCCAGGGCCAATTCAGAGCAAAGTCACCACTGGTGGCCTGGTCATCGGTGCTGAACTTAAGGCTGGTGGACGCCTTTTTCTGGCCATTGTGAACTAAGACAGTGTTGTGGGTACATCTGCCAGATCCCATCTGGTGTGACAAGGTCAAGCTGAAGTCACGAACTGCCTTCCATGGGGAGAGCAGATTTAAAGATCCAGTAACTCTTCTGTCATAACTCTGGTCGTAACTGCCACTCAGATCCACCTACAGAAACAATGAGTTCAATACTCTATCAGGAATCTAAAAAATAACGTTACAAGGCTTTGCTGAATCATGTATACATACAAGATAATTTCTTCAGATCCTAATTGAGTACTTAACAAATGTTTCCATTAATGAAATAAAATAAAGAAGTCATTAAAATAGGTTGCTTTTATGAGCATCTGACGTAAGTAATAATATTTTCTTGATGTTTCAAAAACAAACCAACTAACCTTCAGTTCGCGACCACTACCCCAAGAAGATGTCAGCAAACACTTGACATCATTTAGGGAATTGGAGTGCTCCCAGGTAGTTGTAATATCATTGTTAGGCATGCTGAGGACTAGTTTTCCCTTGTTACGCAGCTGCCAGCCTCGAAGGTTGTGGTCCATGTTAAGCTGAGCCTGGTACCTGAAGACCACAGTTGTTCTATTTAATTCTTTATTAATTTATTATAGTAAATTAACTTAAGCCTTGCCAATTTGTTTATCTTTTACTGAAATTTTTATTGATGTAAACATACTTATTGTGCAAAGCGGTATTAAAGAACAGTGATAACTTCATGCAGTAACAGATATTTGAGCTTGATTATTAAAAAATATTACCTACATACTTACTAAGAAATTACAAAGAAATATTTGTGTGTGTGTTAAATTGTGCCATCGTTAAAAATATATATTTGTGACCTGGTTATGTTGATTTTATGTTTATACCTGATTTAGTATTTATCGTTAATTATTTTAAAATTAAAAAGTTAGGCAATGAAAAAAGTGACATAACCCTGACCGTACCTATCTCCTTTACGAGTGAAAGCGCCGGTGCATATGTATCTAGCGCCATCGTCTTCATGGGAAAGCGCGAGGCTGATATCTTCAACGATTCCGAGGGAAGATCTGAACGTGACGTCACTCTTGAGGTTTCGGCTGGCGAAGGTCACGTCGCCGTTGACGGCCTTGACGGACAACTCCATGCTCTTCTGTCCCTTGGAGACTTTGACGAGGGTGTTAACGGTGGTATCGTCTATCGAGTGAGCGACGGAGGCGTCCATACGGCTCAGACCCTTGAGAAAAAGAATTCCTAGCTATACACCACTTTCGACATCTGAAAAATCATTTGTTGACTAAACACGGGATGTTTAAGCCAGCTGCTGATTCAGTTGTTTTGTTTGAATAATTCACATAAAGAACGTTTTTGGAAGGTGCAATACGTTTCGCCTGACGGGTGGTGCTGTTTACGCCAAGAGAAGGTGGGCTGCACTTAGGGCTAAACTGTGCTTGTGAGGAGAAAAGAAATGTGTTCACCTGGAAAGGAGACTCCGCTTCCCAAGTCATCTGCAGGTTGCGCAAGGACAAGGGCTTGGAAAGGCTGAGGCTGGAGGAGATTTGCTGCGATTTGTCACCGAGCGTCATTTTGCCATTGAGGCCGTAGTGCTGGGCATCGTCATCGTAGGCCATACTGACGGCGAGAGAGTTCACAGGCTTGAAGGGGGTGCTCAGGGTGAACTTGCCGTTTGCGCTTGTGACATCACGGGAGCTCTTAAAGGTGCCGCTGGCTTGAACAGAAACCTGTAGGGAGGGAGGAAAAGAGAGACAATTGTGGTGAGAAATAGAATTACCAAAAAAGCACACTTTTCTGGCGGTTTATACATTCTAAAGTGCTCAAATGACAGTGGCTTCAAGGGAAGATGAAACAGTACAAATAGTTGTCGGTACAGCTGAAAAGATCACTGACCTTAGCTGTCTCATCTTTGTCTTTGTCCCATGCTAACTCGAAGTCCGTTTCGAATGTGTTGCGTTTCCGACCGCCTTCTGCGTTCAGCACAATGTGACGAGCCGGGTAGACCAGGTCTAAACTCCATTTACCGCGCGGTCCTTGAGAGATCTTCGAAAGGCCTGACAGACCGTAGGTATCTTTGCCGTACAGCAGTTTCGAGTTCAACTGAAGATTTTCTGTGTCAGTGTTGGCGGATCCGGTGAGCTGTTTGATGCAAAAAGTAAGACAGATGTTTGCCACACGCACAATGTTATAATTTTCTTAGCTCTCCAAGTAATGACAATCGTCAATTTACGCTTATTATTTCATCCAGTGCTGGCCATGTTTAAAGCCATATTCATAAAATGATGTGTAAAATTGTATATTTAAAACCATGTTCATAGTGGTATGTAGAAAATACTTTTAAAGCCATGATTTTAAAGTATGCACAGGTGTAAGCATTGAAACCAACCTGGACGCGTTTGTAGCCTTCTGCTTCGATTTCGGATGTGATCTCGTACTCGCCACTACCTGAGGCTTTGTAGCTGGAAGTTGTTGAAAGGATCTGCTGGCCTTTCCTTTTCATGGTCATCGTGTGGACAAACTGCCGACCGCTTTTCTCTTTAACGGAGGTTTCCAGGCCGTATTCCTGTCCAGGGTAGCTGAGACTAGCCTCACCCACCCATTTCAGCTGGTCATCGGATTTGTTGCGAAGAGAAACGGCAGCATTGATTTTCTTGTCCTTAGCGTATGCGACGTTAATGTTGCTGACCAGAGACTCCGAGGAGTGAGCATGAGCCCCGGACACCATTGTGTCCAGCTGCTGTTGAATAAACGAAAAGAAGTTTCTTGGAGACTTCTCCGATCTAGTGTCGGATATTTATTTTTATTGTTTTATTTGTAAACCTTTAGTTATGGAAAAACGAAATAACAGGATAATAGAAGTTTGACGATAAAGGTCTGGAAAAAGTTCTCCTGAGCTGCTTTAAATTTTTGCGTCAAAAGCTGATCTTGACAAGTTCAAAAACAAAACGTACCAATGCGGGCACAGTGGCCTTGACCTTGTACTCGACGTCCATCTTCTCCAAAGATGTGAACTTGCGGTCAAGTAAGGCGGAAAAGTACATCTGTTTGCTCTTGTCTTTGACATCTTTTCCGTACACGACCTTCAGCTCACCTTCACTGCGCTTCTTTTTGTGATTGACATCTACGTTCACGTCCACGTTCCAGTCAGGATTTTGCTTGAAGTCCACGTTTCTGTCAAACGGAAAACGCTCAGATAGAAACCACAAACAGTATAATCTGCAAAACAACGTGGGCGATCTAGAACTCACGCTGGGTACAAGATTGTGCCATAGGTTTCCTAATACCCACTCTAGGTATGTTAATTCTTGCTATGTTTGCGTGAACGCGGAGATTATAGTGCAAAAAATTAGACTGTTCTTAGAACCCTTTTTATCACTTCGTTGTTCGTTTTATTTTTAAAGAATTTGTAGCAACATCTTGAAGAGATCGTTCCAGAATATGAGAAAGAATGTAAAACGAGACTCACGTTGATAGGGTGTACTTTCTGTAAGCGCTAGTGCTCTTGTCGCTGAATTTGCCGTTAACGCTCAGCCTATCGGCGCCCACCCGCTGGATGTTGTAGTCGACCGTGACCTTTGACGTGACAAGGCCGTCACGAGTCAGTACCTGGCCGTCCACCTTTCCAGTGAAAGGTCGTGATTTAAAGCGCATTTCGATGTCGTAGCGTGAACCACTTTTCCGTCCTTTTTTCACAAGGCTGCCTGTTGACAGGCGGAACAAAATTAGTGGCCATATCCCATATGTAACTTAAAACGTGCTTCCAGAAACTATCGGAACACTTTTTTGACTACCTTCTTAATTAAAAGGCTAACATATAAAATAATGGAAATGTTTTTGTGATAAACATGATTTCTTTCAAAACGAATATCGTTGCCTCTAAAAAGTTTAAAGCTACCAAAAAATGTTGCCAATACTAAAGAAGAGAATAAGATGGCAAGACTCATGAAACAGAGGTATGTTTACCTCACGGTAATATGGCGCTGCTATGTCCTATAATTGAAAACAGATCCTAGGAGATCAGCTAATAATCTGTGTGTCTCCATTTTGTGTATGGTTCACATCAATGGCTACAAGGGCTTGTTAGGACTGTAGCTATTAATTAGACTTAATGAAAACTCTGGGTTACAAATGTACCTCTGGTTCATGACTATGGCTCTAGAAAAAGATAAATGTCTTACTTTTGAAGCTGGCGCCTTTGTCCAGGAGACTGGGAATTTCCAGAGTGAACTCCGCGCGAAGATTTCTGTCTTCTCGGTAGGCGGCGTTGCCGACGAAAGATACCAGCTGTGCGCCGGGGATAGTGATGGTGATGACAGGGCTAACCTCAAAGGATGCTGGTCCTTTCTTAGAGGTCTTGATGTCCAATGTGGTGCCGATGTTGGCGGAATACTGCTTTTTGCCGTTGATGAAGGTACCCCGAACGCTTTTCTCTGCATCCGTGTTAGTGTAGGTGCCTAGAAAAAAAAACAAGATTATTATTCCAGTTCTGAGATATTTATCACCGAAACAGAGCAAGACAAATTAAGCCTAGCAGCAAAACACAAAAGTTTATCGATATTGATGATCACCGTTCAGTTACCTTGAAGCTGGAGGGGTGTGGCGGTGATGCCTGTTAAGGTAAGGTCAGAGTTCAGAGAGCGACCCTTGACATCCAGCTGCACAGTACCTCGGAGGGCTATGGTGTCGGCTTCAGGACGCACGATTTCAAGAACGGGAGTGTATTCGATCAAACTGTCTTTGTTTTCCACCTTGACTTCGGAGGTGATGGAGTAGATGCTGCTGTCGTCTACAGTGATGGTGCCCGTCAGGCTCTTAAGCCCAGAGTCGTTCACCACGCCACCTGAGACGAATGGGACTGGTTGAGAAAAAGATCATGGCTGCTGGGAAACCTGACTTTATTTCTTGAGTAGTACGTACTTAGAAAAGTGACAAATACTTTTTGAAAGTCATTTGTGTTTTAGAATAAAACGTATTAAAATCTAATAATTATAGAAGTGAACATGATGTTTGGCGTAGCATCAACAAGTGTAAATACTCATGAAATGGGCACAAGAGAACGTCAATGACAGTTTAGGAAAGAGAAAAGATGTATGCATGTGTATGCACGTGGATGTCTGAGCAAGAGAAAGTTCGCTACAGTCACTCACCATTCAAAGAGACTTTTTTCCAAGGTGAAGCCATGGAGATTTCCACTTCCTTCTGGTCGTAGTTAATCATAAAGTCGAAGGAAACTGCGCGCACAACGCTGGAACCTGGGGTGTCGAAGGACAGTTGAGCGACGCTGGAACGTGAATTCTGAGGAATAACAGAACACGTTTTAAGACGACTCCTGTCCTGCTGCTTTAATAGCTTCGGTTTAAATGAGGTAAAATTAGCCGGTTTAGAGCGTATTTTGCAAACCTTGGCTTTAAAGTAATTTTCACAAGTATTTGAAATGGAGAACACCACCAGTATTGCAATAGATCTATAACTGCCTGTTCTTGCTATGACAGAGACTCACCTCGACACGTTTGGCCAGCAGCTTGTAGCCAGTGTGGGTGTCACGCTTGTAGAGGACGATGCTGAAGGATGAAGGGCCGGTGAAGGGGAAGAAAGGCCCCGTGGTCTTGAGGGAGGCATTGGGGAACTGCAGCTCTCCACAGAGCTCCAGGCCACTGAAACGGGCCACGGTGTCGCCTGAGCACACTTTAAACTCTTTGCGGTTCTCTGTGACCATCTTCTGTTCTCGTTCCTCACCATTGCGAATAATGAAAAACTGTGATCTGTAATTAGAAAAGATTTTCTGTGTTTAAAAAATATATAAAATATGTCTAAAAGAGCTAAATAAGATTTATCTTTATCTACAGGTAAAGTAAAATGAGTAATTATTTTAAAGTGTTACACATTTCTATTACCACAAGTTCAAGTCTTGTTATGTGAAAAGCAGTTGAGTGTCTCAAAATTAGACTAAAAAGGGAAAAATAACCCCCGCGCCGAACAAAAATGAAGAAAAATCATTAAAAATAAAAAGCTATAGAGATTCTGCTGATTACCTCGTCTTAAATCGAGCTATCTGCCATGCTGTTTAATGGCATTCTACAGTGTATTGACTAGTTAAATGTAACTGGTTGACTATACACTGCGATCATAGTTAATGATTAGACGCCCCAGTTACCTGATGTCGAAAATCTCGAGCTTGTCGTCAGGCATGTCGATCTGGACGTTGAGGACCTTGCCTCTCTCCAGCTCCACGCGACCCTTGAGTGCCAGGCTGGAGTGGAGCGTGCCGCTGACCTTGAGAGCTGTGCGAGTGACCTTGGCATCAAGAGACATCACCCCGTCGACACTCACGGCTCCGCTGTTTGTTAACACATCAAAGTTTATACAATTAAATGGAAATTATGGCTAAATCATAGCAGTGAATAGTTCTATTTAAAGTAGAACCAAGACACGTTACTGCTATGGAGAAAGATGCTACACAGGTGAAAGTGACAAAAATTATCAAATGAAAAAAATCAAGTCAAATGTAAAAATTATCAAACAAGCTAGTATAAAACAACGCCATTTAATGTATAATAACAATGATCTCCTGTTTATTTTTTTTAAATCTTAGTCTGTTTTCAAGCGCTGAATTCTAGG
Organism: Marisa cornuarietis; assembly: GCA_004794655.1. Taxonomy (NCBI): domain Eukaryota; kingdom Metazoa; phylum Mollusca; class Gastropoda; order Architaenioglossa; family Ampullariidae; genus Marisa; species Marisa cornuarietis. The sequence continues at coordinate 5,103,991 of SMMW01000576.1, read as the reverse complement.
TCTTTTCTCCCCTGAGGTCGTCGTCGGCAGTGAAAGTCTAAAAACGTTTTAATTTTACTGGGATTGAAGGTTAATCACGTCGTACTTTACAGGTTGAAGATGGCTGTTACCTGGGGCGCAGTTCTCCATCAATCTGCAGGCTTCTGGGGCTGCTGGACACTTTGCGCAGGTCCATCTTGCCGACAGCGCGGACATCGACGGTGGCTGTAGCATTTATGGAGAGAGTAAGGGGCAGACCACCGGCTGTGGGTACTGTCATGCTGCTATCCACGAGTTGCAGGCCCTGGGTGAAGCTGAAATCGTGGTCCTTGGACAGCTTGATCAGGAAGTCCAGCAAGTTAAATGTTTTGCCCGAGACGAGAGAGTTGATGCCACGGAAGCGACTGAACAACAGCTCATTGCCAAACACACTTGCGTAGATCGACCCTTTGAGTTCGTCCAGTCTGGCCTGCTTCTGTATCCAAATATTTAAAACAGTGGGTATAAGTAAAGCAGATGATACAAATTATTATTTGATGACACATAACTGTGTTTGTTAAATGCTATAAAATGCTTCCTTTATAAAATAGCAGATGAATGACGATTACTTTACCAGAGCACTGTGGTCTAAATTCACACGAATGATATTGAAAGCTGAAATATATCAAATGGCAGCTGGTGGTCAGTGTTTTCCAACACCGAAGGGGCTCACCTCTGAGGAGCTTGCCTTGCTTTCGCCGAGGAAGGTGTAGGGACTCAGGAGGGTTTCCATGAGGTACTCTAGACCCTCAATGCGGCCACCGACCTCCAGAAGGTTGACGGAATGTCCGAACAGCTCTACACTCAAGTTGGCGCTCAGTGAACGGGGGAGGGATGACTGCGAAGACCAGATCAGGTTAGATTCGGCCTGGGCACCTGAAAAACCACCACCGTTTTTGTTGGCGATGTTTAAAAATACAATAGATATGAACTTTTTAAAAATCTTAACTTTACATAGCCATGTATTTCTTTTATATTTAGGGTCAAGAATGCTCATTGCTTCTTGTAGATAAAATACGTATTAATATCTTATCGATTTACCTTTCCTTTTAAATAATTTTGCATGATTAGACTTGATTTACTTGACGAGATCTGTTAGACCCATTTTGGCGATTCGCGCCTGTACCTGTGTTTATTAGTTTGAGAAAGGCAGACTTCTCATAGTTGCGAGAAAACTTGACGGGGTTCAGGTCAAATTCTTTGTTGATTCGAACGTTCTTGACCATCTCTTTAATCCCTTGTTTTAATGGGCTTGATGTTTCCTGAAGGTTGTGAAGGTGTGTGAGCACAAAGGACCCGAGCTGTTGAGAAAAAAATGGTAGAGAATTCATTTCAAATGTTTGTTCTACGATAAAAACTCACTGATTATACCAATAACATAACGAGCTGAACAGCAAGCGATATTTTCTCTTAATATTTAAGTGACTCATCGGCGACGATGAAGAATGGACTTTTAATTTTATATTACCTGAGACTTTTCAGGCTCCCCTTCGATGACAGTTTGGATCTTGTTCAGAACATCAGGAGTTGGACAGGTCATCAGTTGCAGGTAGGCCGCGGTGCGGAGTTCAGCATCTTCACCAGCATCCTTCAAGATGTCCATCAGCTTGCTCCTCTGCAGCACATTAAACAGGCAATAATTAAGTGACCATGTTTCTTCGCTTCGAAAGTCGTTCGGAGAAGAAAACTGAGAAGAACATATTTCCTTTCCATAAATGTATGGTTTCTGTTTTAAAGAATTTTAAATCACACGCCACATTTCGTCTTTACTTACGTCACTGTCACACGGCATGCGGCGGAAGGACCTGGCGGCTGCCACTCGCACCTCCATGGGAACGCGATCGGACAAGCAGCGGGTCACAATGGAGGCGGCACGGCTGTGGCCAGTATTACCCAGAGCACTCAACGCCAGCAGAACCTGACATCAGTCAAACTGAGTAGTCAGAAGCATCCGTGAAGTTCACTCAATGTAACCTCTAACTTTCAAATCCCGAACCAGATTTCTTTAGCTACATATTCCCACTACAAACCAACTTAGTACATATCTTTAAATAGGTTATATATCTCCCACCACCAGATGTTGGAATTATGGCGCTGTACGGCTTTCAATTAAGTTTGTGTTGTTTTGGCAGCTCAAGAAACTTGATATTTAGCCACAGCAGTACTCACGGTCTTGATGGTGTTATCGTTGACGTAGCAGCTGCTGCCGATGTCCTTCTCGAGGGCTGTGATGATGCCGGCGACGCCGACGTTGGTGTCGCAGTCGTCGTTTGATTTGCAGTAGTTGTTGACAAGAGCTGACAATGGCAGCATTGCCCGCTGTTTCAGAGCGTCGGCGTTCAGGAGTTCCTAAACAAAATAACCGTTTTAATTAAAATGAATGCTGACCCGCAAGCTGCCTTACAACAACCCCTCCTCCTCTACGAAGAATTAAAAATTAAGGGGAAGCGATCCCATTTCTGGCGATGCGTTTGGATGATTTCTCTTTTTATGCACGGGGGGAAATCCTCTTTAGCGCGTGTTACGTGATTTGTTTTTGTTTGTTTATGCCTTTCTTTTAAAAAAAATCGTAGCAAATTATTTTTGATGGACTGGTCTAAGCAAGTTCACGGAAACTAAGCTATTGTGACTAAGTAATGGTTGGCTTTTTCCAAATCCCAGCTGACCTTGACGGAAGTGAGCATGTCTGATGTTGGTTCTTTGATGAAGGCCAGCAACATGAGCCACAGACTGACATCATTGCCGGTAACATCGCCACGAATCATTAGCTCTTTCATCATGGCTACCGACTGGCTGGTGCCGGCCATGGGCAGGGTGTCAGTGAAGAACTTCCTGCAAGCACGTGACATAACAAATATAGCTGGAGTGCTTTCGCTTCCTCTTTCTCAATTCTCTCTCTCTCTCTCACACACACACACTGTCTTTGCTCGTCATGACTTAATTTTTCTAAATAGCTGATTTCTGACTATTTTTCGATCTGTCGTTCCACACACTTTCGGAACTCGCCAAAATCAAAAGGAAACAAAATTTGCTAGCAAAGGGAGAGTCTATTTAACAATTCATTCCTGTAGCTTACAGGGTACGTTGGTTGTTGTCGCTGCATATGACTTTGCTCTTCAGCTGGTTGTAAATGTCCCGAATGTCACTGATGTCCATCTTCTTCACGATTCCAACGAGCTGCGAGAACATTCGAGGCACTTCGGCGTGCACACCATCTTCGGTGACAGAGCACAGCTGGTCCAGTGCGCGCTGTGCACGAGCTTGCACGTCACCTTCACTTCCGAGGTTGTAGCCGTGGTCAAAGGGCATTTGCACTCGAGACTGGATGCCTTCTGGAAACAATATTAGACGAGGGAAATCTAAATATTGTCATTATCCACTGGAGAAAATAGTTTGCTTCAAGAAAAGAGGAAATAGTTATTTTTTTAATCTTAATTCGGCTTGCGGTTTAAACTGAAGTTTGGCGTTAAAGATATTACAGTAAAATAACAAAAAGACAGACTTCACGACGCTACACGGCAGAAAGAATGGAAACACGAGAAGGCGCAAGTCTCACCGCTGCGTGTAGTCACCCCACGTTTCTCCGACTTGAAGGTCAGTCTCTGTGTGACGGTCGTGCGGGCGCCGCCGCTCTGTGAGGAGAAAGGCCGGAAGGTGTGAGTCTCGTCACAAGTGCTGGACTTGAGGATGCGGCTGGACACCTCCTGCGTGCACTGGTGCTCGCTCTTCATCAGCGGCAGGGACTGCAGGTCCTGCAGAGTGAAACGGACTATGACTAAAACGCAGCTGATGTCAGCTTCTTGCTTGGCGTCGTCCTTTTCTTTTACCTGTACTCTTAATCAGCTTCATTTACAGGCCAGCCGCCTCATTTTCCGAATAAACGAGTTTGAAACCAATTTTTATTAAAAAAAAAAAGATTCCTCACTAAAATTGTTTTTACAGTAGTAGGTTAAGGTTTCAGGAATCGATTGGTTAAACAGACAAGAAACTTAGCTTCTTATTTCTTACCGAAGCCATCTGATAAGGAGTGGTCTGGATGCTGCCGATGTAGTCGTGGCGGTCCGTACAGCCCAGAAGGTCCTTTGAACGCTTAATAGACATGGTGTACCAGCCGCTGCTTGTCACCTCGTACTTGGCTTGACAACGACCTGTGACATCAGCCTAGGACACCAGAGAGGGACTCCGTCATTTTGGGTGTTGACAAGGTCATGTCTAAGTCATTTTGTGTTCATTCCATTCTCAAGGCATGAAGCAAAAACAGGTCTACAACCATAAGAGGCAAGGGATGACAAGTGGAGGTAAGACAGATGGCAGTAAAAAAGCTCGAGTTTTCATCAGCTGTCAAGATGTCGCATACCTCCTGCACTGTCTCGCTGCCCTCTAGTTTCTCCATGGAGTTCTGCAGGGCGGACAAGACACCTCGCTTCACATTCAGCGCCCAGCCATCCTCGCTGCTGTCGGGGCACAACTCGGCTACAACGCCATCTTGGTAAGAGAAGCGAAGTGGAGTTGCCTCCAGCACCCGTCGCAGCTCTTGTGAGCGGGGGGCGGGAACCAGCTGGTCATCCTGCAGTGAGCTTGATTCGTAGATGGTCATGTCCCTGAGCTGGTTTTGGGTAGAAATGAACTTTTTAAAATGTTAAATTTAATGTTCAAATTCTGCATGGCAAACCACTTTAAGTTAATCTATGTATGTATTCCCATACTTGAAGACTACTCGTAGTCTGAAATATCTGTAGGCAGTAGGCATGTACATGGCAGTAAAGGGGAAAAACGAGAACAACAAACCCCCTTCCCCTAAAAAAGAAACAACTGAAGTGTTTAAGCAATTTTGTGAAGTTGCGTTTTATTTTCTAACGTTTCTATTGCCACATTAATCCTGTCTTCTCAGTAAAATGCTGTGAGGTAGCGGCACCTATAGTTAATTTAATAATAAAGCCATAAAGAAAATATATGAAATTTTTGTTGCCACCAACAATGAACCATGCCAAATAGAAAAAAATTCAGATGAAGGTTTTCTTAGGACGACAGAAGAACAACCACCACTCTAGTGACTTCCACTCACCACTAGGACGAGGTCACACTGGCTGATGACCTCGATGTCCGCTCGTCCTTTAATGGCCAGCAAGGCCTTGTTCTCGGACGCCCCGTCCATGGCTGTTTCTGTCCGCACATCATAGTCATACGTGTAGGTCTTGCCAGTCTCGTAGTTGAACTTCTGGGAAGCTGCAGAGCACAAGACATCGGTCAAAACACAGACCACAATCAAAATACAAGAACCCGATAATAAGGAGACAGAACAAGGGCGAGAACTTGTGATCAGAATGGGTAAGAACCAGCGCCAGTCCATGATGGGATGTGACATGAAGAAATAATAATAATAATAATGCAGATTTATATAGCGCATTTCTCTACTATTCTGTAGACTCAATATACTCACTACACATGGCCAAAACATATCAGCAAGTAACCGGCTAGAGACACAACAACAGCCATAAAAGACGGAAAAAAACTGCGCATGAAGCATGCCAGGGGTTCGGCATAGGAAAGGACTGGTAGACTACGAGCGTGAAAAGGTGAATTCGAGAAGACATCTGTTCAGATATCTGAGGTAGCGCAGGAAACCCGGCAGAATAATACTGAGGAGTCAGAATACGCACTACCTCAGCACCAGAGATCTGCACTTCTCCCAAGACTGCGAGTGGTAATACATGTTCCAACGGGGACAAAGACGCGAGACTGCAGAGAACATAGCTGTCAATTCCGACTTTCACAAAGATGAGTGGCATAATAGTTGCATCACTAGTCGTAAAAATTCATGGTGTAATAGCAGAAAAGTTATCAAAGAGTTAAATTATGCTGCTGACTCAAAGTTCCAAAAGCGACAAGATGGCGCAGATGTGGCAGTTGAGACCGTTAGTCAACCATCTGAAGTGGTCTATTAAAAAAGCTACTTGGAGCATGCACAGAAAAATAATCCAGAAGAAAGCAAGTGGCGTAGCACACTCACATATCAAACAGTAGACACAAAGGGTAATGCAGATTTGCGTAAAAGACGAAACGATCTGTCACCCGCTAGGCGGCAAGGCAAAGGGACATCACTCCAAACTACACTAGGATCCACTAGGACTCTGTGTGTATCAGTTGGTGCATCAGCGAAAATAAAACATTGACCATAAAGGTTTATAAATTTGACACAGACGATTGTTGAAACAGCCGTTAAGAATTAAACAAACAAACTTACGTTTGCATGTTGTTGCACAGTTACTGCTCCAGTCTCCAAGTGGGACTGCACCGAGAAAACACAAGGAAAATTTAGTAAAATGCAAAGAGATTTAGACCTAAAAATTCACCTGTATCGTTACCATCATCGTAAAAGGAATACTGTGCGTAAAGACTGTCGTTATTATTATGGTCTGACACCAGTTAGTTTAAAGCAATTTAACAATAAAGCCATATGAATGAAAATTATTGAGTACCACACAAGAAAAGAAAAATTAAACGATAATAATATTTCAGAATTATAAAGGTTGCGGCTTAATGAGAAGAGAAAGAGTGTGAGTGTATGTTCGTGCGTGTGTGTGTGTGTGTGTGTGTGTGTGTGTGTGTGTGTGTGTGTGTGTGTGTGTGTGTGTGTGTGTGTGTGTAAAGAATTTGTTGTTGGTACATAGTCATAATCTATCAGACAGAAAAGAGAAAAAGTATTAAAAAAAAAGAATAATAAGACATAAGGAACTAAAGAACATTGTTTAAAGAAAAATCATCAAAACATGCACAACAAGTTTAACAATTACTATTTAAATGGCACTATGTTCTTGTACACCCCTCATTAAAAAGTGACAAACATCCTACATCCGATGATCATCCCATGCTCATTCAAACAAAACGAGCTTAAGTTTCGTTACCTATTAGACACAAACAATAAAAAAGTATTCAGCAAAGAAGCAATCAACAGTAAGAACTTTTAAGCTGACTTTACCTGCTGCTGCAGATGCCACTAGGAGGGAGAGGACCAGAAGTTGGGCCTCCATGACGATTGTATCCTGCGTGTGTCCCACCTCTTCTTCTCGCCTGGAAGGCAGCAGGTATAGCCGGGAAAGAACAGTAGCTGTCTTGCTGAGGCTGCTTGTGGCCAGCCTCTTTTATACTAGTTTTGCTGCGCCCACCAAGACAAAGGTCGGCCCGAACTGATAACTAGGACAAAAGGTCATTGGGCAACAGACCTTAACCCGCAGTACTTCATCTGTGCCCAGGCCGTATCAAGCCTATTCTTCAGCTGGCAAAAAGTTCAAATGACCTAACTAGAACTAGCCTTAATCAGATTAGCTGATAAATAATCAATACAGTGAAACAAGAGTGGTGTAGCGAAAAAAACCATACGCAAAATATTTTCACTTGGCTTCATTGTTAGAAAAGTCTTATTCATCACGTCCAACGGTTATGCATTTTCAGTTATGTTACCAGGAAGTGGTTTGTGTCTTTATGTAAGCTCTACAGTCCAAGCTCTCAAACTAAACAAAGACTGCCTGCAAATGTTTCAGTTTTCCCCTAGTGTTTTACATCACAGTGACCCTCGTTTTCATTTAAACTTAAAAAAATTAAACTAATCAATGAATTATAATTTTATTTTCTTAACATTTTGTGTTTTTAAACTTTCAAAGGTGGGGAGAATGTTTGTGACAGGGTAGGGAATGTCTCGTTTGCCATAGGCTGGCTTTGCATCCATTTTCAGTACCATTGTTGCTGCAAGAGTACTTTAATTAGAACACTGTGTCCTACTGATTGCTTCGTCAGGGTAGATAACAAGCTGGTTGACCATGCTAGGTCCTCGTGCCTAGCTGATAAAACGCAAGGTGAAAAGTTATCGGGATGCTAAAGGTTAGCAGGTTAAACCTGGACGTGGTAATGTGAAAAAGTTGAATAGGTTTCTGTCATTTAAATACTCTCTCTCTCTCTCTCTTTGAATAGAGAGGGTCTCATAGTATTTTACAGGGATATAGCTTTCTCACAAATCAGAATACATAGGGCACACAAATAGAAAGTGTATTTCGGTTTCTTCATCTTGACAAAAAAGGCATTTTATATCCTAATTTTCGGCAAAACAAAAGCGAAGCTTCTGGTAGTAAAAATCTGAAACACCTATCCTTAATCTTATCAGGGCATCTCTCATACCAATATGTTTAATATTTCCAAGAAATCTGTATTATGGAAGATTTGTATAAATTATAGGGAAAGAACCTTGGAGTAGAATTCACATTGTTATGCAATTCTTGATAAAAACAATCCATCAATCGTAAATTGAATTCTCTCAAAACGTATTTAACATTGGCAACACCTTGATTTTCCCTAACAAAGCCTCAACCGTATTTGTACAGTGTAGTCATTATGTGGTAAACCCAAATAACCTTGTTATCGTAGTGTTAATTGTGGAGCATTTCAAAGGCCTTATTCTTTTTTTTTTTTTTTTTGAAAATGTTCACGTGGCATCTGAAGTATCTTGAGCCAGCATGTAATGCATCTAACATACGAATTAATATACAAGGCATGGCCTCCATGTTCACTATAGACCAATGTATTATGAGTTCCATTCGTTACAATAAGAAATTTTTGTATAGCAAGCAAATGAGCTTTTTCGACAATACTATTATCTGCCACCAGTCCCCAAATTTCAAAGCAATATGGGTTGCGCTTGCGAATCAAACATTTTAAAAGCAGACCTGAGCTGCGTTCAATAAGATCATTCAGATTCCAACTTATAATGTCAGACACTAACTAATATTTCTAGCCCTCTAGCTGCATTTGTCTTCAAAACACTGTCCAGAGAGACAAGTCCCTAAAATAGCGTATTTCTCTGTGTGTTCTCTTTGTACTTGTATTTTCTGTAAACTTATCACGATACTTTGTATATCTTCTGTAATTGTAAAAACGTGACAATGTGACTTTTGTTAAAATGTAAATACCTTCGTGTTGCTGACAGTACTATTGCCTACTATGCAATCTATGTGTATATACTTTTGATGGTTTTGTTATGCTCCCCTTCAAACGATTTCATATTCAATAAAGTGATTCTGATTCTCTCTCTCTTTGAATGTTTCTCTTTTACTGTCTAACTCTTAACCTCTGTTACTTTTCAAGTCTTTGTGCACCAGGTGGGCGCACACACATTGTTTATACCTACAATGACTTTGCTACGTTCTGAAGTTTAATAAAGGTGTCATAAAGGTCGTTTTCATGATGGCAGGAGTTGCGTTCATGTTGCTTTAATGTTGATATAGGCTTCTTTGTTGTCAGTTGATGGTCATAGGTGGTAAAACGAAGTGTTTTTACTGTACATTTCGACTGGTTCAAAACTATCCTAGGAAAACATCTGTTTTTAGTTAAGTGAATTTAGGTCGTCACAGGATGTCAAATCCCCAACAAATTCACAAGATACAAACCCGCTGTTTGGAAGAGGTCCAGGAAACACATTTTTGTGACAAAGTACTGACCGCTGTATTTTATATTAACTGGCAGCAACTTAGAGCTCAATTTTTACTTTAAGTCGAGTCAGTTATTTGATAATCGTTGGTTAATTTATTCTTTTAATCTATTTCAGCTTAATACACAAGCATAGTATTAATCTTAATGAAAAGGACAACAAAAAAGAAGTTCAGTAAACAAAATTGTCACGTGATAAACCCAGACACAATGAGGGTTTTATGAAAAGGACACTATTTCGTTTTATATCATTAGCAAATAAAGACCTGAGAGAAACTATAAGGAAATAGATAGCATGGTAGCTTCTCGATAGGGTTAAATCCTACCATGGTCATCTGATTAATTTAGACAAAAACACCTATTTGAGGTGAGGTATCTCTTTTAACCCCTCTGAATGAATGCAACTGTCTGTGTAGGCAAGGCAGTTAAATAAATAAATGACTCAAAGTTCTAATCCAGCGATTTTTGCAAAGCATTTCTTATTGTTGGAGAAATCTTGCTCGGTCGTGGTTTATGAACTGCTACCACAAAACTGAATGATTGTTGTTACAGGCTGAACTGGATCTCTGGCTATAGTGACAGTAAGAAAAGGTAAGTCCGTGAGAGTGTATGGTGTCATATAGAGCAAGCATTTCTTAAAATGGTTTATTTTGAGCCGTCGCAGTATGAGGTTATCTCTGAAAAAAATGTTTCTGCCTTCCAACATCATTCCAACATAAGAACAGGGAAACGGTCCTTTTGTCAGTCATCATTTCAAAGGACAAAGTCTGAACTGAGTAGCCCCGCCCAGTGTACTTATGTATTCAATAGTCAACATGTCAGCAGCTGTTGACACTCCACACTTACGCCTGTCTTTGGCTGTAAGTATTTTAGTAGCTGTTTAGCATGTTAGGTCACTCGAAGAACCCTCCCCGAAAAGAAAAACAAAACATCAATAATTACCAGCTCCCCGTTTAAGACAAAGTCTCGTTTTCAGATTGTAACCATTGTCATGCTTCCTGACCTAAACGAACAACGGTTTGTACATTGTAACCCGGAAATTCTTGCTCACACAAACTCTAAGGAAGATAGCAGCCATCGAATGCTTGTTGACTTGCACACAAGCTTCAAGATAGACAGTAACCAGTGAAATGTTTGCTCACGAGTACACATACCGACACACCCACCCTGTTATTTCACACGGTGATGTGCAGGCTTATCTTTACAGAAATGCGGTACAGAGCTATCAGCTGCAAAGAGGAGTTTCAAAAAAAAAAAAAAAAAGGAGTGGAGGGGGGTGGCAGAGAGCACGAAATACTGTACGCGCTTATGTGCAAGCGCGCATGTACAACTAGGAAGGGCAGAAAGGTGTCCTTACGCGAGGAAAAGCAAAGAGAATGTGAAAGTAGATCAGGAGAAAGTAAAGTCGCGATAACCCTGCTGACAAATAATTGCATGTTCAATCTTTGTGTTATCAATCATTTGGCTGCTGCACAATGGACATGGTGCATTCAAAGTTCAGCACGTGGTGAGGTCATGCAAGCCAAGGCAATTGAGGACTTGTAGGACATTTGTAATGGCTTTTCCTGTCACCTTGATGTGACACTTTTGCGAACCCTGTACTGAGGAGATGTACCCTGGTAATCAAGGAGATTTATCAGATCCCAAGACACATCTACACTAAAAGAATCGGCAACAGCGCACAGAATCGAGAAGATTGGATCCCTGGACTTTTTCGCACTTTACTAAGTGTAAGATTTATGTCCAAGTGGCAAACATTTTAGTGTCGCTCGTGCAATGAATGATTGTTGTCATGAAACTGTGCACCCATACTGCCTTGCGAGAAAGCATTGTGAAGGTTAAAGGCTTGCGGTAGATGGAAGATTTTTTTTTAAAAGAACAACCCCTTTCCCGCTTGGAAAGTGATGAACATTCATGTAGATAACAAGATTGCGATAACAAAGTTATTAAGTGCGAAGAAACTACGATTAGCTGCCCCTGATCAGTAAAACTCAGATAACTTATAAAGAATAGATAACTCATATCGCTAATCTGTCAACAGCTTACGTCAAACGCTTTGGAAAATTTCACGGCAGTGAGAAAGCTAAGAGCCCCTTATTTGAGACCTTCTACTGCGCACCCCACACTGGCTACACAAACACCTGCACGAGGACACACACACACACACACACACACACCACACACACATTGCGATCTCTCGCTTGAAATAAGAAAGCAGCGTGGATGGAGAACAAGGTTCAGCGACTTTCAGAAGCCCCTGTAGGCGAGCTGTGTGGTCAAAGATCAGATGGTGGGAGCTTGCTGTGTGATATCCGCTACCAAAGGTCGTGTATTTGTTTCCACTTGCCAGTGCTTGAGACCGCGCGGCGCTGCAGCTCTCAGCTCCACAATAGGGCTGACGTGAAAAGCGCGTGCCGAACTTCGGTCCCTGGTTCAACGCCCGGAAAAGCCTCGTCAACAACTCTAGGCCAGCAGAGAGCTGTGCTTTCGCGTAAACAGTTAAACAAACAATAAAATCGGTGAGGGGCAAGGTCTACACCAGTATTGGGACAGTCAGCTGTAAGTCCACGCTGCGAAAATTGCTTGAGGACTGAGTGCTAGCGCATCTCTTTTTTTTTTACGCATGTCTTTTATATATTCCTTATTTAGTACAGTCTGAATGGCGGGGGAAAATCGCTGACACTATGATTAGCTGATTTCCGAAAATTTCGCAAGAGCTCGCGGGCAGAGTTTGACTTTAATTTTCGTTCCAATGCGTCCACGGCAGTCCGTTGGCTCAACGGTTAGCGCCTGTCACCAATACAGTGAGAATTAACTGCCATGGTTTCAGATCTCGTCTCAGGCACACTGTTGTTTCTCTGCATGTGGCATATCTTTACTGTTTGCCGTGATATAGCGTTAGCTGCTGGCTCGGCGTAAAACATCAATTTCCACGGGGAATTTGGGATTATGTTTTGTTGGGAACTATGTCGGATAATTGATTTTTCTCGCCCTCAGATGCCGTCGAAGCAGACGATAGTTCAAGTGGCAGCACCAAGCTTTGTCAAATATGTGTGAAGTGTTTTGCAGTCTAGGATCCTGAGGATGCGTTCTCAGCTTCGATCACTTCAGGGGATATAATTTTTTTCTCTCTCGCTTCTGTCACCGATATATTGAGTTCTTCTTGACATCGCCGATGATTCGCAGCCAGCGCTAGCTGGCGATTAACGACAGCTTTTTTAAATCACAGATACGAAAATTCGTCAGAGCCTATCATGTGTTAGATAGTGAGACTCGGGTACAATAAGCAAAAGCCACCGGATCGCTATGCACTGCCATGATCATAGTTATCAGATAAGAGCATCCGTGGTGTCGAAAAGGGTGGTGGTGGTGGTTGAAGAGGGTGTGGAGATGGTGTCAAAGTGATACTTGCATGGGAGATGATAATAAATTAGAAGTCATGATGGAAGCTACGTTTGTAGTTAGTTGATTTACATGGTCACTGAAAGAGACAGAGAAAGAGGCGAAGATGCATTTCACAAAATGATGGTATTTGACAGTATAGCAGAAATAAATACGCTGTAATCGTTTTTATGAGCGATCGAGATTTTCTGTGTGCGTTTTTCGTGCAAAGCGACAATGTGGAATTGAACGACTCGAGTGAGTTGACGAGCGCACGGATGGCTCAGCGGAACAGACGAGAGAGAGAGAAAAAATAAACGTCTGTAGAAAGATCTTTCCATAGGAGACATTATTATTTATCACTGGCAACACATCATCTTTTAATTTTATTTTTAGAAATTACATCAAACTGCGACATATAGCATATAAAAATATAGCAGTAAAAACTGTGCACAACAGACGACATGTACAAAGATAAAATGATGATTGCGTTAACGATAGCTGCACCTATGTTTCATCTGTTGATACCAAGCTGGCTTATTGTCTGCCTAGCATTTATTTACTGTCCCGTTTTTTTCTCCAAGCTCGAGGGTTTGCCGATCACTGAGTAGACCTCCTCGTAATCTCTGGCCGCTAACGGTTCATACAAGTTTTCATCGTCGCTTCCGGCAGTCTCCCCCGCCAGTAGGTGGCGACCGTGTTCCTCCTCGCTCTCGCTCTCCTCGTTTTCGTCATGTTCGTCTGCTTCGGACTCTTCAGCTCTGAGACATTTCATCTCGGAGCTCTGTAAGTCGTTCGCCGCTTGTCCTAAGGGTTGCGTCAAGACAACTTGTCCCCCACTTGTTGCGCTGTGGGCGGGATGCTCTTGATCGAGGTCCGTGTGTGCGGTGGAGGAACTCATTTCAAGTGCTATGTAGGCACAGTCCGACCCAGGCTCACCTTGTGTTGGTGTAGACGCGCCCTCTATCGCCAACGTTTCCCTGAAAAATTTTACAAGCAATAACGCTGCACTGAGAAAGTTGGTCAAGTGCTCTAGGCGCGTGTTGTGATGCCTCTTTATGGTAATAAATGTTGGGGTGTTACATGCGCATTAAATTTACGACTTGGCAGACGTCAACCGAGACGTTTGGCGACATGATTTTACGTCTTCATTCACGTCTATTTGTACCTCCTCTTTAGATCAAGTGAATAAAGCAGTGATTGTTTCAAGCAAAAGTGAAGGACGTGAGAGTGGTGCACATTCTTTGCTTTTTTCCCACCTCAAAGTCAGTATTGCATCTCGTACGCTAATGTATGGTTGAGAGAAAAGGGCGGACAGCAGAGAGGGATACAAAGTCCATTCAGACCTACCCTTTTCCCTTCTTCTTATCCCCGAGGGGAATGAAGCAGTATATACACGAACAACACGTACCAATCACCACGACAACAATGGCACCCGTGCTCATAAAAGGTACGTCCTCTACCTCGCTGCTTGTGCTGAGGACTGACAGACGGCAGGGTGCTTATGTCAGTACACAGCATCCTTAATTAACACAGCATTGTAAACATCGAGCAAGTGTTCATGTCAGCACCCAGCATTCACAACACAGCATTGCAGACGACAAGAGCAAGCGTTCATTAAAACAGATGCACAGTGTTTCTAGGCAAGTACATTCAGTCAACGACACAAGCTCCATATTTAGAGGCTCAAGTCCACTACCACCCCAACCCCACCCCCCAAAATGGTATCCCTCATTGACATCTGATACAGATTTTCCGCAAACTTGCTGTCCATTATATTACCTGAACATTTCTTACTCTTATGATCACACAATTACACGCGCGCGCGCGCGCGCACACACACACACACACGCACGCACGCACGCACGCACGCACGCACGCACGCACGCACGCACGCGCGCGCGCGCGTAGCTTAATGCAGAAGGTACACCAGATTAACCTGCAATGTCTGGTACTGTTCATCAATACTATTCGAAATCAAAAGCACACCTTAAATGTAACTCTTCAGAAGCACGCCAATAATAATAATAATAATAATTATTATGTGAATTTGTATAGTGCATTATTCCGGGCCTGTGGCGCTTCAGAAAAAAAGTTTCTTACTTTCTTGTGTCTTCTCTGACGTTTCATTGCGGTTCAACTTGTCCGACAGGCAGGAACCGGAAAAGGAGTCGCAGACTTCTGACGGATCTAGGCATTCGCATTGGAGATCGCAGTCTGGTCCGTAGGTCATATTGGGACAATCTGCAACACAATACACAGTTTATTTTCAGTTGACAGATTAGCACCATTGAGACGGGCAGGCGTGTGCGACTACACGAACACAGAATGAGAGGAAGGCATGCCTGAGGAAGGCCAGAGGATGAGGAGAGAAAGACAGGATGAAGGTAGGCAGGCAGAGAGACATCATCAGACTACTTGACTCACCGCCCAGCACCTGCACCTCACACAAAGTGAGGACCTGGCTCTTGCCGTTCAACTGCAGCCTCAGCAGCGCCACCTCAGCCAGGTAGGGCGGGATGATGTCAACGACCTCTCCGAGACGGTTGCCAGATGACTGGTACATTGTCGTTAAGCTGGCGTCTTCCGTGGACCTAGTCAGCAGTCGGAACCCCCGCAAACGATCCTGGACTGTATCAGACAGACGAAGCACCACCCCTACAATAATTTTACTGACCGACTCTAACTCAGCTGTCGGTGTGTAGTCAGCATCACTGACTCTTGAGACAGGGAGACTTTCATTACTGGCTAAATCTTAACGTTCCTTGTACAAGTCATAATGGATTTTTTTCAGGGAAAAAATATACAAATTGAATAATTTATTCACTTTTTTCTTCTTTTTTTTTTCAAAATGTAGAAAAGTGCTTCTATGTGACAAGGAATAATACGGAAAAATAGACAATAATGAACAAAGACAAAAAAGTGATTACAAGGTAAGGAGTAGCCATTATAATAATTAACGTTTTCATATTCTAATTTTAATTTAAATGACACTGTCAGTATGATATTTCTGTATTCGGCTAAGAAACAAGTGACATGCATTAGTCAATGTTACAATATTACTGTATATTTGGGTAAGAAACAAGTGACAGGTATTAGTCGCAAGATATGGCCGGTGCTCACAGTCGTGGCCTGTGTAGACTCGGATCTGTCTGATGACGTGGTTGGATCTGAGGTTCACCTGCCACCACGCGCTCTCGTTCCTAGGGAAGCGGCTGTCCGGCTGGTCTTCGGGGACCGTGCTGGAGCACCCCACCTCGACCACCTCTGGTGACGTCACACCGTTCACCGCGAGGCCCGAGACCTGCGTTCCCAGGGTGGACGACTGCAAAGTTGTTCGGCGAAGCGCTAAGTTTCGACCTGTAATCCAGTAACAGATGTTATTATTGGAGTGGCGTATCTATCTCTCCTCGGTAAATAATAATAATAATAATAATAATAATAATAATAATAATAATAATAATAATAATAATAAGTCATCAGTGCTTCACAAAAGTTTCAGAAGGGTTGGGTATTTCAGAAGTGAAATAGGTCTCACAGAAATCTCTGAAATCAAACTTTCGAGGCATTAACTTTTTTTCTGTGCCTGTTTCGTTACCATAGACTTCTCAATCATCAGCAAGATAAGAACGTCAGAACACTTGCAGTCGACCACAGGGGGCGCTAGTGTCATGGCTGTGGTCTTCTCAAAACCCTGTGGACCTGTCTTCCCGTTAATCCCGTTATGCTTACCGCCATAGACCAGAACTTCGCAGGCGGTGAAATTCTTCCCTCCCAACCACACGTAACGGGCGCGAAGAAAGCTGTCAAAGGCAACTTCTGCCACACTGTCTTTAGGCCACGTGACCAGAGCTTCGGGTGACCACGTCATATCCGGCGGTGCCACTTCCGAGGTATTAGTCGCCGCAAGAAAAAATTCGTTTTTCTCCAGTTTTCCTTCGAAAAGAACAACCATAGCTTGCATAAACGATCCTTCGTGTATATACGCGAGAAAACAACATAGTTCAAGATTGAAAGAAGGATGAGTGGCTAGATGGATGGTATAGAGACAACACTAAAGTAAGTTCGGTCTCAAAATCCAAAGATGTCAAGACTAAAGAAAATAAGGTTTAATATTATCATTAGTTCGTTATTCGAGACTAGTTTGTAACTGTCAATATAATTTCTCACCACCTTCGACAAGTATCTTCACACGACGAATCCAGTGGGTCTGGCCAAGATCCACAAAAATAGCATGCACTGCCACGGGTCTGCACGAGACTTCAGAGCCATCCACCAGGGTCTTAGAGTGGTCTGACGTGTTCTTGTTGTAGGCCAGGTTTACTGAAAGTAGGATGCACTTGGTTAAACCCACGCAGTGAGATAGAACGACAGACACACAGCCTCACAATAGAAGCAGGGAGGAGAAAACATTGGAAGTTCGTAAGAGAACTGAGGGTGTGGAGAAGGGTGTTCTGGTTAAACGTACGCTTGGGGGCTCGAAAAGAAGAGAAAAAGATATTTTTTATTTTAGCGTACCATACTGACAAGCGTCACCAACGTACCATACTGACAAGCGTCACCAACGTAACCACTTTCACAGCCAATGGCTCCGCAGCTTCCGGTGATCTTGTCACAGTCCTCACCGTCATAACAATGGCAGTCGTAGAGACAGTTCTTTCCAAACTGTCCACGTGGACATTTTTCAAAACCTTCCATAATGAGCAACAACAAAAAAGAGTAACCTACACTATAACCCAAATAAGTGACATCTTACTTTTTTAATGTTCATCTGGTTATAAAATATCGCATTAAGTGGCCTGATAACCCATTATTTCTACTAGTTTTTTTCTGAAAAAGCGAACAAAGGCGACTAATTGAATGAAGATTTATTTCTCACATTTCTTCTTCCAACTTATTATTATACAGATGTGCTAGCTAAAGAATAAATTGCGATTATCTTTTGATTTGTGAATAAAAATGCAATATTAACACCCCCGTCTCAAAAGGCCATCTCTTACATATTTTTTCCCAGTAAAGGCTTAAACGTACCTCTTCGAGATTCTCCAGAAGAAAGAAAGATAAGAACTAATGTCAATGCTACTTGCAGCCCCATTTCTTGGACTAACCAAAGGTTAACTGTGAAAAAAGACAAATAGATAGCTGGTACTATTAAATGAGTAAGCACACACATATTTGAGACATTTTCATTTTCAAACAAATGTAAAAGAGGGGAAATGAAAATGCAATGGCACGGGAGATAAACGCATTATACCAGATGAACGCATTGATGGAGTTACATACCTTGAACCATATACTATGCCACAGACTTACCAAATCATAGAAGTCTGTATACTACGCTTTCTTCCCTCCTCAACTCTTCCGCACTTTACCGTTTCTACCTAGCCCCCCCCCCACACTCCCAGTTGATGAGCATTTCGCTTCATAAAATGATGCTCGTAAATACATGTACCACGAATTGATTGTTAAACCAATCCGTACAAATTGACATGATTTAAATAAACAGAAAAAAACTTCATAAAAACACTGTCTTACGTCAGGAAAAGAATATTTTTATGAAACAGAATTTTTTTTTTATTTTTAGTAAGTTTAACCTGAATGTTCTCTGTAAACGAAACAGCTGTAAGTGCTGAGAGCAATTAATGTACGAAACATTCTACGCTGTACTCAATTTTCTGTCCTCTCCCTAAAGCCGTTGCACAGATCAGTCTCACGATCAAGACTACGTACGACTGGAAACCATCGACTCTTTCACTCAGACTAAAGCAATTATATCTGGTGCAGCCTCGAAGTGGGGGACAGACAATTATATGTGCCCACGTGATGTCGGAAAAGTCTAAGAACTTTTCTTTTACCCTAAACAAAACTGTAAACAGTGCCTTCATAATGCAGTGGTGTAGGAAGATGCACGGCTTTGGGGAGGTGGAGGGGCAAACTCCATGACGATACTGAATGACGTTCACATTCTTGTCCCCTCAGTATGTTTTTTTTTTTTAAGGGAGCGGCCCCCCCATCCCCTGGTTCCTACGCCGCTATAATGGTCCACACACACACACACACACACACACACACACACACACACACACACACACAGAGACAGCAGCAGCACAGTACTTTAAAAATATCAACCCAAACTTGCGTTTGCACAAAGACGGGTTTACAAAGTGGTCATTATTCATTGTTTTCACAAAACGTACTTACCTTGAGATCCACATTTAGCATGCATTTTATCGCTGTAGGCTATATAGTTCACATAATCATCAAATACGTGAAACTGACTTGGTGAGTCACGCACGGTCCGCAGGATAGTCTCCACGCCACGTTATGTTCAAATCCCTCGTGTGACCACTGGACACGCGCTGTGATTCCCCGATTATTTTGTAACTCGTCGTCCAACACGATCCTCAGTCAATAATTATATAATTAATAATTTATGGATATCTTTACTTACGAGACAATTAGCGAAGAGCATACACGAAGTAGTAATGTTTCACGGTGGAACCACGTCCGTAGTGGAACAAAATCAGCAGGGGAGACCATCACCAGGCGGGGAACATTGCAAGAAGTGTGTGGGTTGTCTCCCCTTCGTGTGTAGTGGCTCAGCCCAAGACCAGCTGAGACAGGTGAAGGTCAGTTCACGGTTACCACCCGTAGTGGCTATTTTCGTGCTGTCATCGTTTGAGTGCCTATTGAACACGACTCTGCAGTAGTCACCGTTTCGCGAACACATGCTCACGCCCCTATAAGTCTCGCACACCGGTCAACGTCCCTCCCACACCCGTGCGGAAAATCAGAAGACTGCAGATTTATCAAGATTTGGTGCCAAGCACACATCCACAAAACGGCGACCATAAGATGGAATAGTTGCATGAATTCTTTCTCGATAGCCACCTGGTGTGACTGGTGACGTGTCGTGCACCTGAACGATGGTACCCCAGCTCACAACCAGTAACTTGAATTGCTCTTATCATACGCCGGACTGTTCATTTTTATCAAAGATATGGCGTAGGCTTGGCGATTGGCAGCTTATGCGAAGTCCTTTAAAAACTGAAATCTTTTGTTTGCTAATAAGCCTTAATTGATGCTTTATCAAACCTCTGTGACAGCTATGGTACAGCGACAGACCATTGGCTTTTTGGTCGAAACCCTAACAAAAACAAATTATCATATAAAATATCACAATCGGTACCACTAACACGTACCAGCTACCCGAAGTCAGGCAGTCCATGCGTGTAACGTAACTCGTGTAAAATGACACACAATCGAAAGATTCGAAGTTTTTTTTTAATTTTAATTTTTACTTTTTTATATAAATCTATACTGAGGTCAATTTCCACAAAATATCAGGGTGTGTGTGTGTGTGTGTGGGAGAGAGAGAGAAACCACATAGTAGTGAACACATTCCAGTCGTGTTACAATAACACGTGATTGAAGCAGTGTGTCTAGTACAGTAAATGAACAGTCTGCTAGAATCAAGGATGACACAGAGCATAGAAATAAATCAGCCAGCACTCCATCTTGCATCCCGACCTGCACCAAGTGCCGGCTTTAAACTCAGGGAGATGGTGACAGCTGGTATGGTGGTTGTATGACAAGATAGCAAGTAACGAGCAAAAAATAATTCCTACAAACAGGGCCGTACTTAGGGGCAGGCAGACGCGGCATCTGCCTAGGGCCCCGCGCTTTTGATAGTAGTCGGGCCCTGCGCTTTTGATTAATATGGTAACTAAGGTATGGCCGAGGGCCCCGCACATGACCTGTGCCTCGGGCCCCACGGGGCTAAGAACGGGCCTGCCTACAAACAGTATGTGAGAGCAGAGGCAGACGCCAATCTGGTTCCTTGTGTCTCAACCTTTTCGTCTCGTGAGAAGAAGAGTTTTTAAACGCTCCTGTCAGACCCTGACAATGCCGGGTGTTGTTGTCGCTTTTAACTGTTATTTTTGTTTTGTGAAAACGAGGATGAAGTTTGTGACTAGGTTCACGTTAATGACACAGTTACGTAATTTCGATAAGCTTAAAGTCTATATGTGTCAAAATCATAATGCGATGTTGATAGGCAATATTAAAAAAAGGGATTGAAATTAATACAGTATTAGTCCCGAGCCTAAAGCTCATAAAACTGAAATGCAATTGGCGCATTGTTCCTTCTGCTGCTGAAATAAATATCACTGTTACACAATTCAAATCAAACCATTCATTAATTCAGTAATATACACATTCCTCCTTTGATAGCTAGTCAAACTGAGTGTGTGATTTTGCAGTCGACAAGTTGAATTATGAAATCCGGAACAACACTCTCTCCAGCTTGTTACGTTCAACCGTATACAGTGACGTCACTGTGGCCAGTGGACCCACGAGCCGATGTTATCAGAGGGGTCCGTTCAGAGACGTGGCTGCCTCTTGAAGCTGGAACGGCGTCTGGTCTCTCATTGTGAGAAAGGACGGATTGGATGCTGGTCATCTGGTCTACAACACACCAACATTGATTGCCTTGTTATATGTTATTTATATTATCTTATGTGTATATTATGTTGTTTGTGTATATGTACGCTGCTTATATTTTTAATTATTCTATATATGATTGTAATGTGTTGTACATGTATGTATTGTGGAATAAAAATGTTTAAAAAAAAACAAACAGAACAAACAAAACACACGAAGATTGACGGATTTCACATGCAAAGACTGCCTAGAAAGCCTTGGTGCAATTATTTCCACTAGTGGTCGGTACGCTGAATGTTTTTCAGCCAAGTCTCTTTTCAGACAAAAACAGTTTGGAATTAAATAAAGCTCTCTCCAACTCTTTCTCTTTCTCTGTGTGTGTGTGTGTGTGTGTGAAGAATGACACTGCCTCCTTTAAGTAAGATTTCAATTTTTTCCCCATTATTTAATTTTGAGGAAACACTCTTATAACAGCCACTAATGAGAACAAAGTTTCAGAAGGGTTGGGTATTTCAGAAGCATTAACCTAATAGTATAACAAAGAGGAAAATTAGTTCAAACATTAGCTAACAGTAAGAACTAGAATTTCAACGTCGCTTTAAATCTGAACACTATAACGCTTCAAAATCTCAGTGCAACACAGCCTACAAAAAATGGAGAGTAAAAGAAAAAAAAATAATAATAAGCAAAAACGAGATTTTGTTTGTGTATTAATGCGCAACACTTGAGTACAAACCTTTGCCGTACAGATCCTTAGGCCGGGGTGGAATGAGGAAGCAAGGAGCCAGCATGACAGCGACATGCCAAAAGCTGTGGGAGTACTGGTACCGTGCCATGTCAGTGACAGTGAAGTTCACCACGATCCCGGTCAAGGCCAGCAGCGCGCCGGGCAGCAGACAGAAGACGTATCGCCGCCATGACGGGAAGAGACTGCGGCGACGTCTCATCTCTAGTCCCTGTTGACGGCACAAACGTCGTTAACCTCCTCTTCCTGGCTCAAGGTCTCATTGTTTATTGCAATTTCTATGCAAAGAAAAGCTGCCGTCGTTCAGCCTTTAAAGCTCTATCTTTACACACCAGTTTGATTTCTTTTTGGATTGCTTAAGCCAACTTTACTACCACTCCCACTAGCCCTAACCCAACCCCTCATTCTAACCCTTGTTCAATCCTCTTTTCCAGTTTGCGAAGTGTTAATAGAGAGTTTGAGATCCACGACGCGTAGAGAGACGTGTGCTGCAACGAGAACGGCGAGCCTCTAAACCTATCCGTTGTGAGAAAGCGATTGGTTGGATTTTGTGGATGTGATGATGTAGGGCGCAAATTCCCGTGACGCTACTTGTTGCCGCTCCCGCACGCGTCGTGCGAGCGCTGAATCTCAAACTCTCTATTGACAATCATCTTAAGCCCTCCTGAAGCTGAACGTCCTTTCTTGTTTTGCGAAAAGTTGTAAAAAGTTTCTTCAGGTTCCCTTCCCGGGGCGAGATTTCATCTGACTAAATTACTAAGCCAAACAAATGCACACAACTTGAAATACAAATTGACAAATTTTTATTTAACATACTGGACTTATCTTCACTGTTTTAACCACAGACTGCTATGATCTCTAAGTATGTGGGTCTAATTATTAATTCTAAAGGTAAATCACTGCGATACATTTCGATCGTGACATCTGGTTTATCTCCCTTAGTTTGAAAGGTAAGAAAAACTGCCAAAATTCCAGTGTTTAATATCCTTGCGTTAAATCCGCTTAAATTTGGACAAGCGTATGACTTTTCGCCATGTTTTACGTGTTTTTCACGTAACATTTACATAAAAACTTTTCCAAAACGGATCAAACGTTCCGCATTTTTCCGGTTAAGGAAGGACTTGAGGCAAGCGTGAAGAGTTTCACAGACGAGAGCTGTCGAGCAAACAGGACAGTGACGTCATATGTACTTGTTACGTCTCTGACGTCATATATTTTACTGTAGGACGTCTGACGTCACAGGAAATACATTCGACTGCAGCAACAATGACGTCACTGCCTTTAGGGCGCATCTGCACAAACGTCGCTATGTTTAGACAAGTGGCAAAACGAAGACCGACAGGGGGCGCTGTGGTCCGCGCGGCACTCACCCAGCTCACGACGAGCACCAGGCCGGCCACCGCCACTAGCACGACGTGGGCCACGGTGTCGTGTCGCTCGTCTTCCTCGCTTTGCACGGCAGCGACGACCAACGCCCCGCACATCAGCAGCAGCGTACGCCACGTATCCGACAGGCGCCCCATGGTCACCAGCAGTGCCCAGAAGCTCAGCACCGAGCCCAGAAAGTCGCAGAAACTGAGGGTATCGTAGTCCGTGATGCATAGTCCGTACACCCGATTAGTGTCGCAGGCGTGGTAAAACTTGGACCAAAAAAATAAAAAAAATAATAATTAAAATTAAAAATTAAAAAAACGCAATAAAAAGGCACATGACTTGTCAAGTTTAACAAAATGAAATGCTATATCTGAACGAATGCTCTTCATCTAACGGCTAATTTAAAAAAAAAAAGACTTCATTTGTAACAATAAATAAAAAAATTAATTGCGGAGAAGTCAGCTTACGGTGGAAAAGAAGAAAGTGAAAGTAAAGATGGCAGCTAGTGTGAAGAATCGTCGGTGCAGGGCCAACAGGATGGCTGGTAGGAAGAACAAATTGCTCAAGGTCAGAAGGTACACGGCTTGTAGTTGCTCTCCCTTGCTGAGGCCGTACGTGGCGTCGCTGCAAGTCATCCCTCGGTAACCTGTCACACGTGGAACTTCCTTCCTAGCCACTTGTGTGATTTATTCGTGACACAGCTCGTTCTATAACATTTTATTTCTTTATTATTTTATTAATTACTTAATCACTTTTACGACGACGATGATAACGGTGGTGATGATAGTGGTGGTGGTTGATAGGTGGAAGTCAAAATGGCGGTCGATAGATTTACAGATGAAAAGATATCTTTCAACTATCTTTGTTTTTCTTTCTTTCTCATACTAGCCAGTATTTCTTATGGCAAAAGGGGATCCCTTAAAGCTGTTCTCAATTTTCACCTCCTTTGTCCGGAGAAAGGACTGAAAAGTTTGGCTGACACATCACCGTTGCAGCCGAAAGGTTTCTTCGAGATTTCTTGTGTTCAGAAAACTCCAATCCAATGATTTGTCCTCGAGGATTGCCCACTTACTAATTATTCACCGACGGCGTATGTTTGACACTGACACGATCATTATTACAGAAACAGGTTCGGGTATACGGGTAGACAATTATGGGCAAGTATCTCCTGGCTTTTTTAACGACAAATGAGATGACTCGAGAAGACACTATAATACTATGTAACCACTCGACTACTTGTTTTCAGCTTGTCGTTTACAATACCGTTTAAAAAAGAGATCTGATGCAGTAAGATGAATATGAATCTGTTCTTCCCCTTACGATTCTAAAATTACAGTCTTTGCTTCATCATGTCATTTATAGCCATTTAATAAACTATTTTTGAAATTATTAAAAAAGGAAAATTATCAAGGAGATATCAAAATGTATTAATGGTCAAGCTATTCACTTAGCACGAAGTGACACCTACCGGCCTGGCAGACACACGCGGAGAAGACTGTGGTAGCTTCTGAGAAAAGTTGGCACTGACCAAACTGACCGCACTGCCCAAAGCTGCACTGTGTTAGCTTCAAGGACACGTTGACCATAGGGACTATGCTGCATAGCTCAGGTCTTCTGCCAGGTAACATGACACATCAACAGAATTATCACGGGTCTTAATGGAGGGTCACCAACGGCTGCCTCGCTGACCTCGCCTACGTGTACAAGGAAATCGGAGGAAGAAGAGAAGTGAAGAGGAAAGAAGAAGGGACGAAAAGAAGGAACTAAACAAAGACAAGGAAGGAAGGCAGTAAAAAACCCTAACCATTCAACGACTTACCCGTCGGCAAAACACTGACTCCGCAGCGCCAGGTACCAAACACCTGTGCTCGGAAAAGGCAGGAAGGAGGAAGTAGATACATAGGAGTCGTTCACAGCCAGGTGCAGACCGTCGGGGCAGTTGTCCAGACTACTGTTGTAGGGCAGCCGCCGGGGCATGGTGCACAGGTGCACTGTCCCTCGCCACTTAGGAACCTGCAAGTGCAGTCGTGTATCAGCAGGTGGCGAGGGCTTCTTCTCTATACACAGAGGTGCCCACAGGAGAGGATTGTACATGTTGCAAAAATGTTAACTACGGCTTGACCAAATATAGCAGGTAAAACTTTCAAGTTTATAATTTTGTTTGTTCCTGATGTTCATGATGTCACAAATATCCAAATGGCCCTTGGTGGAGAAAAAGGTTACCCACCCCTGTTCTAGACTGGCATTGCTGGATAGTTAATCGATGTCTAGTGGTTTTCCCACACCAGGCGCATTCAGTGTGAAGTGAGGATGATAGCACTGATGACATGACAGTGCTGACTACATCTCTCTCCCCAGTCCCACTGCTGTGCCATCCCAGTATCCCACTTCACTTCTCCACCAGTCCTAGGAATACTACACTGCAGATTTGAAACTCGACTTCTCCACGTGTAATGCTATGGTGTTTTTTCCCTAGATATTTATTTAAAAGAAAAGAAAAAAGATTCACTGACCAAGGCTGGGCCCCTTAGCCGCGAGCCCTAGTTACAGTTTCGTACGGTAAGTAAAATTAAATTTTGTGGAATCTAGATGCACAAGACGCCCACGCTTAATCTAACCGTGACCTCCTGGTGCGTACGATTACATATGAACAACTATCGAGTTAATGAAAGATGCTCAGACCAGGAAGATAAGCTATGTCCTCAAATCACTGCAGTGACCATAGATAAAGGAAGCAAAAGAAAGGCGTTTAACTGTTCCTTGTGTATAAATGTTAAAGGACAACACGAGCGCTCAGCGAAAATCGCTGGAAATAGAGCAAAAACATATTCCGGTGAAATTGTATGACGAAGAGGCACTAGAAATATTGTTTTAATGTTTTTCTCTTAATCACACCTGGATTCATCGAGAAAACAGGAAGTGACGAAAGAGAAGTATTTCTAAAAAATTTAATAGCGTCGTCTGCATGAGGGGAATTCGAAGAGAAAAGATGCCATCCTCGGTAAAAGAAAACAGACCAGGAGACAATGTGCTGTTTCTGAATGTTCTCTTCGACACTCAGATGGATTTAGTTTGTACTCATTTAGGAAATCCTAAAGATAATGAGAGAAATGCTAGTGAATGTATAGAGACGTCGTGTTTCTGCGGCCACGGCCTCACCTCTTCTGTCATCAACTGCAGTTGCACGTACAGCATGCCACCAGTGTCCACAGTTTCCTGCAGGGTCAGGGTTCGAACATGGGTCGCGTCGTCCGGCACCATAACTACAATCGGCTGAACAGTGCCATCTACAGACCACAAGGCAAAGTCCACATCGAAGGCGAAGTCTTCGCTCTGGAAGGAAAGCGTAATGTGACACGATCGGTAACTTACTGTAAAGTCACGTGAACCTGCTAGAGTAAGCTACCTAAAGAAAGAAAACTAACCTCTACAGATCTTTAGAAAATGACACCTAAAATATTATGAAAAGGCCAAGACGAACTACTGGAAGACAGGGGGTGGATTTCATAGGCGGTCTTAAGTTTTCGTCTTAAGATGACATGCTTAACTCGTTTTTCGTCTTGGCTAAGTCGCGATCTTATATCCTGTTGCATGAGCGTGCCCAACCACTTGCTTAGCTGAGAAATAGGTCAAGTCTGTACGAAGGTCGAGGTCAGCGATATAAATAGATTCTTCCGAGGACTTTCCGAGGCTTCCCTTGCCAACCGTATATTCAACCAATGAAAACTGCGCGACATCGTTGGTGCATAACCGCGAAAGTCACTCGCGTACGATATATGACTGAAACAAAGGAGGAGAGACAGCGAAATAATGATACTAATAGAGGAGGTGACCAGGGAAAGGAAGAGGCTTTTCCAGCCGCTATCGTCAGTGGTGGATGGATAAGGTGATCAATATTTTAGAAGGCGATTGTGCAGAAGTGGTGGACGGCATAAACGTCGAAGGTTAGTCATTTTGTTTACCTGTGTAACTTCCTTTTTCACGTCTGTGCCATTCGTAGAAAGAGAATACAAATGCAAATCCAAAGGCGCACACGACAGCCTGTTTGATAATAAGAATTTCCATCCGAAATGCATTTATTTAAAATAATTAGCTATACTGCTCACACGATTCAAACATTTCCTATTCGTCATAGGTGGTGAATCATTTACGCTAGTTCCACCAGAGATTATTTATGATAGTGGTGAGTAATACAACAATAATATTAACATATACAGGAGGTACAATTGAATACTTATATAGAACACTCCAGTTCAATCTCATAACTCAATAGTGGGAATGCTTTGGGTAAAGTATAAATTTATTATTTTCATGCATAACATACAACAATGAGTTTAACATTTCAGAGGATGTTTTCAAATGGGAATTTAAAAAAATGTACTTTACGTCACATAGATATTCATGATGGTAATTTAAAACAAAATATGAAATATTTAGGAGAAGCAGCCAAGGTTTTTGTACTTTAGTGTGAAACATTAAATCATAAAGTGTGTTAATGTTGCACAACTCATTCTGTCCTGTAATTCCTACTTGCACACTCAACCCAAAACATCTCTGCACTATTTGTATACAAATAAACCAATAAAATCCAACCCAGAAGTGAACAGCATGTCCAGCAGTTTATAGGTGTAGTGTGATGAGACAGAGAGGGCAGCTACATACATATAGCTGGCTTAAAATAAAACATTGTTTAAGTGCCAAACACAGATGATGATATGATTTGAAAGGTGTACACAGCACATTTGTCCTTACACCAATAGTCAGTTTGGGCATTTAACGAGCTTTAACATACAAGTCCAAGACACATGTGTTACAGTACCAGTGTTCTACAGCTGAAATTCCAGTAGACACTCATCTGAATGACACAGATGTGCAGTTTCTACATTCTTGAAAATTGCATGTAATATATCATGAAGTTCTGAAATGGCTATATCTGGGTCCAGGGAAAATGGCTAATATGGTTTTCATCCAGTGTAAAAATACACAGTATCACATAGAATCATTATATAATATTCATTTAATAGTCTTGACATGCACTAATCTAGATTGTCCAATATTTCGATTGTGCAGACTGTGAGAATAACATCCCCATTCATCAAGTGACCTCTGTGGTGAAAGATGTTGCATGTAAGAATTGTCAGGGGAAACCTGATAAAACAATTGTTCTGAAGATATATTTTGTTATTGTGTAATATAAACTTATTGGGATGTATGAACCATACATGAAGGTAGAGGGCAGATTTTCTAGATTTGTCAAATCTTTTTCAGGTGAAGGAGGAGTTTTAATAGTTTTATGATGATTAATCTTCTTGATGTTTTCAGATCTAGGTCCCTCGTTGAAAATTAACTCTGAAGAAGAGAAAGACGTCCATCACAGTCCCGCCAGCAGAAAATGATAAATATCAAAATTACTGTTTTTTACTAGTCACTTGGCAACACAAAGAATAACAAGCAACATAATAACCGGTTTATATTGAAAGAAACTGTACACAGAAAAGTAATTCAAGCAATACCTTTATATAACCTAATGTGATGGTAAGTACTCAGTGCTCCCAAGTTGTGTTGTGAATCAATTGTTTTCAAAAATAATTAATTTTTTGTGCAGCATCAACACCACTGAGAGCCAGACAGCAATATTCAAACCCATCAAAGCGGCTTAGGCCTACACAGCTGCACAGTTCTGAAGAATTTACATCAAAATCTACTTGACTCTCAGACAGTGTTGTTCCCAGTAGCTCAAACACACCTGGTGATGTACCAAGCAGCCAGATTTCCAGTCTACTTGGTCGCCTGAAGAAAAAAAGAAAAAAAACCTGATGATGCAAAAGAATGCACAACAAACATAAAAGACAGAAAAACTTTGCAGCTCTTGTATGGCAAACTTGATTGTGTTAAAAAAGAATCGCAATTGATTGACATCAAGATAAACCTGGCACAGACTTAGCTGACAAATCATAAGCTGTTACAGACAAATGCTAGGCTGTCACAGATGAAAATATATTATGAACTGAAGAGGTTGGAAAATGAATTGGTAATGCAGGCTGCTTCAAGTGTTGAGAAACCGATTGAGCTGGATGTTGCTATTTAGCCAAAATCAAACTGAATAAAAAATATTGTGACCTTTCAGTTAGAAACTTGACTTGCTATTTATTGTTTTACTGCCGTTATTAATTTGTCAACTACTAGTACAACTCACACACACACATGGCCGCCCTACCCCCAACACACACAGCTCTTGCCCAAGTTGTTAAGCATCAGTCATTATAAAACTTTTTCTTAAATGTATGACAATCTCTTAAAGTATACAATTTGCTGTTCGTAACACTTGTGTTAAAAGTTCTTAAGACATACCCCTACTCAGCTGGAAGGCTCACATATTCAGCTAGGCACGTTGCAAAGGCAGCAGACACTCTTGTAATTATTCAGCTGATTGTGGCTTTGGCAATGCAAAAAATGTCAGCAACTACAACCTGCATTGTGCCTGTTGCATAAAATCCTAATGCCACCATCACCTGTAAAAGACAAAACACAAACAAGTTTTGTGAACAACTATAAGCATTCATAGGAGATAGGAAATGTTATTGACCTCCATGATTTATATATTTCTGTCACTCACATCTAAATGTAACTGGTCATTTTTTGTTAAAAAGGACGAATGTGAACATAAACCTATTATGATTATTTACCTTTTGAGCTGCATTTTACAATGTGAGACATATACTGCAAGGAACTGCCTGTCAAATTAATAAACACATGTTATATCTAACTATACCCAGAGACGCTTTAAAGTCTCTGCTATACCTGACCTTTTCGGTGGTCTGCTACTTTATTTGTGTTTGTGTTACTTGAGTACAGTGACATCTAATATAGTGGGCGCCATTCGATGTTACGCTTAAGAAATCGAGGACGTGGTAGAGTGAGCGATAATGTGAAAAAAGATCCTGAAAACGACTGTATATATTATTATTATTATTATTTATAATGACGTAAGAGGTAGATTAATGTTATGTAGTGGTGACAAAGTCTTACCTGCAACAAAGGCGGAATAGAGCCTTTCGTTGAAAAGGGTGGTCGATATCATTTGCCACCATGTCCGCCAGGTCAGTTCTAATTCTCGACGGAACCGAAAACGATCAAACAACTCTACGTCATCACATATTTCAAACGGATTTGATCGATCCCTGAAGATCCTGTCCCCTCTCAATTGCCGACGCAGGGTAAGTCGGTAAACAACACAATCAAGCGCCATTGTTACTTTGGAAACTGCCGTGTGCGCATGCGTAAGTAGCCCGTCTCGGTTAAGCAAGACATTAGGCCAGCAGGGTAGCAGTCTTAAATTTTAAGACTGAGACGGCTAGCTTAAGGAGTTAAGACGGCCTGTGCAACGCGCGTTTTAGGCGTCTTAGGCTAAGACAGCTTGCTTAGCTTAACTGCAGTCTTAAGTCAAGTTAAGACCGCCTATGAAATCCACCCAAGGTGACCAGTCTGACCTGACATTCGGAAGAAGGGAGAACGTCCCTGTGGTCAGCCTTAATCGAGAATAATAAAATATTACTAACATTGTTTTCAAGAAAAAAACAACAACTGAAGACTGAGTAGAAACAACGAACATCCTTCAAAGCACGTACCGTTGGTGTACTAATGCGACCCAGCCTTCCAACGTTCAGACACGCCCTGTAGTCATCGTCCGGCCCGAGGCCCAACGAGAATCTGGTAGAGTTGTCTCGCGCTGTTCTCTTGTGCCATCCATTGGCTGCGCTCTCGACATCATTGCCAAACGTCAGCATCATGCTATGGAGGTCATAGGTCGTGCCTTCAGTCTGGCAGTCTTACCATGTTTAGCAGGACACATGTAAGAAGCGGTTAGAAAAAAAGAGGGCTACTTTCAGTAACATTCAACAATTTTCAGAAACAGTCTTCATTTCTTTGTGATGCATGTTATTAGGAAAAATGTAACAGATGCCTTATACTAAGAGATAAGTTAGTAGTTGGAAAGAGTTTATGAGTTTAAAATTTAAGTGATTTTGGAACTTGTAAAATTAACTGAAACGCGGAAAACAATTAAAAAGAAACTCTTTCGCGAGGACTGCTATCCATCAGTCAGTCGATCACTCACCTTGAAATTTATAATCAATCGTAAAAGTAACATTTTCCATTCCAGTCGTGTTGTCAAATAAAAAGGTAACGTAGCTATCACCATCTGTAGTAGGGGAGACCACTCTCAAATGACAAGGCTGAGCATGCGCACTGCAGTTTACGGAGGCTGACACACTTCCGTCACCAGACAGCGTGTCGGAGACTGACATGATGACAGGACAGCTGTCCCCTGTGTCAGCCGTGCAGTTGTTGACAGCAAGTTCATACTCCATAGCAAAGGCTGGCACTGTCAAGCTAAATATATAGATACACTACTGCTTAGCATTTATATCGGAGGAAGAGAAGGAACAGAAAGATTACGAGGTGTTTGAAAAGTAACAGATGGTGTCACAAACAATTCATTTCAATTCCAAACAGCAAACTCTATGATTTCCCCTTCAAAGTAACCCCCATCGAGTCTAATACACGTTTTCATCCTTTTCTGTCATGCTTCTGTGCACTGACAAGCATCTTTATCTCCGTCGTTACGACCCTCTTGATAGTTTCCACGCCTTCAAAACGTGTCCCCTTGGTAATCCCTTCGAACTTGGAGAAGAGAGAAAAGTCATATGGAGCAAGATCGCCCTGAGCATCCGGCAGTTCCTGGCCGAGAAGAACATCGCCGTACTGAAACAACACCCCTATTCGTTTGATGTTGCTCTATGATAATTTTTCCTTTTCCCCAAGGGGGACCTGTTTTGAGGGCATAGAGGCCTTCAATAGGACCTCAACGACGGAGCTGAAGGGGAATATTAGAAGAATCTTTCCAGCAGTGCACAGAAGCATGGCAGAGAAGGGTGGAAAAGTGCATTAGACTAGAGGGAAATTACTTTAAAGGGGAAACCATCGAGTTTGTTGTTTTGAATTGAAATAAATTTTTTGTGACACCAGTATTTTAGTTTTCAGACACACCTCGTAAAAGGAAGACAAAGGGGAGGGACATCCTGTCATCAAACGTTTCCGTGATATGAGACGCCCAATCGAAACTGGGGTACATAGCATTTTTAATTTGATGTATAGTAATTTACTCACGAACAAAGAACAGCTAAATTAAATGAGACAGCAAGAGAGAGAGATCGAAAAAAAACCCATAATAACTCATGTGTAGTCTATCATATGTAATATTAACACATGCATCTCCTTTGGCAAACTTTTGGAGAAAAACTAACGAGGTTCCTAGAATAGTAAACAGTCGTGAGCCAGACAGACAAACACACAAGGGAAACACAGACAAACGGACATATAAGCAGACAGACAGGCAGGCAGGCAGGCAGGCAGGCAGGCAGGCAGGCAGGCAGGCAGATGAACTCAGACAGACAGGTAATACCTGTATGTGACTGTTTCCCCTTTAGTAAGAATGTGACTGTTTATCCCACGCGTGTCGAGTGGCACAATGCCAGTCAGTACTGTATACACGGCGCGAACGTCCATGATGTAGTCGCCACCTAAAGGCTTCCCCCAGCGGAGCTGCACGCGAGGATAGCACAGCTTTCAGTCCTTCGAGTTGATACAAGCAGGCCACAGCAAAAATGCTTTCAAAACATCGCCTAAACAGATCCCTGTTGATGATCCCTTTTATCAGAAGTGTAGGAACGCGCGCGGACACGCATTCACGCACGCACGCGCACGCGTGTGCATCTTTAACCCCCCCCCCCCCGTTTAATAAATAAAGACCCTTCTTAACGGGACAAATGTCGTCAAACGTTTGACCAAGTTATTTGTGGGAAGGTCACAGGAGACCAACGGTTTTGGGAGTAATGTTCGGGAAATTGGAACAGTAGCAACTTTATTAAGGTATGTCTTATCTTTTTAAGCCAACACATTGCCAATACCTTTGCCAACAAAACAGGTCTTTTTAAAGCATTACTTAGAAGTTTATGTTCTTTACTTAGTTAAGAACAGTCTTTAGGAACATGAGCACAGCTGCGGTAGTCGGACTGAAGTCCCAGCTCAAGCCAACAGCAAATGAATCACTGACCGCTTGAACAACATCCTCCATTGGGTTGATCACGGAGGCCAGCAGGTAGACAGGACCGGGCGCTGGGGACTTTAAGGTCAGCACCCAGGTCTTCTCGCTGGTGGTGATGTTGTGCGTCTGCTGGTCGCTAGGCAACGTGAACTGTCCTGGAACTGCTTCATCGTACAGGTGAACCACTGGGATACCAGCACGACGCAGCGCTCTGGACAGAGATACTACAGCCTGAGGGTACAAACATAGAAATACTACACTTTGAGGGTACATACATAGAGATACTACAGCCTGAGGGTATATACATAACGACACTATAGTTTGCGGATACATACTTAAAGATAGTCTTAGGGTACATACACAGAGAAAGATATGCATTGGAAAGTGTACGAAATCAGTTTTGGTTTTGATTCGAATTTGGTTTTGGGTTTCTGTTTTGAGTAAGGTTAGGACTTTTGCTTTGTTTTTGTAGATGGTAGTATAGTTTTCCTTCTGGGTTTTCACTAACTGACGAAGTGAGTTTGAGGGTATATACATTTAACAGGGACAGTAAGATACTAAACACTGAAAAGTGTACGAACTCAGTTTTTGTTTTGTTCTGATCTTGTTTATGGGTTTTCAGCTGTTTCTTGTACTGGTTGGATAGAGTTTTGGATGATTATGGTTTTTGCTTTGTTTTTTTTTTAAATGGCGGCATAGTTTTACTTTTGTGTTGCTGGGGAAACGTTAACTAAAAAGAGATGTGTGTGTGTGTGTGTGTGTGTGTGTGTGTGTGTGTGTGTGTGTGTGTGTGCGTGAACGTGTGTGCATGTGTTTCCACTCACATCACGACTGTCTTGACGGGCTGGTTGATGCCTTTGGCGGCAGAGAAGCTGACCTCGAAGTCAACTCTCAGCACCTGCGAAGGCACCTGGAAGCGCAAAAGGCTGAAGGAGTCCTGCTGGGCATATTGCAGCACGCGCTGTCCGAACACCCACTCATACTGCTGCTGAACCACCCGCTTTCCTGCCACACATCTTCCACAGTTTAAACAGAACCTCTTTCTTTAGTTCTTTACAGATTCTAAGAAAATCACTTATTTGTTCTTTATTTATTAGTATTTATCTGTACTAAGCAGTGAGTGGTATAAACAGATTTCATTGCATTTGAAGTTAACTTGACTCTGCGAAATTTTCAGAGAGCCATAAATTTTGATCGTTCCACGTTAATTTCTGATTGTCTTCTTAGAGCCAGTTTCGGTTAAGGAGGGATGAAGACAAATATACGTTAAAGACCAGAAATCAGAAATTTGTTTGCATGACTCATTATTACTAGACGTAGACAGTGACCCACCTTCTTACAGGTATATTCATCGCTTGACAGTTACTTCTATAATATACTCACTACCTACACCCACCGATCTCAAAGCCATGTCCCATTTCCAACCATTTTGTTACATCATGATTAGCTATTGTTGAGGCACACACACACACAGAGCACGCCTGCAAACACTGAGTTCCACACGTATTCTTTAAGACAACAAATCACTAAAATCTGTACATGGGCTCGAACGTTTCTATTAATCGGGTGAACGTAAATATATACTCTACTAAATAACACAAGAAAAGTTCAGCACAAATATTCTACACTGAGTTTACACATGTATCCAAGCAGTTTATATTAAAGTCCTTCAAGTTCTCTCTTCTTCTGTTGTTGTTGGGGGTGGGGGGGTCGACACGGCAAACATTTCCACTCTTTCAGTCTTGCTTTCTGGCGTTGATCATACGGACAGCATACATCCACCAAATAACTCCGACAGTCTTAACGGCAGACAAATGATCAAGTCAATAAAAATTCCACAGTAGGTAAATCCACACAGTTCTACGATCTTCTCAGGAGATCACACAGCAGCTGAGAAAAGTAGTAAATCGAGGAACCACACAGTCGCTTATTAATGACAACCCACACAGTTAATATTTCTCCACACAGTTACTCTTTCTCCATAAAGTTAATATTTCTTCACACAGTTACTATTTATCCACACAGTTACTATTTCTTCAGACAGTTAATATTAATCCACACAGTTACTATTTATCCACACAGCTACTATTTATCCACACAGTTACTATTTCTTCACACAGTTAATATTTATCCACACAGTTACTATTAATTCCAACCTCTGTCCCAAATTCTTCTTTCTCCCCAGACTTTCACGTCTGCTTCTTCTTCCAATTTCTAAACTACGCCCCCTATCAACATTCAATTCCAGGGGTGATAATCTCTACTCCTACAAGGGCGACAACCTCGTTACTTCGAGGTTCAGGGGTGGTAACACATGTTCATAACAGCAATATAAACTGGATGTTTGCTGTACTACAAGTAAGAAGTACTTTCTAAGTGCATCTTTGGAAGCCGTTCGAGCTCAGTGCTTTAGTTTATCATAAGCGTAATAGAGCCAAAAGACTTTAATTGTTATAAAAGGATAAACTTTGGGTGGAATCGAGAATTATCTCTGAAGTCATCAGGTCAACTCTGACTGATGCCATGAACTCAGTTACTGGTTTGTAGAGTCTGGAGGACAGACGCTACACCAAGATCCTAGTCCAAGATACAAAACTGATCAGACTGTCCAGTCACCACTATACAAGAGAAAACAGACACCCCCTCCAAAAAATTTAGACTAAAGAGAAACAGCTTTCTCAGAGATACTCGCAGAATAAAACAGCAGGACTCATATCTCTTCCAACAAGTTAAAGAAGAAATCTTCAGCTACAGTTGTCAGCCTTCATGAAAAAGAGATCGTTTTCCAATTGTCAGAAACAACATCTCTGGGTACTGAAACAGATCTAAAAATGAAAACGAAATTGAAAGTACTCCACAAACTAAAAGGCCAAAGCCAAGGCTTTGAGGACTGCAGCTCAGATGCTTTGTGAAAACGAAATTGAAAGTACACTGTACTCCACAAAGTAAAAGGACGAAGCCACGGTTTTGAGGACAGCAGCTCAGATGCTTTGTGAAAACATAGAAAGGACTCACAACACAGTCTTCATCTTTACTCTTGCTTTGTCGGTCCTTACCGAGGCCAAGACAACAATTGAAGACGAGCAAAAGAAAAGATGGTCCCAGCAGCATTCCAACTACAGCACCAAGACTCGCCTTACAAGGAGCAGAGAAAGGAACAGATAATTGTCATAAGACTGAGAACAGGTCACTCCAGAGTCCAATATCACGTGTTCACCAAGTTCTGCAATGGAGAGTACACCGAGTGTCTTACAGCCCGGCCTCAAAGACAGTGTCAGAACTGTCAAACACTCCAGAAATTAAGAGCAAAGACATGGCCTGCTGAGACTTTGATGAAAGAAAATATCTTTGGGTCCTTGCGGTGGCTGCAGCCCACAGCCAACTTTATCAGGGCCTCTGGAGTTATTGTCCGTTACCGTGAAGAAGAAGAAAATAATAATAGTAATTGCACAATGAGACTCGGTAGGGCTTGTCTGCGTTCAAATGTCTGTCCTGCATAGCTTCCTGTTGGTAAGTCGAAATCTGGATTGTTTAGGAAGCGAAAAATAAATTATCCATAGCCGGATGCACAAGAAAATGAAACTTTGCCGAAAGTAAAAAAAGGAAGTGATTCACGTCTCTGAAAACAAAGAAGCACATTATTCCGCAAAAAGTAAATAAAAGACGAGAGAATGTTTTACGGGCGTGCAGGCATGGAATCTAGTACTGTGGCTGGCAGAACACGCTCTTTAGCTCCTTCTCGCTCGACATTCTAGTCTATTCCCAAATTTGCTCAACGTGCTATCACTACACACGGGTGGCCACCACCAGGATCTGTGCTGAGCGATATATGTTTTTGCGCGATTGTTCGTGTTCATGTGTGTGTGTGTGTGTGTTTGCGCGAGTGTTCGTGTTCATGTGTGTGTGTGTGTGTGTGTGTGTGTTTGCGCGTGTGTGCGTGTACATGCGTAGGTGTGTGTTTGTGCTTATTTGTTTGTTTCTTTGTTTGTCTAGGAGGTAACCTGGAGATATAGCATGCTAGACTAACTGCAAACGCGAGGAAAATAAAAATATCTCGAGCTATTTATAGCTCTGGGAAATTCCGCTTCAACGCGCTGTCGTAACTCAGAAATAATGAATGAACCTAATCTTTACTAAGAGACCACTGGCATATACGTACACGATGATAAAATAAAGAGCAAAAATAATCTATGGTAAATGTATACAACATTTTACATACGGCCTATAAAAACCACCACGCGCAGTCTTTCTCATCGTTACTACGTGTAACGATTAAACAATGCAACTGACCTTGTAGTTACAATGCTGTCAGTTTGTAAGAGTAAACACAATGGGGGTACAAAACAACTCTTAGAGAAAGCAGAATGTTGTGTATGTGTGTGTGTGTGTGTGTGTGTGTGTGTGTGTGTGTGTGTGTGTGTTGCGTCAAGAAGTTATTAAAGACTCGTATTTAATATAACAATAATGTTTTGTACACCAGCGTAAGCAGCTCGGCTATATTCGTAGTACCCGTGAGACCCAACCGTGAGAGTTGTTCAAACCACGTGACCGTAAAAAGCTCAAATATTATGTCCTTTGGTCGTCGTTCTATCATCGTGACTATCCCTCTCTCATACTGCCTCCTCCATTCTGTGGGTACTTTTTCTTCTCTCCTCCTGCTGAAATGTAACAATAGACTTCGATTCTTGTATCAGGCGGAAAGTCCACGGCTTCCACTTTCGGTTTCAATGTCTCTGGTATCTCTCTGCGGTCAAAGTGACGGCTTAATCTCCATCTTCACCCGGAAGCGAATGCACTGTCAAGCTCTTCGCACATTCGTAACCTTTAGAATGCTTAAGAATGCTGAAACAAATTTCTTATCGGTTTAAATAAAAATTACGCGATTGCACAACGAAGTTATTTTTCTGCCAGTAAACTGGATAATTTCATTGGTCGCGCGCTCACGTGAAGATTGCTAATATTGCTAGAGTTGGTTTAGACGGAAAGGTCGACATTTTTTCATGGAAGCCACGAGCAGTGGAGGAGTGCTAAGCTAAGCTCTCATCACAAAATGATGTGTCAAGCCTTTGTGACAGTAATTAATGCAACTTACAAATCCTGGCTTCTGGACAGAAGATTAATGAGTGTAGCTAGGATTATTTTAGGCACACATAAACACATGTTGACGCATGCGTTTTCTTTCTCTCTCTCTCTCTCTCACACGCATACGCTCGCACGTACATATATACGTACGCGCGCGCGACCACATATATCTTCAAGCACTGTCACGACACTGACCTAATTTTTTTTAAAACATTTTATCTGCTATCATACCAGGGAGTGAATGAGGATTTTAAAGGTTAAGGATTGTGACTGAATGAGTGAGTATCGCGTTCACACAAGAGAGCGCGAAAATTGTAAATTACCAGGTATTCAGAATTCCGATTGTCGAACAAGGACTCCGCGGTCTCCAAATCGAGCTTTGTCACCTAATCCAGGTAAACACTTTTATGTGTGTATACCCTTTTTGAAAATTATTGTGAGGATGTAGTAATGTGTTCATATAGGTAAATTATTTTGATAATTTTGATGGCACATGCACGAGGGCGGTCCGTTGGCACAACGGTTAGCGTATGTCACTAATACAGTGAGGGTTAGCTGTCCTGGGTTCAGCTCTCGTTTCGGGCACGCTGCTCTTTCTCTGCATATAGCAAAAATTTACAGAGCTGGCTGCCTTGCCATGATAAAGGCTTATAAGTTGCTGGCTCGGCGTAAAACACCAGTTTCCTCCTCCGCACATGTACGAGCTTCATTTTGTATAAATAGCGTGACCACCATACCATGATGGAATAATTATTGTTGCGCTATCAATGAGGGTTGAATGCGTTTTAAGCACCTCTCACAACACTTCCGCGAATATTGAGATGCGTTAGACAAGCAGACGACACACAGGTGACGAGGTCAGTGTCACAGTAAAATGTATGCCTTACCTGCCAAGTCCTTGCCAAGTGTCACGCCGGCGAGGAACAGGCTGCCGGCAAGAAGTGTGATGCTCCTCCATCTTCTTTCCTGCTCCATAACGGTGCTGTACATTCTGAGCTTCAGCGAGAGATGACTGACTGACTTTCTCTCGATCTGTTCGCCGCAGCAGCTCTGTCGGCTGTGCAGCCTGTTGTCAACACATCGACATAACTCAACCAAGCGGGGAATTCCTGAACTGCGCGCTCGCGTTGACGCTCAAAACGAGGCTTTGTGTCACGTGCTCGAGAAGCAGACGACAAGTTGGGAATTGTTCCCAACCAGCTTCTGAGTTGTTAATGTCCTTTCGTTTTTAAAAATCAGCAGTTTCCTTGCGTTCTGAAACAAAAGTCAATAATGGGTGTGAAGTGGCTGGCATTGTCTCAGTTCGTCGTAAGTTGATTTAACTAAACTAGGTATATATATATAATATGAATGCTGTCTTGCACAGATATTATATTAAAATATTTATTACCTTTCCATTTCATATTAACTTATCATTCCTTTGCATTTGAATACGGATATATTATTGATGTAGGTACATACGCGTGCGTTTTGGGGCTCTGTCTGCATGTGGACATATGTATATCAAATCAAATCAACTTTATTGTCTGTTCGAGGAAGCCTAAGACAGAAATTTTGCTTTAGCTCACAAAAACATATAACATAACGGGCAGGCAAACATACTCATACAGACATTTAACACACACGCGCACCAACACATTCTCGCACATAAATGTGAAGCTTCGCAAGCAGGATGCCAGTAGACCTCGTGGTCCTTGTGCCTTTTAAGGATGGTGATGGCTGCTGGCACAAAGGACCTCTGATGCGCAGTTTTTCGCACACGTGGCACTTTGTAGCGCCTGCCTGAGGGCAACAACTAGAAGCAGGGATGGAGAGGGTGTGTTCGGTCTGAAATGATGTTATATGCCATCTTTCTGACTGCATGAAGGTGCAAGTCAGAAAGTGCATGGCAGCTGTGGTGTACCAATAATTTTATTTGCCTGGTGGATGACTCTGGCCAACTTTGCCTTGTCTTTGACGAGGAGGTGACCATACCAGGCAGCGATGTTAAAAGTAAGAGTGCTCTCAAGAGACCTGTAGACAGTCTCCAGCACCCAGGAGCTGACGTTGAAGCTGCGGACTTTCCTCAGAAGGTGCAGTCGTTGCTGGGTCTTTTTGTACACTTGGTGCGCATGATCACTAAAGGAGTGCCTTCCGTCTACCACTGTACCAATTAAGGTACCTAATGTGAATTTGTTTTCATGTGTGCATACCCTGAGGTTCTGGGTAGGAGGAATCATAATAAGAAGCCTGCAAAGCTTCTGAAGAACAAAACGTTCCTATTTGGAGGATTTTACCTTACCTTTCGTCATTTATATACTTTTAACAGCTTTAGTGTTACTTGGCATTTGTGTCCACCTTTGGTTTTCTAAAACCTGCCACGCTGCATGCTTACAGAGAATGAGACTTACGTTGGCAGGTACTTGGTAATCAAACCCCCCCCCAAAAAAAAAAAAAACCAAGGTACAAGGATGCACAATTCAGTGTCTTTTCACACGAATTTGTGAAGAAAGATGAACGGATTTCACAACAATGAAGTCAAATTAAAAAACACTTTTACCGCGTTTAACTGATTGCATAAATAACAATAACTTATTATGACCATTAGCTTTGGCACCATTTGGACAAACAAGACATTGAGACTGGAGACAAAATGAGATATTTAAAAAGTAATGATAAAGTGGGGATTTAGATCTTGGCGAAAAGCAAACCAGGCCACAGGAGACAAAAAAGAGAGAAAAACTCGATAAGAAAATGCAGTGAGAATCACGGAACTACAATGCTAGGAGACACACTTGACTACAATGCATTCCTTGCTCGTCAGAAGAGGTCGGGGGTGGTCATCGATCATTAACCAAGACATAATTTTGTGTCTCGTAAAAATAAATAAATAAATAAATAAATAAATGTCATTTATAATTCCTTTCAATTTCTGCGTGAAATTTGAACAGGTTTAACCACTTGGAACGACTTCTCTTTAAATTGAGCTTAAAACATGTGTGATATGTTAGCGATCATGTTTATGTCGCTTGCTGAACCGGGAAGTACATAGTCTCCAGAAATCGCTGACCGGGAGATACTGAAGTCCTCGATAAGAGTTTATTATCAGACTTTACTTTCGACCAACGCCAGGTGGAAAGACAGCTGCTCAGTCTCGTTCTACAACAAACAAACGCGTTTTCAGGTACTGTTGTTTTGTTTTCTCTTCATCGTGTCACTTTTTGCTGTAGTTAGCTGCTGTTCCACATTCAAATAGTTTACTGAAGTGAAGAGTGCTCCAGGCCATGATTAATATTATTGCCGTCGGCTAGTGAAAACAAGAGCTAGCAGACTTCATGGCTGACCAGATGTTGTGTCCCAATTGTGTCCCCTTTTTATTTTCACCTACAATTTTTTTGTTTTGTTTTTTACAATCTCAAGGATGTCATGAAACTGAAATGTGGATTTTATGCAGTTGTATCTCTGCATATACATCTGATGAATTCCTTTTGTTGCAAAAAATTGATTTCTGCAAATGTTTCGCTTGTTCTACTTAAGTAAGAACAAGATATAGTCCTTCGTATTTATCGAGCATACATCGAGCATACATACGGCGAGATACCATCCCGTAACAGCAGGATAATTGCCAGGTAGAACAGCCTAAAGTACAGGCAGGAAAGGCTTGTACTCGCACTTCGCTTGACCGGCCCGTGACTTGAGGGCTCGACAGGAATTTGGCTTCCCGTATGGAAATAAAAATGTTCAGAGGCATTTTTCAGTAATAACAAGAAACCCAGATCCGTCTAGGAGGGACAGTAAAAGCAAGAAAAGCAGAATAAAATTTAGCATCTTTATAGTCAAGCCATTAGTTACTTTCCAATGTGATTTCTTCTTCTTCTTCTGTCTCTCTTCATGCCTGTGTGTGTGGTGTGTGTGTGTGTGTGTGTGTGTGTGTGTGTGTGTGTGTGTGAGTAAAATGGTATAGCGGGGTAAGAGAACATTACCGGATAGTTTGTAGTAGGGGTAGATCTCATGATGATGGTCTTGTCAAATGTGACTGCGAGTTGACACGAGACTGTGTGGTGTGACTGGTGAATGCAAAGTCACAAAGTGTTTTAACGTTCCAGAATGTTCTACGACTTCCATCCCGCGTGGGAATATAAGACTGACGAGAGGGCCAAACAGATTCAGGTAAAAGACATTTTGTCACGTGATTTGCTCTAGGCGACCTTATAGTGATTACAGGAAATCCACAGCAGCATTAGGATAACACAACTGAATCCGTAAATCATCGTTGCCGAGTTTCTGATGATTATAAAGTTTTCAGCGCTACTTTTGCAACTTTCTATAGGACCTGTGGCAGTCTGTGCAAGGACCCACGTGTCCTCCACCTGCACCACCTGTCACCAAGAAAAGCGAGATTTTCGAGAAGGAAGACTTCGCTTCTGTAGATGACCACGGGAGACAACCGATTTTGGCGACCGTGAGTTGTGCCCCCGTATACGTGGGTAATACGTTCCAAGGCTTAAAATAACAAACGGACAATACCGATAGCTATATATAACGGTAACTTATGCAAACAGTGAAAAGGGTAGCAGCAAAATGGAAAGTTCAGCGGAAGTGGATTTTGGGACAAAGAAAAATGAATACAAGGCTCGTTTGTGCTGTTGGAATTCGCCTCGTCACGCATAGCGCCTTTTGGAAACTTAGAACCCTCCTCCCCCCCTTT
Source organism: Marisa cornuarietis (assembly GCA_004794655.1). Lineage (NCBI taxonomy): Eukaryota > Metazoa > Mollusca > Gastropoda > Architaenioglossa > Ampullariidae > Marisa > Marisa cornuarietis. The sequence goes on along the minus strand of SMMW01000576.1, from coordinate 5,060,680 downwards.
TTTTTATTTGGTCGTGGCAAACCGCTGATACGGGGGCTGGACAGAATCTATGTCAAGAAAGAATGTTCTACTGTGCGTTGGATTTGTTAAAAAAAAAAAAGTGGAATGCCTGTGCCCATTGCCAGTCACTAAGCACCTTATCACCTTCTGGACATTTGTATGCACTACTAGACTCATTCTCTGATTGATTTATGTGTTTGTCTTTCTCTCTCCCTCGCTGTAACAATTTTCTCCCCACTTTCTCTAGCACCAACCCCCCTAACACTCACACACAATGAGTAAGGGAGAGAGAACTTGACTGAATAGGCTTGAGTAAGTTTATATTAACCCTGAGCACATTTCAAGAGGGAAAAGAAATTTTGAATTATATCGCTAGTATACTAAGCGAGGTGTACAATTAAAGCTTTAACTCCCATTGTTTTGGGTTTCAGTACTGTAAATAAAGTGTAGTACTCGTACCGATAATAGTATATTCGTGAGGAGAACATAATGTTAGTGCTGTCACTACTTCATCTGTTTTATGAAATAGATAAGAACATAATACACAAGTCTTGTACTAGAAACATTCTTCATGCGACTGAACATGTCGTAGTCAACTACTCTTCTATTAACAGTCAGAAGATCGACACTCAATCAGCTTTGACGACCTCGTGTCACTTCTGACCAAAGATTTATCAACAGACGTGCAGAAGGTGAGAGCACTTTACATGTGGATAAAATGGCAGAACCTGACAAACGGAAGCTCTTACACCAGAGACCACCCTGTTTCTCTTCCTTATGGCTACTTAAAGTACGTCGTTCAAAAACGGAAATATCTCTGGGAATTCTTTTCCTACCTTTGCAGGTATGCTGGACTAAGGTAGTGTACGTCTGTATTGTATTTTATGCTATGTTTTGCAATGACTCTTATGATTGATTGGCAGTGTATTTATTTCAGTTTCCTCAAAAGTTATTTTTTAAGTTAAGTAGTGATGTGACTAACTGTCAACCAACAGGAATAAATATCATGGTTGGCATTAATACCAGCCCCTCCTCTGATGAATGCGTTGTATACCTAATTATTCACTGCGGGTTATTTTGGAAGGCATCATTGTTTCTGACGAGTTCTCTCTTGAAGCTTGTTGATGCCTCTGCGATAAAGTCCTAGTTGCTGACACAAAGAAAAACTCAAGAAATCAAGCAATTGTGATGCTGAACTCATGCTATAAAGAAAAGTGTTGTTGCTCTCGTGACGACTGCTGTCTTGAAGTAGATCATATTTTCTCTGTTGATGTACCTCGTTTAGTAGTTTATTTACACAATAGCTCTCTCTCTCTCCATTGAAGTTTGTTGTTCGTGCTTATCTCTGTTGACTGACGAGCGTTCCCTGGACAGGCTTGCTGGGCTGCCATGCGTTGTTCTTCGAGGAATCAAAAAAGAATCGCTCAGCTGGAAGTTTCCGTCAAGGTCACCAAACAGCACGTGGAACGCGGTGCACGTCGACGGGTCGTGGCGCCTCGTTCACCTGGAGGAAAGTTTCATAGAAGAAGGCGGAGGCTACTATACGGGTGGCTGGGTGATGGTGGAGGACGCTGGTAAAGCTGCCCGTCAGCAGACTGGATGGTAAGAAGAAACACAGATTGCCCTTTTTATTATATCAAAAGCAATCATAATTCGGACAAACGTTAATATTATTGTTAGTAAGCAAAATAGTCAGAATACCTCTTAAAATATCTCGTAGTAATTATGTTAAACATAAATGTCTTAATATTTTAAAGATTATTGTCATCATATAGGAGAGATCTAATACTTTAAATTATCTCTTTAATTATGTTTGTTTACACGTGAAGTTTCTGAAAATCTGTATGTTTGTATACATTTTATCTCTAAAGTAGTTAAAGACCTACCCGATTGGTGACACATATCACACTCAAAAGACTCCTTTCATATTAATGTCTCGAGCATGAAATCGCAAGGAGAAACACGAATCTCGAGAAATTAAAAGGATTTCTTCACCTGTTCAAATCTCCATTTGCCCCCGAAGCCGTGTGTGACATGCAGGTGACCACAGCGTCCAGAAAATACCCAATCTTGAAAGCCCAAGCGCAGATTTGGGAACTATTGTGTCTTTAAATGTACCGGAAAACAAAGTAATGAAATACGTGTGGCTACTTTCCAAAAAGATTCACCGTTGAGAAGACAATGGATCAACTTTATTCTTGAGTGTAAAGATAACTTCATCGCACCTACTCAGTAGTCTGTCGTATGCGAAGGCCACTTTGCTCCCGAATGTTGCCCAGTAACTTGTACGCTGATGACAGCAAGAGGGGTGAGGGGTACTGCAAAAGCGTCTTCTTCCAGGGTCCGTGCCTACTACACAGAAGCAATTTTTTCGTCCAGCAACACAGCAGTTTCACCATAAAGCGTCCAGTGCATGTAATACTGTCACCACACAGTCTGTCACAACGGTGACAAGTGCAACTATCACTGTAACTACTACCAGTCAGCACAGACCAGTCTCAAGTTGGTACTGGCTGCCAGGTGTAGCAATATCTGTCAACACCAAAGAGTAAGTAATCTTAGACAGCTTTTAGGATTTTCACAAACTATGATGGCATTGTGTAAATTTCATCATAATATAAATGACATTATTATTTTATAAAATACTTTAGGCATTACCCAAAGAGTAGTATATATGCAATATTATGTATAACACTATTTCATTCAATCACTTATTTCAATGAAACTGGTTGTCATTCAGTTTACAAATATTTTTTCAAATAGGTTCTGAGTGAATTCTTTTCATTTTTCCCCATCGGCACTGACACAACTGTGTGCCCTCATACAGCTGCACCATCAGTTGATACCAATCAAAGCACAAGTGCTGATGTGCAAACAGATACATTGGTAATTTAATTTTGAATACTTTCCTGTGCATTAAGACATTATGTAAGCTGTTTGGGTCAGTGTGTGATTTAGAAGTAACCTGTGTAGATAACATTTTTATGACTATACATATAAATTGCAAGGAATCTGTGGTGTATACTATTTGTAAGGAACCTGTGTAAAAAAATTATTGCTTTTTGTCAGTTTATTATTGGAATTGATAATTGCTGTATTTCAGAGACAAGGGTAACTGAGTTTTACAACGATTTTTGCCTAAGTAAAAACAATATTACTTACTGTTTATTTGCTGTGATGCATGCTAACAGTGGCCTTTATACTATGAATACTAAATTTTCTGGAACACTTTATTTAACATAAAAAGTGATGATTCACACACAGAGAGGAAAGCTCAGTTTAAATTAAATTAGCAGTTCTTCTGATGGCACATCAACCTGTCCTTCAGAAAGGCAAAGAAAGAATTCAAAGTATAACTGAAGACAGTAGACTGTAACTATGGTAAGTTTCCCCCGTGTGAATGATTAAAAATGTAATATCAAGAAGCAGCAAAATATTGCCAAATACATCTTAATGGGACAACATGAAAGTTTACTTTTGAAAACATACTCCACGTATTAGTACTGCGTTTTAGCAATCTTGAAATGTGGTGAATTTTGAAGATGGCTTACAACTATGCAGATCAATGTGTATTTTCAGACTATTTTGAAGAGCTAATCTCAGTAGTCCTGAAATTAGCAGCAAGACAAAGCATTTCTGACATGAAGCTCAGACATGTACCAGAAAGAGCCCAACCTGCACCACCTGCACTGTGCACAGACTTTCAGGACATTCCACCAGAAAAATCAGCAGCCATCGAGCGGCGTTTCACAAAAGTTTGTGAAAATTGAATATTGCAATAAAACACATAAAACAAAGACACATGAATCGTTATATTTTGTCATTGCTATCAAGACATATGTCAGTGGTGCTGTTTACATGCATAAAACAAGAAGTTTCACAATCACATACACACATACATAGTAAAACATTCAAAATGATGTTTTTTCTGCAACTGCTTGATCAAATCCCAAGTAATTTTATCTCAGGATAAAAAACTAAGAATTAACTTGGTGTCCACAAAATTCTATGCTGTTAAGAGTGAAGAGAGAGATGTGTTTATATGTATACATGCATGCAAACTTCTGAGGTTCCATACAGCCTTCATAGATGTCGTCAGCACTTGGAAAGTGATTGCTGATGGTAGATATAGCACAGTCAGGAAGGACCACTCTGATACCTTTGAAATTAAAAATACATGCCAAAATGTAATCCAGCAATACTTTGGTCACTTTGTGAGTTATCTGGAATTATATTTTCAAAGCAGTCACCACCTATCACATCATATAAAACAATGAAATACTGTATGCGTTTTAAATACTTCATAATTTTAGTCTATTCAGTATATGCACTAAACATTTAAGAATACTTACTTGTTTTTGAGACAGTATGTAAGTAAACAGAGAAACATAAATTGTAATGGTCACCAGCAGTTTGTAAAATTTGACGATGCTGACAATGTTGTATCATGAAATCATTCTTCGTCGTCTGCTGCCTGAGCATATTGTGTTTAGGGTTTTGAACCTTCACAATCTTCAGGTTCAAACATGTAGAGTTTTATACCTTTAAGGTTTCACGTTCGTCTTTCCTTCTAGAACACGATTGATGAAGATAGTCTGATAAACCCGATGAATTATTCCACTTTCTGGCCATTGTGGACCTCACTGCCCTGACCGCATATTGTACAGGACTTGCTGACAAAATGCGCAAATCGCCAATTTTGAAATTGGATAGTAAATAAACCACTGTGTTTTAGGAGCTGAAATTTAAGAATATACTTATACTATTTCTACTTACCAGAATCTGTTTATACCTCAAATCGATCGGGTAAGTCTTTGTCTTTAATACCTTACTCTCTCATATCTGTTGAGCTTCACATATGTGGTATGACAGGAGAATGGATGAGTGTTTTGATACTGGGTTTATACAATGACATTATTTTAGAATGGTATACTGACAAAAAAGTAGTTAATTTCTTACTGAATCAAACTAACTTGTCATGATTGTTTTTGAAGCGGCTACTGCCCTCCGTATTACAGACAGAAATTTGACGATTTCTTCTTCCTCACCGACCCCGAACACTTCATCTACTTCTTTCAATCTGAAGAGAAAGCATGGCAGCTGCTGGAGAAGCCGTGGTCGTTTGAAAAGTTTGCAAGCAAACCAGAGGTGACAAAGGCGTATGTTGATTCTGGCTGGCGGATGTCCGACAAACTGGGGATTGCCACAAAAGCGCCAAAAGGCAAATGCGCCATCAGGTTTGATGATGTTCCCAGAGATGAGTCACTCAATCAATACAAACTCTACTTTAATTCAGGTGTGTCCAACACCTCATTACCTAAAAAGTTACAACTAGAATCCTACGTTGTGGTCAACGCAGCACCAAAGTCGCTCATCACACGCCTGCCTGTACCTGGTCTGTACCTACTCCACATCTTAAACAACCGCAAATCGGTACTCATATACATATTTATAGAGTGCTCAGGGCCAATTAAGAAACAACGACCTCTGCCCTCCGTACCGGAAGCCGGATATGGTTTTGGTAACGAGGCGCATGATGCGGGCCTGTCAGAGCCATCTCGTGAAGACGGAATGATTAAAGTTCGCGAAGGGGAGAAAATTCGCTTTAAATTCCGCACTCAGCCATCCACGCATGTGCGGGCCAGGCTTGTGCACCACGACCGCGGAAGTGACGAGTTCGTCAGTCGCGTTGAGCATGAGCAAAAAGGTGATCAGGTGACCGTCAGCGTCAGGGTCCCTTATGATGACAACAACCCTGAGTACGGACTGCAGATCGACACCTGGAAAGGTGAAAATGACAGTGATTACAACAACGTCCTCAACTACCTGCTTACGCAAGACCAGCAGTTGACGTGCACAGTGAAAGGCAGAAAAGAACAGGTACTCCATTCGCGAAATAGTACCCTACAGACTTTGTCTAATATTTAGTCCGCTGACCTGCATCACTGCTTCCAATAAATAAAAAGAAATAAAATAGGTCCCCCAAAAAACTAATTTTAAAAGATGGAGTTCATACTCAGGCATTATCAACAATTTCCCATGTCGTTCACTCAGCTCCTCTCCTACTCATTTTGTCAAAGAAAACTTCAAGTGGAAAACTCAGCTGATTTCATAGGAACAAGGGAGTTTTTTAACACCATACTCTTGTTTTACATATTATTTATCTGTTTAGGAAAAATGATCAAAGAATTAAATAAAGTAAATATTTTAACATTTTGGACACGTCAATGGGTTAGCCTTTATTTGTAAGCTGAGCAGTTCACAAAGAGTGTACTATATTTTTTCTGTCTTCTTTCTAAAATTAAAAAAAAACTGCTAGCCGTAAGATAGTACATGGATGTGATACACATTTTCGTTAACTTTTCGTTGTCGTCGCCTGTCTGCGTGTTAAGTGGTGTGTTGTGCTCTTTGTTTGTTGTCTTTCTGAAAAGACATCTAGAGGCTGTCATGTACGGCAATAAACTGTTATGCTTTCTTTAGGTGTTCATTCTCGTTATGTCACAATGTAAAGCGATGTGTTGGTCCTTTTCATCGAACGGCTGTTGTCGTTTGTCTGTAAAGATTCGCGATGAGCTGCAGCTGGCCATAACCGACGATGACGCCGAGGTCCTTGAGAATGCCCTTCTCGAGTACCGTGCGTCTGGTGGCGATGACAAGGGCAGCCAATCACATGCCAAGAAGAACAACACCAACCCAACCAAAGAACTACTTCTTCCAGCCTGCCGTCGGCTAAATGATCTGCATCGTCAGGGTGATCCCCTAGCTCAATCGAATTTTAAAAAATAGCACACGCAGCAACTAATTAGCTCAAATCGCACGCGCAGACACGCTGACTGATTTTATTTGACTTCGTTTTGGTTATCAGCGTAAAACAGAAACCATAGAAGGGTTGTTAAGCCTTTGCTCTAAAAATGAACAAAATATTGTTGTGAGTCTCTCTCTATTTCCGAAAATAAATGCTGTCGGTTCTGTCTCGTGTAATGCAGCCATAGAAACGGCTTCTGAGGGAGACGATGTCAGTGCCCTGGGGACGGCGCTGATGTTAGCGGAAAGGTCTCAGCTCGCCTACTTCCTCAAGCGCACCACGTGGTACAAGCAAGCAGAAGAACATCACAAGAAAATCCGCCGCCTGTCGCTTGTCACAAAGACTGAAAAACTTCACCCCAAACATGTGAGACATATCAAGCTTTAAATTTTTATGATCCACAGTTTTATATATCACGTGACAACAAATAGATAACACCACGAACAATGTGCATGCATGAAGAATTAAGGAGTGGGTGAAACAGTACTCTTGGCTGTGCAAGATATATCTTAAAGAGATAGGCTTTGATGCTAGATTTCAAGACTTCAAATGTAAACACAGCTCAAAGAGAAATGGAAAGAGACTGGCTTAAGAAGGAATTTGTCCCGTGTGATGCGTGGCATTGGGAGGTAGGCAACACAAGGTGGTCAAAGAAAGCTCATCAAGTGGGAAGGCGTCAGGAGCTCAGACAAGTATGCTGGAGGAAGTTCATGATGACAACGTCCTCCCAATAGCCTCTGCACTGAAAAGCGTGTCATCCTCTACTACCTTTACTTTTTCGTGAGGTTAAAATTCCTCTTACCCAGGCTGTTCAGAATCTTGGAGTTATCATTGACACATCATTATCTCTCGAATCTCACATCAGTGCTGGGCTGGGTGTAAATCGACCATCTTTCAACATCGCAGGGTCAGTCACATCCGACACTTCGTGTCAGCTTCTGCCACAAAAACGCTCATGTCTGCTTTTACTTCGTCCCGGCTGGATTACAGCAACTCTTTATTCGTCGATTTTAATAATCAGACTACTGGACAGAGAGCTTCGAATGATGCCATTCGTATTGTATTCCGAAGGTAACAAGCAGACCATGAAACACCCCTCCTCCGCGAGCTTCACTGGTTGCCTCTCCGAGCTCGCGTTGATCTCAAGATCGCCACACTGTGCTACCAGTTAGGTGGTGCAGAGCTGCTGAAGTTGGGAAGCTAGACCAGACTAGCCCCTGTGGTCACTAGTAGGTGTAACCCATGTCGCAAGCAGATAGTTAAAAGGCATTCACCACTCGCACCAACGCCGTCTCAGTCGAGTTATTCTCACGATGACTGAAATGGTTTAAGTAGATTATGGCTGGTGAAGAAATGGTTCAGAAGGTAGATTAGCACAACCGTTCCTAGTACTTTAGACAGAAAAGAGAGATTACAAACCGGGCAATAGTTGCTACTAGAGAAGGCATATCAATTACCTTTATGTAACTTACAACTAAACGTTTTCAGGTGAGTGAGATCAAGAGGTACACCCGCCCCCATGCGGCCGTCCGAGACACACTTGTGGCCACCTACATATTGTTAGGAGAGGCGCCGAACAAGTTGAAGGTACTGGGCAATAGATTTGTCAAAAACAAGATGGACAAAAGAATAAAGCTAAGCATGGTTTTTTTTCTAAAATCAAAACGTACAAATTTTAGTTTAAAAAAATTCTTGGTAAAAAGAAATTTTCAGCAGCGGCTAGTAAACGCCATAAATATGAAATCACCGCCAAAGTTTTCAACAACAATCAACACAACAAACAGGTATCACTGAACGTTAATAGCTGCCTACTATTTACTGTAGTTTTTATGTTCAAATTGTCTGACGCATGGCTGTCAGGTTGTTGAATGATCCCTTTAAGTAATTTGAAGCCTGTACTGCAGCCTAGTGCTGTCAGAGAATGGCGCCAGGAGTCGAAAAAAAGAACAGGTGGTGTTCAAATTATCAGGTGGTGTTCATTTACATGTGCGTCTGTTTATTCACAGAAGTGGGGTAAAGTGCAAGCTCTGCTGAGCATGCGCGGTCCCAAGGGCATCATAGAGCGCATCAAAAATAATCATCTAGAGGACATCAACGAGGAGCGCGTTGAGAGAGCGGCCGCACTCCTCCGTACGTTCCGGTGGGAAGAGGTGCGGGCAGTCAGCATCGCGGCCGGTGCCTTCTATCAGTGGGTGAGTGTCTGGACGAGACCGCCGACCTTCTGCTACATGTATCTACAGTTAGAAATTAGCCTGTAACAGTTTTTTCATCAGTTAGTCGAAAGAAATCTGTCAAGGTTTAAGCTGTAATGTTCTACTTCTACCAGCAGGTGAAAAGCGATAACAAGGCACTTAAAAGTCAAAATGTTCCAGGAAGACGATCACACAAGGAAAGGGTTGTCTTTGTCACATTATGTTTGGTACCTTTAAACCGTAAATCTGGCCAGGACTATATGCACCTGTAATTCTGTTTTTAACAACTTAAACACGTACACATGCACCCAAGGACTAAGATTAATTAATTATGTTTATAATGCACCAAACTCTTTGAAATAAAAATTACTACATGCACACTTTTCATGCCTCACTGCGCTGAACACAAAACAAGAACTGTAATGTACAGATATCTCAAATCCGTCGATGTTACACTGTCGATGTATCATTTCAGAGCAAGGAGGTCGTAGAGAAATTTCAAAATTCAGGAACCTCGGCGAAACCGACTTCAAAAGAAGGAGCGCCGAAAAAGGATTATGCTGCATGATGCATTAAGAAATAAAGAAAAGAAATAAGAAGAAAATGGTTCTTGAAAGAGTGATAACTCGCGCGGGTCCTTCGCTTAGCTATTCCTTGCTGCATGTCTGTGATATAAATAGTGTGTCCATGACAATCTAACTAAATAATGGCTTCGGGAATCATACCTTCTGAGTAAAGGTTTTCTTTATGTCGAGCTCTATGTGATTCACTAGGTAAATTCAAAAAATAAAATAAAATAAACTAAAATAAAATAAAATAAATAATAAATTAAAGTCTCAAAGCGCACACGTGGCCTACATCAAGCCAAAAATTTGGAAGAGAACACACGAGAATTAACTCCAAATTTTTTTGTATCCATCCGAGGGTTCCATGCTGCATTTAGCAAACTCTACATTCGTATGTAAACTTTAACCTTTTGCTGCTTTTTACCAAGATGTCTGGGAAACGAGGATTTAGATGTTTGTATCAGTAGGTGCTTTTAGGTATCAGAAAAACATTCTTCATCTTCAGGTTTTTGAGAACTATGTATGGTATCCTCGTTCCCAGAGATGCTGCAACAATGTTGTTGTTAGCAAGAATCACCACGAACCAAAACTCCGTATTTTTGCCAAGAGTAGCCGCCCCTATGGCTCCCACCCAAAGACTGTTAGAAGTCTGTGTTCCCCCTCATGCTGAAAGTAGTAGGCTCAAATTACACGAGAGCACCAAAGCACTTAATTATATTAAAGAAAAAGGGAACAGTCGTGAGAATGGAGATATTTAACTGTGGGTACATTACAAAGGTGGGCCGAAACGAAGCGAAATTTTTTAAATAAGCGGTGGTGACATGTTTAGGAGCAACATCTTTTTTATTATAAAGCGTGTAACTGTCCCACGTATCATTTGTAACCCTTAATTTAGGTTTAACAGGTGACAACATCTAACCACCTGAAAGAAGTTGACCTTAGTATTTTATTTTGAAACTTAAAGTGGTGTCTCGCACTCATCACTGGAAAATAATAATTATTTTTATTATTATATAGAGACAATAAAAGAGGACATGATTACTAGGTAGTCCCTAATCTAATGAATATTTATTTCACACCACGTCTTGGTTTAATCAAGATCGGAAGAATAAGTTCTCAGTAGCTAAAGCTCGCAACTGTCTTAAAGAACTGAAAGGTGGTAGGGTCTTCATTAGCACATAAAAAGTAGTTATATACGGACTTTGAAATAATTTTAGTTAAGATCTTGCACACAATTAAACTTCATTATAAGTTCCATGTTGTTGTTGAATTTTCTTGACATTAGAAAACTGTTTTTATGTAAACAGTCTATATTACTACTTTGTCCTAAAAAGTTTATCTTTTGGTTTTGCTAATTATTTTTTGCGAGTGCAAATAAATGTTGAATTATAAGCAATGGCTTGTTTTTTCTGTGAGAAAGCACTGTTTTATGATTCAGGATGTTTTGTTTGTAAACGTTTTTAAATTCAATCCTGTAGATGTTGTGGGTTTTGGGTACCAAATTTATGAGCGCTTTCGATTTTTTTTTTTAAAACAAAAAAGAATATTAAATATTCACGAAAAATTAAAAATTTATTAAAGTACGATTCTGACCCAACTTCGAAAATTTAAAGTATTTACAATTCCCAGAAAACACTCGTTCTAGGTGTGAAATTCAAAAATTGTTGATCTATGCTATTGTTATGTGGCGATGGTCGTGAGAGAAAATGCTTTTAGTTCCCCAGTGTTTCTGCAGTTAACACCCTCCTCGATCTTCATTTCAGTCTAATGTAAGTCTCTACTAAATAAATTTAGCAGACAATGTCGTGCCAATAATGAAGGATTCTCCTCACCAGCTGCATCGTCACGCTTTTGGCCTTCATTTCTATTTAACATTTGACTCAGCCGCACGCCATTCACTCGCAAGCTTGCGGTCTGCTTTAGGTCATCTTGTGTTAGCTGTGAAGTTTGGGATAGGCTGAATGAACTTGAGAAAAGATAAGAAGTGATTAAAGGAGAATGGTACCCAGATCAGAAGCTTAAGCATAAAAATTATTTTTTTTATTACAAACATACACTTTTCGTAACCCATTAGTACAGCAAACAACATGAGAGAACCATTAGCAGGTGTGATGAACCAGTTTTTCATCGTTGTGCAGAAGAGTGTAACCATATTGAATGTATATGAGGTTTGGGTTTCTTAATGGGATAGGCGGTTAGGTGGACTGGTCCGGGAGACCATAATATATTGCTCTTAGCGTGACCAGGGGGTGAGATATAGTAAGTTTCATTTCATTTGCACCAAGTTGGTTACTTTCCCCTTTAGCGTGCGACCGTCTGCACGACCTTACTTCGGCACGGCCTTGATCTACAATATGACGGACTTGTTTCTCTCCATGTTGTGGATCATATGTCGTCACCATCGCCTAACGCCAGGAATATATACTTGGTGGATGGTGGAGAGATAAACGATACACTGTGTATGTCGATACGTCAAAGCTAAAAAACGTACATTCATATTATGTAAACATCAAATTATAGAATGTTTGTTTCAAATGATTATATTTATCATGAATGGCTATACTTAGCTAAACCGTTTTGTCTCATATTCATTTAGTGAATCCATTAGAGTATATTAGTCATTTATGTGTGTCAACAAGTGTTTATATATATATATATATGGTCGTGTAGATTTCACAAAGTTTCATTGTATATAGATGGAAATTACACGTACATCGTTTCAAATGGTCATATAGCCTAGTGACCGCAGGGACAGTGAACTGTAAGTGGTCAACACGTCTTAGGTGTCTCATGAAAGGCGAAGCCCTGCCCTTTCATTTGGCAACCTTTTCCCCTTCCCTCAGATACCCATATGCCGGGTGGCAAGAGGACAGCAAGAGACCCCCTGAGTGCCTTGACCAGAATACCTTTAATTCCAGCAGCGCTACAGGCTACCGCATTTCTCACCAATCCCATTAATTTAGTTTGTAGTTTGGTTGAGAGTAGATGCTTCCACTTAGAGACAATTTCACACTATAATACAAAATGGTGACGAAGGCGGAGACAACCGTAGTGGCCGGAGAAAAGCCTGACGGCCAGCACTGACAACCTGATTAACACCCACTAATAAACCTGCCTGCTATTGCACTTGACCACTGTGCTACTAGACCGACATGCTACGTGTATTTATTTTATGTTGGCAATGTACACAGTGAGGCATGTTAAAACAGATTAAAACTAACAGAGACGTGGAAAAAAAATCGCAAGGAAAAATCAAATAAAGCCTCGATAAATAAACGCAATGTAAGCTGATGCATAACACCACAATAAGAGTTTAAATATGCATGTGTGAGCGCGACACTCGTGCCATCTGTAAACATACCACTGATCAGGAAGTACAAAAGCTCGGGATGTGATAAGGCCAGTCAGTCACCGTTACCCGTCCAAGTCTGAACTCGACGAGCTTCACTACTCCTTCAAGACAACTCCTCGGCTTTGTTCGGAATAACCGCATTGTAAGGTAATGATTATGCATTCTTTCAGAGCTCCAGGTTATAGTTAAAGGATTTTTAGCTCATGTTTTCATGAGCTTTGAGACAAATCTCGATTGTACTGCTAGCTAAGTCCTTTTCTATAGATATTTCCTATGGATAGTGCCTGTCTGTCACACCCATTTCCCTGCCACACTTTTGAATCGCAACTCGAAACGGTTGTAGTAAACTTGTTTTTAGTTTCTAAAGGTTTTCTCAGAATTACTTAAAAATCCAACCCTACACTGTGCGTTTGTTAACCACTCATCTTCTGATGGTGCTCAGGGCTTGTGGCCATCTGAGAGCCAGATGGGCTGTAAATTTCACTAGTTGAAAGACACGGCACGATTTTATGATGAATCGTAGCATTTGTGAATTGTATAGATAACTTCGAAGATCAGTTCACTTACACAAAGGTTGAAGGAACAAGCTGGCTCTATAAATAGAACTGATCAACTAAAAAACTGTAACCAGCCAAAATGTAGACAAGGGAAGAACACATTGTCAAAGCACTCTCAAGCTGCCACCGCGAGCCAAAAGAAGTGCAGAAAAGAAACTCAAGTAAACTATAAAAGATTCTTTACACCTCCTTTCCTATGTGAAGATTCAGTCCGTATGTTACTCAGGAATTAGTACTATTGGGATACTAATATTCAGACTAAGAATATCTTCCCTTCCCCTAAGCATACAAAAACACCAGGCACACACGCATACAAACTTTCTCTCTCTCTCTCTCACTCACACACACACACACACACACACACACACACACACACACACACACACACACACACAACTCTCTACCGCACACCACCCTGTCTCTGTCCATTTCTTTCTTTTTTTCTCTCTCTCTTTTTGAAAAAAAACTCTTCGGATAATGATTACTATCCCCTCCCAATACACACACACACACACACACACACACACACACACACACATCCCCCACCTCAGGCTAGGTAAAATTAGGAGTGGCCAAGGAAGAATCCCCTGAGATAAAATGGACTAGAAGCTTAAGAAGAGATTAGTTTGGGTTTTCAATACGGATCAATAAAAGGGAAGATAATGTATATCCTTCTATTTTTCTACTTACTTTTTAATTTTGCGAATGCCCAAAAGAATGCATGCAAGAAGTAGTGCTAGTCAGGTACTTCCTACATGGAGATAAGCTTGGTCAATGATATTGACTTGCTGCTTCATTACACCAATGCAGAATACATACGTTCAGCTCTTTCCTGATGTCTTCGTTCTATGAGTAGTTTCTGAAGTCCTACATTCTTTATTTTTAAGCACAAAATAATTGCATTACCGACGGTTGGCCGAAAGAAAATTAAGGTCTCCAGCACCTCACCCCCAACGACTTGAAAAGGTTAGGTGATGAACTTTACCTTTAGCTATATCTAGGACACAGACTTAACTTATCACTATCTTCGACTTTTAATTAAGACAAATCTTATTTGTCGATGTTTTTCAGCCGATTGACATCGCTGGCAGAGAGTTCTAGAGGAAACATCAACGATGACATGTCCTTATTCGTCCTATTTTTCATTCATTTAGATGAAACCATTGATGAAAACGCTTAGACAAAGCTCCTTCAATTTCTTCTTCGAATTAACTTTAATTTTCCGGTCACTTGTGTGTGTGTGTGAGAGAGAGAGAGAGAGAGTGAATGTTACTTACTGTATATATAACAAAGTTACTCTAGGAGCTCCTCAGTTTTGTCGAAAGCCATCAAAGAAAAAAGGAGATAAACTTGTTAGCCTTCAGTTACCCAGACACAAGTGCGATGAAGACTACAATATACAAATTTTGTGTTTAGAAGTTACATTCTCTTTAACTTCCTTTTACCTTCTATGTATCAAAGGTTAAAGAAGTACTGCACTTTTTTCCGTTGTTACTAAAGTGCTATCGATATGAAAATAAAATGTATTTACGCACAGTACTTTTTTCTTGGTGATATTCTTGTTTAACTAATGCATCTCGTGTGTGCGTGCGTGTGTGTGTGTGTGTGTGTGTGTGTGTGTGTGTGTGTGTGTGTGTGTGCTGTATTGTGAAACAGTGATACGCAATATCAAGAACAATACCAGTGGTTAGTAAAGGTACCGGAGATAGATGTGATGACCCCATGGAAATTTGACTCTATGGTGACATTTAGCAAGAATTTTTTAATGCTGCATGCTAATCGCATTTTATTTTAACATTTAAGAATGTCCCGCAATTTCAGTCTACTGTCGGATTATGAGACAGATGAAAGAACAAATCAAATCAAGGTAAGTTAGAACTGCATTTGACTTATTCTGGAGAACAAGGATTATAACTAGGCGAGAGCAAAAGGCTTTACATCCTTTGAGTAACATTAGGATAGTAAAATCGGATCTAAATCAATGTCAATTTTGAATTCTGATTGTAAACCATTCATAAATCTGCACTTACTTTTAAAACTGTCTTCAGGAGTTGTCCAAATCTATGAGAAAACTCACCTACCCTCCACCTGCACCACCTGTCAACAAAAACTGCGGAAAGGAAGACTTCGGCGTTATAGATAAACAAGAGATGAAACTGATCTTGGCGACCGTAAGTACTATAGATACCAGCTTGCAAAGACTGGTCTGCTGTGAACTGGATTTACGAGAAAATGGAGGGTTCATGCTTATTGCCAGTCATAAGCACACGTCACCTTTTCACTTGACCACTTACAAAACGCAAACGCATGCTTTAGGTCAAATGTACAAAGACACACCTACGCAGGCAAACTTATGCACAATCATAGATACACACGAACGCACGCGCGTACACACACACACACACACACACACACAGAGAAAGAAAGAAAGAAAGAAAGAAAGAAAGAAAGAAAGAAAGAAAGAAAGAAAGAAAGAAAGAAAGAAAGAAAGAAAGAAAGAAAGAAAGAAAGAATATGAAAGTCCTACCCCAAAAGGTATTTTCTCTCATAGCTGTGAATACCCTATTTCTCTGCTCCTTTATCAACAGACAGAAGATCAACACTCAATCAGCTTCGATGACCTCGTGTCGTTTCTGACGAAAGATTTGACGACAGAAGTGCAGAAGGTGAGAGCACTTTACATGTGGATAAGCTGGCAGAACCTGACAGAAGCGACTTCCTACACCAGGGACCATCCTGTTTCTCTCCCATACGGCTACTTAAAGTACGTCGTTGAGAAACGAAAATATCTTTGGGAATTCTTTGCCCATCTCTGCAGGTGTGTTTTAACTCGTGCTTAGACTTGCAGTTGCAGTACAAATTTAGCTTTTCACAATGCCAGTTTTTAAAACTGCTAATACATGGCTATTTTTTCTTAAATGCTTCTGTAAAATATGTCTTCTCAAAATGTGCATGTTTCATGAATTCATCGCTTGTCTTGAGAAAGATTTTAGTGTCCTCCCCATCTCTCTCTCTCTCACTCTTGAGTTGCTATCAGTAAATTTTGTAGTCCATTATTCATAGACTTAAGTGAAATAAAAAAAATTTTAATCCCAGCATAAATGATCTAAGTTACGTGGCAGTCAGTCTGTTAAAAGGTTTCTAAGGTCGACAAGAATATTAGCCCACGAATGTAATGAATGTTTTGTATCTGCTGAGGAACGAAACATTATAGTAAATAATTCCTTCTCTAATGAAGAATGTTATTGTTTGTATAAAATTGTATCTATGCTATAGAATGTTTATGTAGAAATAAATAGCCGCTTCTCCACCAGAATTTTTTTTACAGCTACTTTTTGACAAATGCTGTCGAACAGTCGAAGTGTATTACTATTTCTCTAATGACATGCTGTCTAGACTACCGAATGTTCTTTCTAGTTCTAGAGATGACTCATGTTGCCTGTCTTTGACTGGGCAGACTTGCTGGCCTGCCATGTCTTGTGATCCGTGGACTGAGTAAGTCAATTGACTGGTCAAATAGCAGGTGGAATGCGGTGTATGTGGACGGATCCTGGCAACTTGTGCACATTGAGGAAAGTTTCATAAGTAGCTCCACAGGTGGTACCACGCTTGACTTGCTCAAGGTGGAGCATGACGGCAAAGCAGTTCGTGAGAGGAGTGGGAGGTATAAGCAGGACTCAGTCATGGAGTTTTCTAGAAAATGAGTTTCGATGTCTACTTCTGGGAAGCAAAATTTATCACCATTTTTTGTAACGTAGTCCAGGTTATTTTTGAGTATGCCATATATCTGGTTTTTCTTTGTTCTCGCACCTCAGAACTGATTAGTATACATGCAGTCTTCTCTCTCTCTCTCTCTCTCAACGCGAGAGCTCAGCAAAAATCGCTGCAAATAGATCATAAAGTATCACAAAAACATATTCCGGTGAAATTATATGACAAAGAGGCACGAGAAATATTATTTTAATGTTTTTATCTTAATCACACCTGTACTTTAAATTATGCTTTCTTAAACTATTTCTATTTGATCTCTTAAGGCATTTTGCTCTTCCATGTCTTCTTTTTTTCACTTTAGTATGATACGGTAACTGAGTGCTATGCTGAAGCTGCGTTTCTATCATCCATTCACAAAAAAGTAGCTCATTAATCGTTCTTTAATTATTTAATTTTGCTTACTGTAATTTAGTCTGTGTTTTGATTTTTGAGTGAAAGGAAAGACGTCAAGCCCTTCTACGAAAAGAAGTTCGACGATTTCTTCTTCCTCACCGACCCTGAACACTTCGTTCACTTCTTTCTGCCTGAAGAGGAACAAAAAGTATGGCAGCTGTTGCAAAAGCCATGGTCGTTCAAGAAGTTCATTAACAACCCGTGTGTCACACAAAACTACTTTAATTCAGGCTGGCGTATGTCCAAACAAATGGTTTTTGTCACCAAAGCGCCAAACGGCAGATGCGCCATCTGGTTTGACGATATTCCTAGAAACGAGGAGCTTAATAAATACGATCTTTATTTTCATCCAGAATCGTCAAATACTCCAATACCTGACGAGTTACAGCGGGACTCCTATGTGATAGTCAATGCTTCACCAAAGTTTCTGTTCACACGACTGCCTGTAGCTGGTCGGTACCGTCTGTACATCAGTAACAAAGACCAGACGGAACTTCTGTTCCTGTACATTGTGTGCTCAGGCCCAATCAAGAAACAACCTTTTCCCTTTGTAGCAAAAGCTGGGTTTGGCTTCGGTAACGAGGCGCAGGGCGCAGGCCTGTCCGATCCACTTCACCAAAATGGGGTGCTGAAAGCACGAGAAGGGGAGAAAATTCGTTTTAAATTCCACAAGCCGACTTCCAAGGAGGTTCGGATCAGGCTGGTGCACCATAATCGCGGGAGCGACGTGTTCGCCAGTCGTGTGACGCATGAGCAGAGAGAAGATCACGTGACCATCAGCGTCAGGGTCCCGTATGATGACCACAACCCTGAGTACGGACTGCAGATCGACACCTGCGAAGGCGACAGTGAATTTAACAACGTCCTCAACTACCTGATTACCCATGACCAGCAAGTGACATGTGTCTTGCAAAGCAGAAAAAAACAGGTAATCCAGAAGACAACCTAGAAAAATACTACCCTACAGATTTTGCTAACTTTGAACCTGCAGACAGCCAAAAGCTTACCATAATTGATTCGTTCCAGAAATATTAAGTTCGTTTTAAGAATGTCGGAATCTGTTTTGCTCGCTCGGTCAATCGTTTACTAGATTTGTCTGGAGACAAAAACGTTAGTTGTTAGACACTAGTCACACTACACCTTCCTGGTAGCATATCAAGGCATAAGTTCTTAACAATAGTTAGACATAACGAGATTTAAAAACATTGCATTTATTTAGACAGTGCAGGATGTAATGCTGTAGTCATCCACAAAGGATGTTCTTCCGTCGAAGACATCTCGCTGACACCATATACTGAGATGAACTGTTTGCTTTTATTGACTATTAACTGTCGTCTGTCTGTGAAGGTTCGTGATAATCTGAAGATGGCCATGGACGACGACGACGACGCCGAGGTACTTGAAAACGCTCTTAGCGAGTACCGTGCGTTTGGTGGTGATGGCAAGGGCAGACATGCACATGATAACAACGAAGGATTAATCCTACAGGCCTGCCGTAAACTGCATGGGCTCCAACGCCAGGGTAAATTGCAATGCGCTCTCTCATCAGCAATAAATATGCAAATTAGCACGTGCAGCAACACATAATGAAGCATAGACATAACTGCGCGTGAGAATAAAATGAGACAAGACAAACAGGTTCCAGTGGACTAGATGGTAACGATAGACTCATCTAATATTCTAAATTGGAAAATGATAAAGGTCACGGGTGTTATTTTTATGCCTCTACACACACACACACACACACACACACACACACACACACACACACACACACACACACACAAACCGTTTTATGTATGAAATTTTATATTTCGTCAAAACAAAATGTGCTAGCGCTTCTGTGTTTCTGCAATGTAGCACTAGACACTGCTAGTCTCCAAAATGACCCCAAGACTCTGGAGGAGGCGTTGTCGTTCGCGGAAAGGTCTCAGCTCGCCTTCTTCCTCAGGCGCACCACGTGGTACAAGCAAGCGAAAGAACGTCACAAGAAGCTGCGCCGCTTGTCACTTATCACAAAGAACATTACGAATCTTCGCCCCACTCATGTGAGACACACACACACACACACACACACACACACACACGCGCACACACGCGCACACACGCGCACACACACACACACACACAGACGATTTTTTTCCATGACGTGTATAAAGTGGCATTGCAAAACTTTGTGGGTGATCAGGCTTAAGAAATACTGGATTCTAATTTTATCTTTCTAAATTATCTTTTATGAAATTTATAACTGAATGTTATAACTGCCCAGGTGAGGGAAATCAAGAGCTACAGTCGCCCACATGTTACAGTGCAGAAAACACTTGTAGCCACCTACATACTGCTTGGCGAAGCTCCGGATACGCTTGAGGTAAGTGGAAACCATTCTAGCAAAAATAGAATTTAGAACTTTGCGGTCAAAGAACTCTTGGCTGGTTGATTGCTCGCACAACACCTTCGAACAACGATTTTAATTTCAACTTTGGAGCTACCACTTCATTTGAATCAAGCTCATTTAAATGAAAGGATGTAGATTTCTGCTTTCAGCTTACTTGAGACGGGAATAAGTAGACAAAGGGGTAATCGCGCAGAACAAACTGTAGTACCCTCTCTTTTGTCGACTCACGCACTCATAAATTATTCATGGATCAGTCTAGAAAAAAAACTACCAGCTACCATTCATTCATGTGCACCCACGAGCAAAGCACTCTAAAATACTCACTAGTACACACTCACACGCTACAAAGTTCTTGAGGTGTAACTGTAAAGACAGCCGCCGCTCAGTGCGCTTGCGGACCACATCAAAGGGCTGCGCGTACGACGACTGTTATCAATGAGGGGTAGATAAACTGTGTAGTGCTGCCCCACCTGCGAAATGAATACTACTATGTTCTGCTTCTCTCTTATTGCTCTTTTCGAAACTGTTGAGAAGTATTGCGATTATGATTCAGAGGAAAGATCTCAGCTGCGATTCTGTGGCCACTTTTATCTGTGGCCTATTCTTATTTCGTGCTGTTTCGTACATTGTCTTTATCTGTACCTTGTACCGAGATCACCGCTCAGCGTGAAATGTCGCACTCTAAGGGTGAGTGGGGATATACACTCTAGAATCCCCTGTTATTATTATTAATTATAAGAACTTGAGAGCTGCATTTATGTGATGCGCGGATTGTAGAAGTCATTACTGCACAATGTGGGTAAATAGTGACAAGCT
Organism: Marisa cornuarietis; assembly: GCA_004794655.1. Lineage (NCBI taxonomy): Eukaryota > Metazoa > Mollusca > Gastropoda > Architaenioglossa > Ampullariidae > Marisa > Marisa cornuarietis. The sequence goes on along the minus strand of SMMW01000576.1, from coordinate 5,039,833 downwards.
GGTCAGGGACATACTCTCTGTCTGCAGAAGTGGAGTAACGTACAAGCTCTGCTGCGCATGCGCGGCTCCAAGGCCATCATGGAGCGCATCAAAAACTGTAAATTTGGGGACCTCAATGAGGAGCGTGTCCAGAAAGCGGCCGCACTCCTCCGTACGTTCCGGTGGGAAGAGGTGCGGGCGGTCAGCAACGCGGCTGGTGCCTTCTATCAGTGGGTGAGTGACTGTAGATATAATGCCGCAGATAACTACATCTAAGCATCTACAGTGGAGTGGCGTCCCCTCGCCTAACAGGCTTGAGGGAGGCGGCTCTCCACAATTTTTGTATTTTTCTTAGTTTGTTGTATTTTTAGTGCCCATTGTGTAAGTCGGTACTTTCTTCGCTGCGTCGCTTTCTGCCTGACGCCATAACGCTTTTTCTGAAGATCTTTAGATCACACAACGACACGAAGGCTTTTCTCTGAACTCACGGCCGTTGAGAGCCAGCACGGGTCCCGGAGCAGACGACTTTCTAAAACAAGTAGCTGGTAAAGTTCATAGATTCAAGAGTGACAAGAGGCTAAAGACAGACAAAGGGTATGTCAGACAAACCAGTAACCACGTATTGTGCTTATTCCGAATCTCAGTTGTCTGATTCTCCACCAGCAAGTAACCTGACAACATCACCTCCCCACCACTGGCAGAAAACAAGGTGAAGGTCGTTATCAACATCAATGAGTCATCGTCGTCAGAAGTGGTCATCGTGCAGTTTGACAGTGTGGCGTGTGTCTATCAGTCATATACAGGAATAGCCAAAGGTCTCACAGATACAACCACACTGCATGTAGCTCCGCACTCGACAACAGGACTGTAGGTGGCTGTTAAGCGGATTGATCTAGAAAACTTAGATCACGAGTTCTCTTATGTATAGAAAGAAGTATTAACCGAGCAGTTACAATATGAGACTTCTCCCACATTACTGTAGCTTCGTCCATCGCCATGAACTGGGGACAGTCATGCTTGTTATAGGCTATGGTTCTTGCCGTGACCTGCTGGTCATACACAGGGGTGTGAAGACTACCCATGCTTTTATATCAGCTAGCGGACAGGTGTGTCTCACTGGCTTCCACAACTCAACAGTCTATGACTATCCTAGCATACTGCTGATTGCCTCCAGTAGTTCAGTATGGAAATTCTTGAACAGAATCTGGATATTTCTCAGTGATTGTAAAACTAACCTGATGATCTTACTACAAGAATTCTGCTATTTTTCAGTGATTTTAAAACTAACCCCATACACTGTACAGCGCATTGAGTCGACTCTGAGTTGAAAATTGCGCTATAGAAATCTGCTTTAATAATAATAATAAGCTAGTGTAAACCAACACGATGACACCCTTTCGTGGTTACGAGGAGGTTGGAGTGGGGCCAGTTGCGCAAGAAAACACAACACCAGAGAAGACTTTTTCTATACAGTCCATTATTTCTCCAAATAGTGGGTGGTATGATATAACAATGTCAGAGAACATTTCTCTTCCTAGGTCCACAGAAATCTTAAATCGTATTAGAGACATTCGTGAGTTTACCGACTAATAAATATAGAACTTGCCTGAATAAATAAATCTGAAGAAGAGAGTTCGATAAAACCTCCAAACCCGAAAACTTTTTTGTGTCCCCATCGAGCCTTCAAGAACCTGTCTACCCCACTTACTGTTATGTGGGCTCTTTAGTCTCCCACGTACGCTGTGATCCGGGAACTATGGCCTGACCAATGGCACCGGTCGAGCTCGTCAACCTGTGCAGTTCAATGGTCAGGCTGCCACAATGCGTGTCGTGCGTGTGTGTGTGTGTGTGTGTGTGTGTGTGTGAGTCGTGCGTGCGTGTGTGTTTTCAAGTGGGTTCATATACAATTGTACATGTGTCCACCCATCCCGCTCTGCCTGGCCCAGAAACCATGGGCCCCAAGTACCCAGGTTATGCAATGGCTCAGGCGACTTTATCTGCGATACCTTGTCTGGAGAAAAAAAGTCAAGCGGCTGATCGGAGAAGGCTCAAGGTTACCCGAATGGGGGTGTTGTGTGTTTCCTTTTGGAGATCGTGTGTAAGAAGGGGTTACATGCCATTCACGTTCAAGTGTCAAGTACCAGCTACTTAAACTCCTATTGACTTATTTGCATTCCATTAATTCAGTTGTATTAATTCCGTTTATCTATTCCCTTTATGCACGACATATCTGCTGCTAAACACACACACACACACACACACACACACACACACACACACACACACACACACATGTACATACACACACGCACGACGTACATCCATCCGAAAACATGTCTTCACCATTGGTAGAAAATGTAATCCAAAGATATCTCATATTGCGACAAAAATCTTGAAAACTGCCTGTAAAACGTGTGATTCCAGTGCGATGCTGTCGTGAGACAATTTCAAGATTCAAGAAAAACATCCACAACGTTGGCTTCAGAAGAATCAGAAGTAAAAGAAACGTCTTCAGCAGCCTAAAATTGGCGCCCAGTGCTATCAATTCGTATATCTCCAAACACACATTACAAGTTTGTGTTGTATTTGTTGGTTTTTGTTTTTTGTGGGGTTTTTTAATTTTTGCTGGACTGTTCATAATATTGATTTTTTTTCTTGTAGGTTTTAGGACTTCTTGATATGGAAGCAGGATGTTGTCTGAATTGTGTGCAAATGGCAATAAAATGTGCAGAAGAGTAGATTAATATATTTCCGACTTTTGTGCACTCATTAGCGGTGCGATTTACTATTAAAGTGAACCCACCTCATACTGTCAGGGAGCCATCATCTGGTTGTCTCGCTGAAAGCTATTGTTTTTCCTTGTCGTACTTATTGTACCGAGCATTCAAATTATCTTTTCTCACTTCAGCCAGTTTTTTTTAAACTGGATGATAGCTTTAGCGAAATGCATTCGCTTTGGTGGTTGTTTATTGCATAAAGCAATGAAGTACTTCATAATCCTTGAACATTTAACCGCTCAAATAATTGTCTTAAGATGAGGATGCGATTTTAAAGTCTGTGGTTTGCCAGAACTTCATAAACTGTCAATTAAAGACAAATTTACGATGTTTTTCCCTTTGCACTCAGTTTCAATCTTCCATAACTATTTTTTCAATGGCTAACATTCCAGATCCTTAATTTGCAAACGTTCTAAAAGAGTCTTTCCTTTTATTTGAATCTTCTTGTAATCACTGTTCTTACTGTTACATATTTTAAGGCCTTAATAAATTTTTTCCGTCATTCGAAATTATCTTTCTTTCATTATGACTATTTTAATCTCTATTTTTTCAATATTTAATTTCAACCCAAATACAATTCAATGCAAAATAATCAAAATCTTCATAATATTTAGTAATATCAACATTATTTGAATGATTCTAACATTTTTTTCATCTAGAGAGAGCGTGAAACCACCCAGAAGCAAGGTTTTAGACTTTTGTGTAAATATTTGTGTTATATGTAAAGAAAATTATATATAAAAAGATTCAAAGATAATTTTAAACATGTACAAAATACAAACATCGTCCACAACAAATTTAAGTCATCCAAGTTCTGTAAATTTAGCCATAAGCACAAAAGTATCTGCGCAGTTGTCAGTTATTTTAAGCACAATATAAATGGATGCTGCAATTCTGACTGAAGTTTGGTTTCTGTATCGCGGGACATTTCGCCTGAGCACAAACCGTACGTAAACGGTCTTTGTTGTGAGCAAGAGGCATTTAATCTTGTCCACAGTCTCTCTCTCTCTCTCTCTCTCTCTCATATCCATTTCGCTCTTCTAAACTGGTTTCAATACCACCTATAGAGTCATCCCCCAGGCTGATCTGTCGTCAACACAACAATCGACTGGCCGATGAAGACGATGACGGCCAACCACCAGGAATACAGCAGCTTCTTGAACTTGCAGTGAACACCAGTCTACTGTCCCACCGCCATGACAAACTTCACAGTGTAGCTGTTAGAGAGGACAATGCTCAGAACACCCATAGAGGATGTTGGCAATTTTACTTGCTCGGGCAGCAATATCACAACAGTCATTCACTGCCCATGACGGTATATACTATAACCTAAACATGTCTCACAAAAATCATACAGCTAAGAAATAGGCATTGTAGAAGGATAGAAAGATCATTCATTTTGCTTGTGCAATTGTAACTTGTTGAATTTTGAAAAATATGGAGTTCTATTTTCAAAGTAGCTTTCAAAATGCAAAGGAATCACGAATCTGACAATAGTTACTCGACGAATGTGAGGTAGTTTTTTCAATCGTGACTTTGAGTCAGTTCTTGAGCTTCTCCGCACTTCTAGATCACGATTGCCATCACAAGCAGAAACCCTGTCGGCTCAAAGTTGATATCCAGGGGCCAGCATCAGGGGGTGATTGTGGCCTACACGGGGCTAAGGAAATAGGAATATGATAACATATGTAATGGGGAAGTCTTGTAATGTTTCCAACAGAGGTTTTTAATACATCAGCTTGGTGTTTCGTTTTGTTTTGTTTTGTTTTGAGGATAATTCAAAGTCGTCTGCTGTTTTGAAACGGAAGAGGTTGTGCGGCGAAGGGAAAAAATATTGTCTGCCTCAGTACCTGGTGTATATCCCCCAGATGATTTATATCGGATGAATGTGCTACAGGACAATTTATTCTTTCTGAAGTATTTTTGGTTTCTACGTGAGCCCTCACTGATTAAGAGTAGTCGTACGTGTGATTTACGTGAGGAAAGTGTTGATAAACACTGGAAAGTTTTAATGCTGCGTCTCGTCTCGAGTGAGGAAGGGAGAAGTCCTTTGCATAGATTCCCCATGTGTTAACTGATCAGACAGACCATTGATGGTTCTTCCCAGCAAGTCGAATTTATTTCATTATGTGGTTGTACAGAGGTATCGGGTACAAACCCACTGAACAGAGAGGATAGGATCCGTTTTAAATAGAGGGGAATACAAGTGGCGTCGAGTTTGTGTGCCGTTAATAACTGTCTTTACCGAACTGGGTGGTATGAGTAGTTTTTTTTTTTCCTCCGTTAATAAAATGAAGCCCGGGGCTGTCATGTGACTAAATATGAAGTTCCGCCCAGTTGTGATGCGGCATATCGGCTGGATGCAGTTTTGACCGCTGGTCCCTATTAATGTGTTACGATACACGCACACAGAGTTGACCTCTGTGACCTGACACATAAGAAAGACGGCTAAGGACAGACATCCGGGAGACCATAATATTGTTGCTGATTTACTGACTGCGGGACCTTTTGACCCTCACCCAGGGCCACCGAGAGCAGACCTTTCCGAGCCCCTTGTAATTGTAAATTATTTTTCCACTATATATATAATAATATGTTTGCTATTCTATTGTCAATATCTACATTTCATTCAGTGACGTAATATAGACTGCAAACATTAGGACAAGTGCACTGGGATCTACATGACTACTTGAACATAGAGTTGTTTACACGCGAATGATTAGTGAGGAAAAATGATGTTTAAGAATCAAATTTGTAGTACCCCGCTCCATAGGAAAAATCGCCAGAGTGAAGAATGGTACGTCAACCTTGTGGGTACTCTTGGCAAAGGTAAGGGAAAGGGTGTAACTGTAAGTCCTTTACCGTAAAAAGTATAGTATGCGAACACGGCATCAACAAACGTCAAGACTCAAGACTTTCCACGATGAAAGTACAGACCCAGTGCCCAGACGGTCCAGACCCTTCAGATGAAGGTACTGTACCGTATCAGCCTGTACCCCCACAGGAGATGGAGAGGAGATAGTCGACACCAAGGGTATAAGCCCAGAGAAGGGGCTATGGACAATGGACACTAAAGGAAGCTCATGACAGATCGGTCCAGCAACTGATATCGAACGATCGCGCGCCTCATCACCCACAGACAGGAGGAAGAGGAGCAACCATTCACTACAAAGAGTTTATGGCGAGAGCAATAAATTCGAAGCCATTGATGTGTCCACAAGAAGGATCTTTTATGCGTGACGTTCTGTAGACACACGTACGGCCTTCGCTAAATGTCTCTGCTCTTGTTGAGTTTGGAAGAGAAAGTGCTTCACCTCGATGTGATTTCGCGCTGTGGGGGGATGGGGGGGGAGCATCTGCTTATCTGCTGCTTTGTGGGAATGTACAGTTTCTATCAACACGGGTCCTACGCGATTGCTGCATTTTATAAGGTTGTGCAAATTAGCTTACTTCGCTTATGGCCGGCCATACCGCGATCGTCCGATCACCCAAATTAATGTTGGACCCGGCTAGTGCTTGTATGGGTGGCTACCTCGGAACACCGGGTGATGTAAGCAAACCGTTTTTTTTTTTCTTGTTCTCTTCCCTTTTTGTTTTATATTTAGTTTGATAGGCTTTGATTTTGCTCTCGGTTTTGTTTTTATTATTATTATTATTGAAATAATGATAATCCACTGTAGGTGTTTGATTTACTGATTTTATTATTTTGGTGCAAGTAGAAAGCGCGATGAAAGTGAGTGCGTATATATGTAGTAAATTAGGAATAGGGCAGGTTAATAACAGCTGAAATATTAAGCAAAAACAAGTGTATTAAATAACATTTTGGTCTACGACGTGCGTGGGGAGGACGCGAAACTCGACACCGATGCATATCCTAGACAACGGTTCACAAGAGACAGACTTAGTTGTTTTTGCAGGGGATAGCGCGAACGCAGTCCCCCTTACGAATAAATTACGCACTCGAGTCACCCACATTTGGGGTGATCGCAGGGGTCAACCCGCCCGAGGTGCAATGGACAGGCCTCGCCCTGGGAGGACCTCCTTGCTGATCAAGGTGCCTCCCGTGCCAGGTAAGTATGAGTAGTTTGACGTGTGCACCTACCCACCAAAACTATTTGCGAGCTATTTGATGGTGTTCTAAAGCATCTTGAATATATAGCCTTTTTTCTTTTGTCAATCTTGATCTTTTAATGCATTAGCATTGTTGGTAAACAAAGTGCATTACTAATAATTCTTGTTATTTCATTTTAGAGTTTTAGCAAAAAACAAATGTTTAAATTTCTCAAATTAAGGTAAAATCACAAACGTTTAGATAACTGCAATCTTCCTGCCATTACCATTTTACGGTTACCTCCCTTGCTTAATGATCCAACTTTTTTGTCCACCAGCAGTATAATTTCCATTTCTGCGCTTGGGCTTTGGAGACTCCTAACGGGAGGGGAGGGGAGGGCGAAAAGTATGCTACTGGAACCGCGACCAGATCATGACTCAGAGAAAACCACAATCGGTACAAGGAATATCCGCACATTACAGCAATGCGGAAAGGTGCATGCGCTCACCCGCGAGCTCCAACACTACAAATGGGCCTTACAGAGATCATTTGGACGGACTTCAGGATGAGCAGTAACGGCTGAAGGTCACAAACTTTGGTCTAGCAAAGATGGAAACAAAACAGGAGCATGATGTGAGCTTCCTAGTATGTAAAGAAGTGGCTGGAACAATAATCAGCTGTTCCCCCACCCACCACATTTCCGGCAGAATGATCTCCAATCGCATCGCTTCCAGACCCCACCCCAACAACATCGCCATTATTCAAGTACGCGCCCCAACCTTCACGCACGACGATCACAAATTGAAAAGGTTCTATGAACAATAGACCAAGCTGTAAGAAGTTTACCCAATCAAGGATCTCCTCGCTGTGATCGGGGATCGGAACTTGAAGGTAGCCCCAGACACGTACTGGTGTCTGTCAATAGGCAGGCACTGTGAGCTGTAAATGAAGGTCCGTGATTGTCATCGCGTAAATGATCAACACTGACATGACCTCCGCAAAAGCCAACAAACGCCTGTACCTCCTATGGAAACGCTAATCTTTCTCTGTCAGCTCTGTCATCCTCATGCACTCGGTTATAACAGTCCTTCATTGAAAGTCTCATTACTTTTTCTTTCATCTCCTGGTTCCATGGCCTCTCCCTAGGGAACAGCAATAGTCTTTTCCACCTTGTTAATATCTGTTCTAAGATCACCGGAATCAGGCAGAGGGACTTGGCAGCTTTCTGTCACCAGCACTGAATTATTTCAACATGTATACATTATCTCTTTTTATATCATGTAAATGTATGAACTATCTCTTTTATATCATGTGTGTATTACTGCTAGTACGAGCACTATTTGGAATTGCCCTTGTGGATAAATAAAGTGGTATTGTATTGTTCGAGACAATTTTTGCCTTTAGAATTGTCAAAAGGTAAACCTTACGATCAAGTCAAATTTGCAAAACATTTCTCTAAAAAGGTCCTTGGTATTTCTTATGATAGAAGACTCGTTGCACTCTCACTATGGACAATGTATAAACAAAAATCGCCGTAAGCACCACTGAGCACCGCTCTCACAGCGGACGTCATGATGCGAAAGAGAGATCACTCTGGACCCTACATAGCAGACGAATTTGTAAGAGCTAAGTGAGTAGTCTCCCGGTGGACTAAAAGAGGGCGCATCGACATTTCCATTTACAGCAGCCGGCGGCTGGAACCAGAGATTTCGAGCTTGTATTTTCGACCCGGGGAGCTCACACAGGCTCGATCGCTGTTTCAAAGCGCAAAATGGATCCACAGACGTTTTTAGATGTAGCCACAGTTGTGACTAAACTTAAAATGTACCCGTATTTCGATGTTGCGCATTATATTTTGTGCTGCTTGGCAGTGCGCGATGACATCGTTCCACAAGGTGAGTTGCCTGCTGCAGGAGTGCTACCAGACTCCGTAGACATTAAATCGAAAAGTCGGTAGAAAAAGAAATCTTGACAAAAGGATGTTAAGAATTGCTTTCAAAATCCGGTCTTCGAACTATAGCCTGTCGCAAGTAAAGTAGGAAGATCTAAAATGGACGTTAGCGATATAATATTATAGGCCTACTGATAAATGATTCAGTAGTACAGTGGAAGTGCATACATATGAAACGATTTCAGTAATCTTCTTCAGCATTGGCTGCGCAGCACGTGTAGCACAAAGAATGTTGTGTTCTTGTGGTTGAGTAATGTATCTGTAGCATAACTTAAAATTAAGTCAGTGATAATTCACAGTAATTATGAGAATTTTTATTTAAATTATTGAAGTGACTGATGGTATTGATAGCGTTATTAGTTCTTGCCACAATGTTGGCATACTCTGCTACATTAATTCTGTAACCCTTAGTTCGACTGCAGCTTTAGAAATGTTTGCATCACAACCTTAATAGAAGATTAAATGACAGTATTGGGCACTTTAAAATTATGAGAAAAAAGTTCATCGAATATTGTAGATGGATGCAGTATTTGATAATGAAATGAAAACAAGAAAGTATTCTCCCTCACTTCATGCATATACTTATATGCACATGCACACTTTTTCCTCCATCTCACTGACATGCACTTATAGAAACACATATCCTCTCTCTCTCTTTACAAACACAATGATAATTAGTTTTATTAAATGCACGTATAAGCAAACAGTGTTATGAAAATAGCATGATAAAACTATATACAGTGTGTAAAGTACAAAAAAAGCTTTAGTAATATATTATCTGCTAAAATGTTTCATTAGTGTAGCCAGAGAAGTTGGTTACTTTCCAAGTATTCTTGCTCTCGAATAATACTAATTAGTGCTGTGTGAGTGAGAGATCTCTCCCTTACTCACACAGTGCTAATTAGTTTTATTCAATATACATATACCCAAATTAACAATGCAGCTATATACATTAAGTGCTAAATGAGAAAAAAACGAGCTTTAAAATACATTATCCACTGAGAAGTTTTATTAGTTTAGTCAGACAAGATGGTTACTTGTTTTCAATGAACTATGTTTCGATTTTTTTTTTTTTTTTTTTTTTTGTTTCACTTGAGACCAGTTGCAAAAAGGTCACATCCTGTTTACAACTTTATTTATAACCAGATATTGCATGATTCTTTTCTGAGGAGAAGGCAAGGAAGGAAAGAAATTATCTGTAGGCCTGTAGGCTGTAGCATGCAGGCATCTGCAAAACTGAATGTTAGCAAAAGGTCATCAGATGAACATCCTTGTCTCGTGTATTTACTTCAGATACATTTTTCCCTATGTTGTTTGTGAAAAACAGGTGTTCTTTATTTGCTAGATTTTGAACTCTTGCCTAATAGTTCCCTCTAAAAATCTAAAGAGCTCTGGGGATTATGGAGACATTGCCAATATTTGTGACAATTTCAGATATTTTAACAGTCCTATAGAAGTGATTAAGCAAGCCCTATTGCCTTTATATCTGCCATTGAAAATATTACTCTATTGTGTTTGTGGCTAAGAATTACATGCCTCTTCACTTTTCACAGGTCATTATTGATGTTAGCGTACTTTTTTGTGCAAGGACATAATTGAGCGAATCAAGTAGTTATGAGAAAGTAACACCAACAAAAGTGTTTTTATCCATATTCATATTTACAGAGACATATAGTAATGAATTTTCTTAACTTGATAGTCTTCTTTGTTTTAGTTACAGCAAATAAGCCCTGCAGAGATTTTTTTTTTTTAATGTAAAATTCTGTTACTGTCTTAGATAAGGGTGGAGGAACAATTATAATGTAACATTTAATGCGGGCTGGGTTTTGTCCTTTAACAACAGAACTTTTATTTTTGTCAGAGAGGTTAGAGAGAATGTGTTCATCAGAATCGTATATCTAATGCTTCCATTTCCTATTTTCTTAAAACTTACTAGGGGAAAGATCCATCACTTAAACAATTGAAATATATACCCAGCTGAACTGTTGGAGAACAATGCTAGCTGAAGTACTACTAATAATGCTTCTAAATTTGCCTGTGATCTAGGTTACAAAAATATAGTTTCCAAACCAGACTTACTAATTCAGCAGTAGATCTAAATATGGCCTTCATGGGATATCTGGAGCAAACTTGCTTCAAGATTTGGAACAAACACCTAGATTTAGAGCTGAACCTAGTTTGATGCACAAAAGGATCTGTCACTACCTCCAGGAAAAGTTCTCTCCTCCAACTGTCTTCTTTCATCCTAAACAAATTGAAGAATGTTTAAAAATGTGAAAAAAAAGTTAATTGCTTCATTTTTTTGGTTTATTTGTGTAGAACACTTAACAGTTTAACAATTGTTTATCAATTGCTCATGAAAGTTGTTTTATTCTTGCACCAGCTCAAACAGCTGCTGGCCAGGCCTTGACATTTCAGCGAAAGCACCCACTGTCCAGCTGGCTGGCATCCATGCTGGTGTGCTTTGCAGGAAGCATTGTGGCTAATTTTCTCCTGGGAGAACCAATTCTTACACCGTTCAAAGACCAGCGGGATCTCGCCACGGCTTCTATAATCTGGTGGGTGTAGATCTGAGTACCTGCATATTGTAATGCGTAACACTGCTTGGTATGATTATTTAGAAAACTTTGAATTCACTTTGGGGAGTACATTTATTCAAAACCCAAACAATGATTTCTTCAGAAAATAATAAAGGAACCTCATAGTGCAAATAATGAGTGTGCTGTATTTATGCTGTTTGTACAAATTAGCATGCTTTCGAAAGCAGAAATTATGTTTATGTTAATATGTGTCAGAGAAAATGCATAATTGCCATTGTGGAGTGTGCATATTATTACTGCTTATTAATGAGTATAAACATCTACATCTGTGTGAATGTAGTGTGTGGAAGAGAGTTCATTTAAATTATGTTAAAATCAGCATTTTGTAGGAAAGCAATTTTAACCCTATTGTGAACATTGCCCAATCATAATTTATGAACTGGCTGATAATCCTGGTTGTGTGTGTAGGTATGTGATCAACTATTGTCCTTTCGACCTTGTCTACAAGCTTGCAAAGCTATTACCTTTTAAGCTTCTAATATGCATGCTAAAAGAAGTGCAGCGGGCCCACAAAGTGTACCATGGTGTTGTACACACTGCAAAGCTGTACCCCAGTGCCTACGTGGTTATTGTTGTCATCGGGATAGTTAAAGGTTTGTATGAGCAAATGGGTTTCAAATAAAGAAGTAGTCCACTGGCTAAAGAAGATATCTCAGATTATGAATGACAATATTTAACCTGACTTGCTAAAGATAGTTAAAGATCTGCATGGGTGGATGATGGATGATTAGGGATGGTGGCATTATCCACACCTCATTTTTAATGATAGAGCAGACCCTAATAGTTTTCGCTGAAAGGCAGATGTTCAGTAGTGCAGGTGAGAGCGTGATTGTGACTCTACAGAGAAGATATATTTCTAAAGATGATCTTTTGATAACTTTGTCCTTTCATGTTTGTCAGGTAATGGAAGTGGTTTAATCAAGAATTTTGAACGACTTGTCCGCGGTATTTGGATCCCAGGAAGCAATGAACTTCTGCAACCCACTTTGTGAGTAGATATCCTCTTCAGATTCATCTTGTTTTTAAGATGTTCCAGTATGAGAATAGAAACATAAATTCAGTGACTTAAAGAAGGTAGTAGGTCACCTTGTGGCAGCCACAGAAACTCACAGAAAACCCCCAAAGTGTGGTGTTTTCAGACTGCTTTTTAGTACATTATATCTCTGTTGTGAGAAAAATACATGAAATGAAAGATTGGACTTCCCACTGCTGTATTTTCTATTTTATTTTTGGGTCTTACTTATTGTTCTGTGTGCTGAAGACAAAACAAACAACTACCTTAGACGCTTGCTTGATTTCCGTTGGTGGCCATTTTTGACAAAAACAGTACTACTGGAAAATTCCACACTGCACGCTGATTTTACTGTTCAGGAATTGATAATTACATCCGATAAACAGCATAAAGATCACTCTATTTTGGGGTGTGTTATTTTTAAATCTTTGTTTTAAGGCCTAGTAGAAAAATTTTTCTATGAAAAATCTGTTGAAAATAACATTCGTACATCAGGTATGTTCGGAAAGTTTGTTTTTCGCAGAACAAATAATACCTAGAGCTTTGCAATTACTTGTGATGACACCTCTCGCCAGCCATTCAAAGTTGAGTACCATTGAAGTCGCGCCACACCGAAAGCTTCACATAGCTGACAATGCTAGCCTGGGGCCAGTTGCACAACACGTTTCTAAACTCTAAAACTGTTCTAAAAAAGTCTCTTCTATGCCATTTTGATTCTTTGCAGAAAAACATACAAAAAATTCTACTGACAGGACGGAAAGTCAGACTTAAACAACTTTATCATACATAAAGCAGTTTTAGTTTTAAAAATTCTAAAATTGTGGTGTGCACTTTAAACTAATTATCTAAATAGAGTTAAGTTCTAAAAGTGTTTTAAATTAGAAATGTGTTGTGCAACTGGCCCCTGAGCCATAGATTGCATATACAGATCTCTGCCCAAGCAATAAGGTTGCAGAGATAGTGCTTTCACAAAATACAAGCATATCTTCAGTAAGTGATGTTGATCTTGCAGAAAAGATCAGTCACAGCCACCATAATCACAGTTTTTTGCAAACAAGTGTTTTTTTTTTTAAGTTGAGAAATTTATGCCGTAGCACAGTGGGATTAGGTTTATTTCTCGACCTTGCAACATGCAACACAGGTAGACCAACAAAAGCTTTGTTATTTTTTTGTAGCTAATATTATGAGTTGGTAATTATATCCAACGATAGAAGATGACTTTATATAACACATATGCAATACGTTAAAGCCATACGTTATTTAACGAACATATTAACTTGCCAGACGGTAAGTGATTTTTTGTAAGCACGTGATCTGCTATAGGCTTCACTGTATAGTTTGCATTATTCCATTCATGATGTTCTGTTATTTGAAGCATAGATGGTTTGTATATTTTCAGTCTACTACAATACAGAAACGTGACTGTTCTTATATGTTCTATAGATCTGTATTTCATCTTCTGTTTACAGTGTGACAAAGGAGTGCCTTGTAGCTTCCATTATCTTTCTGCTGGAGCGTCTTGGCTACATTGCTGTTCCTCATCCCCTCATTTACTTTGGTGTGGTCATCTTCTTCGTCTACTTTAAGATTTCATCCCTTCTTCTCGGGATCGTTGACCCATTTGTGCCATTAGAAAATCTCTTCTGTGCTATCTTCATGGGTGGCATGTGGGATGCCATGAGGCGTGCTGTCAAGACAGAGCCTGTCAAGGAGGAGGACAAAGATGGTCTCCTTCGCAATGATGTTATCAAGTCAAAAGAAGAAAAGAAGAAGGAATAAAGACTGAGTATGAAAGAGCAAGCTTGCAGTAGAAAGGTCTGTTGTTGTGTAGGAGAAACTGTGTCCTAATTCTTTTGCCTTTTCTCTTTTGCCAAACACATTTTTTCCTTTGTTGAGGAATGACTGTTGAGATTTGTGCTTAGATGATAGTATACATTTTTGTCCCATGAAGTATTTTGACGTTCCAGTACAACTCCAAAGGTTTTCTTTTTACCCTTAGGCCTTTGATTGTTGTGGATGTAAAAATGTCAGAAATTTTGTTGTGCCCCAGCTAGTGGAATATGATTTTATTTTTCCCTATTTCTCTTAGATAATATATGATCATATTTTCACTTTTTTTAATTTGATTGGTGTCAGTGTGATCATGCTGTCCTGCATCAGGTAAATTAAGTTAGCTAAGGTGAATGAAGCTAAATGAATTATTTTCATTCTTCCCTCTATAATCTTTGCAGTAAATCAAAATGTGAGTTTAAAATGATCTTTCAAAAAGGGTTTGTCATGTTTAAATTTGTATGCCACTTTTCATATTTAAAGTGCAGTTGTTTGAATCCTGATCTTTCAGGCTTTTTTTAATAAGACATAGTTTTTGAAATTTTGCTGTATCAAGGACAGTTGGTTTGGATACGTTTGCTGGGCTCAGAAAATCCTGTATAGTGCCATATATTCCTGGAAGTAATTTTCCATTACAACAAACTTGATCAAACCAGCCATGCTTTTCTCAGCAAACCTGACCTTAGCCATTATACTTATCAAAGAAAATGGCCAAGTATAAAGATGATCTAGGGGGAAAATGTCCTTTGGCCAGAGTTAGAACAGTGATGTGTAAGGAGTGATTGCTGAGGTGGTATTTATATATTTTTGAATTTTTTATATGCTAGTTATAAATGGTCTGCAGATTTTTCAGTCAAGATGAGGTTAAAAATCAGCCATTGGTGGTGGTGTTTGCATATTTTTAAGAGCAAAGATGACAAACTATCAATCATTAGAATTGTATTTGATATTGTTTTTATAGGTAGCATGTAAAACTGTGGTTTAGAGCTATTTTTATGATTTTTGCCTTGCCTATTTAATCATAGCTATCTTTTTCACCTCAGAACTTAAATCCATATCAAGACTCAGTACTAAACACTCACTAATGTGATTATTTAAATGCACACCATAACTAAACATTACATCAGTGCTCACAAGTAAACATTCTCTTGTGTAACTACTTAAAATATCAGTTGGTATTTTTCATGTTTTTAGCACATAAATGTGAGTTTTTATATCAGTAGTGTGTATGGGTGTCTGTTTAAAAATGCAATGAAAGTTAACCTTTATGTGGTGCAGAGTTTCACAGTCCTTTAAATGACTGAAACATGGTAATCATGGGAAACTGCAATTAAAAAAAAAAAAAATCTTGCTCCAAATACCCTTCTTAGCACATTGTGCAGTAACAATACTCCAAGCAGCATTGTGTGGCATTACATATTTCCAGAGCTGTCACATTGCTCCCCAAATGCTCAAGCACTGCAGTGTTGCCCCTGCAGACTCTTGTTTGTCTACAAACTCTCTGAAAGAGGCTGAAATTATTTCTAATCAAAATAACCAGTTAGTCAGGCTGCTGCATAGTTTGGTTTATCTACATTTGAAGGGTATGATTAAGAAAACAGCTGGTTTAAAGTGGCAGCTTCTCTGTTATGCAAGGAATAAAGGTGTGATGGTGTATTTTTCTGGCATGTTGGTGCAGTTGAAATATTTTGATTGGAAGAATTTTTTGGCTGTGAATACTTAACAGTTAAAGAGCATAATCATTACTTTTTGGCAGTGATGTTTATAACAAAAGAGCTGAAATTTGTTATTTACACTGTGGGGCAAAGAAATGATTTTCCTGTTGATGTTCAACATGGCTGGCCAAGAAGTTTTGTCATTAACAACTCTGCCTCCATGTATTACCTGTTTAACAGTGTCTGATTGTCTGGTCCAATAGTGCACTCATTGGTAGTTTTGAAGTTTCAGTCACTCTCAGTTCTAATGTTTTTGTTTACCATTAAAGTGTGATGATATATTTTTTCTTTATACGTGTGTTTTCCAGAGTGTGTTTTAAACACATATAGCATTGTATTCAGATGGCATATGCATAGTTTGTTCTTGTAACTTGAGTGGCATGATAAGCAGTAAGAAACATGGCCTTCTTCTAATAAATGTGTCTGTGATTAAGCCATTGCAACTGCAGCAAATGAAGCGTAAGTTCAGACAAAATGACTTATATCAGCAGATGACATTTTCTGGGAACTCCACATTCCATTGATGTTGTACAGCTGAAAGATGCACCTAAGACCTGAGTGAAAGAGCTTTTGAAGCTAGATTATAATCTAGAGTTCATTCATTTAAAAATTGAAAGCAGACAACAGCAAAGGGGCCCACCTAGGTGTGTTTGGGTCTTAAGGTACATTTTATGTGTCAGCATGGGTACAGACAGACAGAAGCTTCAGTGGAAGGAGTCTGGAGGGTTTCCATGGTACCCTATTTTTCAGTCTTCCCTCCTCCTCAGTTCACACACTTTAGCTCCCATTACTCTCTTCACTCCACCCCCACCTCACCTGAGAAGGTAACCTTAACAACCTTTGGAATGTGCAAGGCTACAAAACATATTTACTTAATAATTAGACTGTCACCCTGCATGTTGTGGTATGTTTTATGACATCAGATAAGTTTGTGTGGTGATCAAAAATAAGGATTTTTCCACATGAAAAGCCTTTCAGCTTTGTGCTTCGTGTTTCACTCATTCCTGTTCATCAGATTTTACTGTCTTCCTGCAGCATGGTGGCTATTCCCTGAATTAAAGAACTATAATGATTTTTTAGATAACATTGTGATGTGCCCTACAAATTAAAATTTTATCTCATTTGCCTTGTAAGAGAACTTCCTGGGGTTTTTTTCTGAATTTTCCAGTCTGCTTAATCAAAATTGTGATTGAAAATGTCACTTCTACAGATTTTCCCAGATTATTCAAATGTTTAAACAAAGACATTTTCAGTATAAAGGATTTGTTTCCTTTACAATTTGTACAATTTTATTCACGAATATCCCTCAATATTCCCTTTGTGGAAATGGCATATTTGCCAGACATTAGCTTTTATCACAAAAATTTTGATATTTGTAATTTTGGGTGCCTGAGATCTTGATTTCGGGTGATCTGTCTGGTGATGGTTGGTTCATCAACATAAACAGATGTTAATATACAGATTTTATTTGGTAATAATTGATGCTTTACATGACTAACAGCTATGGTACTTTTTTTTGAGTTTATGCCTAGTCATGCCTATATGTGGAGGTGCACCACAAAATCATGGACAAAGACAAACATCTGACCATAGAAAACCAATGCTTTCCTTAGTCACTGAAAAGTTATGCTACACTGTACAGTTTTGCATATACTGAAGAATTATTTTTAACAGCACCCCTAATTTGTGGCCGTTTTTTATATATTATGTAAAGTGTGCACGTTGATGCTGTGTGTCATATTCTACGCTTGAATAGATGATAACATTTTCTAGTCTTCCAAATAAAGATACAGATGATGTTCATTTGGACACATTGCCAGAACAGACTCTTTAAACTTTTCTTACATCATACAACTTTTTTTCCTAGGATTTCTTTGGGGATGGGATGGTCTGGTGGTGCAACAGTTAGCGCCTGTCACCAATACAATGTGGATTGGCTGTCCCGGGTTCAAATCTCATCTTGGGCATGCTCTTTTTTTCTCTGCATGATGCACCTGGTTACAGGGCTAGCCTCTTTGACATGAAATAGCTGGCTTGATGTAAAACACCAATTTCCCTCCCCCTCCAGTATGTCTTGTGGATAATTGAGTCATTTCTTGTTTCATCTCGGGGATTTTTTTCCCTCTTTAGGCTAACCTAAAATAGGGATTTGAAATGCTCCTACACTGCACTTTAAAACCTCTTCACCTAGCCACCCACCCCATTAAAGTAGAGAAAGGTAGATAATAAGAATGTTTTCAAGGAACACAAATCTATGCAAATTCAGTTTTAAGAAGCATGTAGATTTTATAATGCATATTAGAGATGGCAGGAGCTCAGAATATGACTATCAGGAAGCTCAGATATCAAGCAGAATACTGTCGGAAACCAAGCTTTTTTCATAGATATCCTCACTGTAGAGACCATCATAAATGCCTAAATCACATGCACATACTAATGGTGACTAAGGCATGTCAGGTATTTATATTTTAATAATTTTAGCTACTTTTTCATATGTTTATGGTCTCAGAATAGCATCTCTCACACTTTCCTCGTAATCGGAGTCATTAGATTATTTAGGAATTGTCCATTATTTTACACTTCTGAATTTGGAACTTTTTAATATTTGGTATTTATAGCCAATTGGTATTTTGGGTGATGATTTTTTTTAATAACATAAATCCCTTTTCATATCAACCATGGATGATCTTTATTTTCAAACCATTGAGTGGTTTGTGATTTGATACATCAGGACAGATGAAGCAGCTGAGCTAGCTCTCATTTTCTGTCTCAAAATGTCTGCCAACAATCATACTGGCAGGAGGATTTTTCCCATCTCTGTATGTCTTATTCTTCTGGTCTTCACTGCCATCACCTTCAAGATCATGTTAATTTCATTTTGTAAACTTTGTGTGTGATTCGTATAAATTATTATTTCACTTTTATAAAATTTTGTTTGTTTTGACCCAAGCAGGCATATTAATTTTAGACTGGTTAAAGATTATCTGTAGTTCCCCTTTCCCTCTTCTTTTGTGAACTTTCAAAAGTTAATCACAACCTATGATGAAATAGGTTTCTTTCTGAGGGTCTGGCTTCATTGTTTTGGGTTTATTTTGATAGATTGAGGTTACTGATAAGGTATGGAGACAACCTTCAGACCTTAAATAGTGTGGATTCATAGTTCCTGGCTGTGGAAAGTTGCATTGGTGACCCATTGAAAAATAAACTTAGAAAATGTCTTCAGCCTTTCTTTGTTGTTTGATTTTTAATCTACACACTGCCTGTGCCAAATTTTATTGCTCAAACAGGTGAGTAAACATTTATTGCTTATCTGTAGATTGTAAGAGTACAGTTCTCTTGCTCTCTCTCTGAGTAGTACTACAATAACATTTTACAAAAGTAAAAAGGTATTTTATAAAAACTATTTTATTCTGAATTCTGTATTAACGATATTAATTCTTTATATTAAATCCAGGTTATGAAAAAAACCACCAAAATCAATGCTAAAGAACTAAGGCTCTGTTAAAAAAAAACAGAAAAAAGGGGAGGGGTCATAAGTGGAGAAGGTAACATTATAACATAAGATAAAGTACAAATCTGTGGGGAACAGCACTATTATGAAGTCATACCACCTCATTCTGAAACATGAGCCCCCATATAACAAGTTGAGAAGATTTAAAATCTAAAAGATGAGTCAACAACATTGCACTTGCCAACAGGTCACTGGACAGAAGTCCTTCTTATAGAACACAGCATAGAAAATCGTGGAACATCTTCCATTACATTCTGGTTTTGATGTCTTTTGCACAAGGACATAGGAGAAATTCTTTATAGCCAAAGTTGGAAATGGGACACCTGGTTTCCACGTGTGTCAAATCTGTACACACATGAACATGCACAAACACAAAGAGGTATGTGTCGACACTTTGAAAAGATATTCTAGATTTTAAATGACAGAGGTTAATTGCTGCTAATTCTGAAAATTATAATTAAGAACAGCAACATGACTTTAAAAGAAAATAAGAATTCTTGTTCATATCAAGAAAATCTTATTGGGATTTAATCTCTTGTACTGTCCTACAACAGTGTATATCTGGCAAGAGCTGCTTCAATGTAACAGCTGGTCTTAAAAGTGTGTTGTTTTAGTGTCAAATCACAAAAGATATTCACTTTTACTTTGACACAAAGGATTATACATCTATATAATTCAACGTGCGTCACTTACCCCAGATCCAAAGGTGATATTGCAGTGTGGGCCACCTGTGCCAGGTGGACAGAGACATGAAATAGTGTTGTCAAAATTCTCACGACAGAAACCTCCATTACAGTAATTGCCTTCACAACTCTGTACAGCATTACTGCAGTACTCGCCCTGTGAGAATTACAGTCAAATGTTTGAGTAAGACTGCCTTTCCCGAAAGGGAAAATTGTTAGAATACAAGAGTTAACATTTCTATAAGCACTGATTCAGGTATAAACTTTTACGAACTGTCTTACATTCAACAGATGTAACAGGATCTGTGGATTATTTACTAAAGAAAAGCTTTCAAAATTCCATTTTCTCATAAAGCACATTTATACAGCCTGCTGCTGTTCGTTAAATCTGTTCTGAGATCAAATTGTTGAGAATGCATGCAACCAACTCTACAATGAAGCAGTTGGCACAGATAATGAAGCAGTTGGCACAGGCAGGGAAGAGGAAAAAAGGGGATTACGAATAACTTCCTGAGTAAAAAGTTCAGTTCATTCTGCATTCATGTTTCCTGCAAAGCAGCAATGAACATGAAAAGAAAAGGCAGGAACATAATTCTGAATTTACTCCAAAGAGGTTTGTTCTGATATTGGTTACTCTCCATATACTTGTTTACTCACAGTGAAACCCTCTGGGCACTCACACACTATCAGTCCACCTTGTGAACGGCAGGAACCACCATTCATGCAGGGGTTTGGCTCGCAATTCTTTCCTTGTTGTATCAAAAACATAAACACAATTTTGTTCATAACCTTATAGAATTTTATGTAAATCTGCAACTCAAGGAAATGTTAGTCAGCAGGAAATTATTTGGGACAAAACTAAATATTTCAAACTTGTGAAAAGCTCTACAATGCAAAAACTTTATTGTCTGTTTAAAATTAAGTTAAAACTATGTATGTCCAGTGTCAACCCCTTGTGAAACTCTCAAAACAAAAAACAAAAAAAAACGTAGATAGTAAGAGCAAATATGTAGTTTTTCTCAAAATTAAAAAATAATTTTAGGAACACCAACCATCTTTAATCTGACAGAAGATTCCACTGTAACCTGTGGCACACTCACAGTAAGCACCAACTTCATCTGTGTAACATTCACCAGGACCAACACATGGGCTGTTAAAACCATTCCCGCAGGTGATGACTCTTGTCTCGCATACATGTCCTGAAAGAAAGATGGTAATTAGACATAGAAAAGATGCATTAGGGTGTTTGGTGTTGTATGCCAAGCCAGTAACTAAGGCTATATCATAGCAAAGCAGCCAGACCTGTAAACAGATGCCACATTCAAAGAAAGAAACCATACCCAGAATGAGATCTGAACCCAGGACAGTTAGTCCTCACTGTAATGACGCGCTAACCATTGCAGTGCCAGACCCTGCCCAGAAATGATGCACGTGTCTGGTTAGCTAATTTTTACTCTGTAAATATTGCCCATCTGCACTTAGTTTTCCAAGCCATTAGTGCTTACATCTATAAAACTTTAGAGTTCTACAAACCAAAATGAACAAATGTCAAATGAGTTGTTTCTTTTTAAGCACTTTTACTTTTCAGGTTCATTTAAAGAAACAGGTTTCCATACTTCATATGATTAATATAATATATGAAATTATTTAATTAAATTTAAATTACTTAATAATTAAATGAAAAGATTTGAAAAGTAAACACAGAGAGCAGGAGAAAGACGATGAGGATGAACCAAATGATTCAGCTCCAGGGCCAAAGATCAAAATATTATCTCCTCTGGTAAAACTGCAAGATGCATCATCTTTTCACAGATAATGCTGCTTGTGTTGAGGATGAGTTTGTGTGTATATATATATACATATACTTGAGCATATATGAAGCAAACCTACCTGTATAGGGTGGTTGACAGACACAAATGTAACCACTACCAGCCATAAGACAGGTTCCATGGTTTTGACATGGCTCAGAAGAGCATGACCCATGACTGTATTCACACATCTCCCCTACAAAAGTGCAATAACATCCTGTATATTCCAGGCAAATATACTTTTTGATCCAAGCGCCAGTCTTCAATCAAGGCTAGATCATATACTGTCTGTGAGATAATAATAATAATGAGGATTTACATAGCGCCTTTCCAAAGATTTGCTCATGATAGCGCTTTACTTAAATTATATAGACTAAATCATTAACAACTATATGCACCCATATTCACATATGCTCACTTCTACAACATATATTACTCATAAACAAAGTAAATTACAGACATGTTATACATGCTAATGGTCAGGTCACAATCGCAGTGAAGTTGTAGTTCAGAAAAGATGTGTCTTAAGTTTAGACTTAAAGGAGGCAATAGATCGAGTCAGAGTGACGAAGGCTGATGGGTAATTCGTTTCAAGTTAATGGGGGTTGGTATGGAAGATCTCTGTCCATACGTCTTTGTTTTAGTTAGTGGGACTCGCAGAAGCTTGGAGTCAGAAAATGAGTGAAGAAGCTGTGCGGGCCTATAGAAGGTACTTAATTGGGAATTCCAGCGAAAAGAGAATTACAATAGTCCATCCTTGACACCACAAAGGTACAGATTGCAACAGTGGTGAGATAGTGACAAATGGTACTGATCCTATAAAGTGAGATAAGGGGGACATCAACTGAAATGATCAAACTTGATGACATAGATATTTCACCTGCTAATTGTATTTGAGAAACATGGATACATCAATATATATTTAATATGTTTCACAAGAAAGCTACAGCAGTTACAAAGGAGACTTAACAGTACCCTTATTAAGTTTGTAGTTTGCAGTAGCCTTCCTGGGGCCATCACTTCACACTGAGTTCTGAATGAAATCATCTTGTTCTTTGACAACACTAACCTATAAAGACATGGCATAGGAAGATGCTAGGCTTTGGGGGTAGGGGGGTAAACTCCATGCTGGCAGTGAATGATGTTCACATTCTTGTTCCCTGAGTATCTTTTTTTGAGGGGCTGGCTACCCCCTTGCCCTCCCAGTTCCTATGCCATTGTATGAATGTGTGAAGGCAATGATAATGTTATGACAGTGGCAATCATTATTT
This sequence comes from Marisa cornuarietis, assembly GCA_004794655.1. NCBI lineage: Eukaryota > Metazoa > Mollusca > Gastropoda > Architaenioglossa > Ampullariidae > Marisa > Marisa cornuarietis. The sequence goes on along the minus strand of SMMW01000576.1, from coordinate 5,016,645 downwards.
AAAAATTTAAAAGTACAGACGGAGACATTTAACAGCTAGACTTTTCAAAGAGTGTGCTGCTTGTACCAATTGCCTCTCAAATGCAGGTTTTAAACTGTTTAAGAGTAGATAGCACTATCCCATCAAATCATTGTCATGTGATCACATTACTACTTCCAGTTTCATATAGCTTTTGAGCATCTGTTCTTATGCATATCATCACAGCATTTTGGTATTTATTAATATTACTATACCCTTAGCATGCTAAAAGCTGAACAGTCACTATAATCACACCTACCTCCATATTCTGAAGGGCAAGTACAGATAAACCCATCGCCAGATAACTGGCACGTCCCACCATTGAGACAAGGAGAGCTGTCACAGGCTGTTGTTTCAGCGTCACAAGTGGCACTCTTGAAGCCCGGAGGACAAAAGCAGATATAATCTGTGTCACTCTGGTCCATGCAGCGAGCACCATTCTGGCAAGGTTCAAAATAGCAAGGTGGAAGACCAGACTCACACTGTACACCTGTGTAATTGGCAGGGCAGGCACAGACGAAGGTAGAGCCCACGTTATGACAGGTTCCTTCATTAAGGCAAGGATGAGACAGGCACGCTATTGACTGTATCCCACAGTTGGTACCTCCAGACAGTAAAATTCTTTGAAGTTAATAAAAGCAGGTAAACATCCTGGAAAAGATGTTTTATAAAATATGCAGATAATTTACAGTTATATAAACAGTTAAGGACGTCTTTGAAGGCATATTATTGCCTGTTTCTGCTGGAATTTGAACAAGACCAAGGACTTATAATGAGGAGCAGTACATCATTGTTTGGTGCCTGTTTAACATAACCAAAAACATCGTGAAATAGTTTCCAGTAGCCCTGCCTGTCGGATAAAGCATGAACTGTAAAATTTTTATGCAGATCATGCACTTCAAAGGTGTCATGCTTGAGCTGGTCCTTTTCATGGTGTTAAGAAAAAGTAAAAATAGCCTCACCTGTGAATCCACTGTCACAGACACACTGCATAATTCCATCTTGCATGATGCATTCACCATTGATACATAAAGCTTTACTACAGGTAAGTACCTGCACATCACAATTCTTCCCTGAATAATTGGGTGCACATTCACAGCTATAGTCTCCATCTGCACCATCTATGCAGGTACCATTCACACATGGTCCAGATATGCATGGCAAAGGTATTTCACAGTTTCTACCAGTATAATGGGAAGGGCACTGGCAGGCATATGTTTCATTAGCATTTCTGCACATGCCATTATTCTGACATGGAGAATTACCGCAAGGGAAGTTGATTTGGCAGCGATCACCAGCACTTGTCAGTGGGCAAAGGCACATAAAGGAATCACCGCTTGGCTGACAAGTGCCATTGTTAAGACATGGCTGATTCTGGCAAACCTGAGAGAATGCTTCACACAGTGTACCTGGATTGTAAAATGATGCACATAAGAACAAATAACTGTACATATCCAACAGCTAAAACCATATTTTTCATGTAGTTTGGAGTGTAAAATGTTTGAAATGATACTATTATAATAACTTTTTCAATGGTATAATCACCATTCTTGAAAAATGAAATCTTCTGCTTGTTAGAGTGATGGTGTACAGATGGCCTCACCTGTGTAACCTTGAGGACACGTGCAGTAAAACTGACTTCCATTGATGTGACATATACCTCCATTCTGACAAGGAAAAATATCACAGGGATTGTATTCAGCACAGAGGTGTCCAGAGTAGGACCTGGGACATAGACAGGTGTAAGAACTGCCATTCACAACACATGTTCCTCCATTAAGGCAAGAAGAATTATGGCAAGGTGACACTTGCTCACAGTTGTCACCTATAAATTTACTGGTACAGTTGCAGCTGTGGCTCGAGTCAAGGTTTGTACACTGTCCCTCATTCAGACATGGATTGCTTCTGCATGGCAAAATTGTCTCACATCTGCTCCCAGTGATATCACTGGGACACTGACAGTGAAAAGTGGTATTATCTATGTTGACGCATGACGAGTTGAACTGGCATGGGCTGCTAATGCATGGAAGAAAGGTCTCACACTGTACACCCTGAAATCCTGGCTTGCAAGTGCAGTGGAAAGTACCTGTAGCTTCTGCACATGAACCTCCATTAAAGCAGGGCTCACTGGCGCATGATGGAGAAAAAGCACAGGTGGGGCCAGTAAAGTTGTGCAAGCAGTGACACGCAAAGCCGCTGGCAGTATTTTCACACACACCACCATTCAAACAGGGCTCACTCTGACATGGGAGCTCAGTCTCGCAGACACGGCCTGTGAAACCATCCCTACACTGACACTGGAATTCTGTCACAGAGATGTTCTTACAAGAGCCCCCATTCTGGCATGGGGAGGAGAGGCAATGCCAAAAATTTTCACAGTGAGAGCCTGTAAACTGTGGGGGACACTCACAAACTGTTCCTTTTTCTGTCTCCTTGCAGGTGCCTCCATTGTAACAAAAATCACTTGAACATCTCTGTGTAAACTGGCAGTTGACTCCATAAGCTGTGGCTCCACATTCACAAACGTAACCTTCATTAACCTCCTTGCATGTTGCACCATTGAAACATGGCCCACTAGCACAGGGTATGGGCAGTGTGCAGTTGACCCCAGTAAAGGTCAGTGAACATGTGCAGTGGTAAGAAGAGTCAGATAATGTGCACACTCCTCCATTTTGACACGGTCTTGTCATGCATGCTCCAACTGACTGTTCACAGTGACTACCTGAAAAAACACAAATCAAGTGCAAAGCGTCTACAGCATTATAGAAATAACAGCTAATATAGAAGGTATAATGATATTGGGGTATGACATTACATAAACAGTAAACAACATAAGAACTGATACAAAACCAAAGAAGAATGCCTTCTAACTTCTTTTTACCTGATTTTCAGGCCAAAAGTAAAATTTAATTTGTTTAGAACAGCGTGAAACTATAAAAGTGGAAGATTTTAAATGAAATAAAGGTTAACAAAATATTTCACAAGCAGAGGAAACAGGAATTAACTATTAAAGACAAAAAACTCTACCCACCAGCCTGGAATTGTCGGCAGAACAAACTACTATTAAAAAGTCTTTCTGTCTTGCCAATCATACAAGCTCATGAGCTGTAGTAAGAATTTTCATTTCTTCAACCTAATTTGAAAAACTACACATGACTTTTAGAAGTAATTAATGCTTCCTGCTAATTTAAATATAGAAGGAAATATATACTGACCTGTATATCCATTATAGCAGAAGCACTGGTATTGTCCTTCATCCATATTGACAGGACAGCCTTGTTTTCCACGTGAACAGCAATAGCCACCATTTTGACATGGATGGGGTACACAAGGATCTTGATCCATAGATCTGTCACAGTTGGTTCCAACATAACCAGGGTTGCATTTACATGTGTAGCTGTTGATGTTGTCTATGCATGTGCCTAAAAAAAATCAAAATGTAAAAAATGGTTTCAAAAAACTTAGTAGGTTGTAAAATATATCTGTAAGTAAAATGAACATGCTTGACAAAAATTCTCACGAAATGACAACAATGACAATATGCTGATTCTAAAAGTTACTAAACACTGTCAACAGTAAAAATCCTAAGCCCAGTGTGCCATACTTACCTGTCAAGACCAACAACTTGCAAGAAGATTTGAAATTCACCGACTTGCTAAATCCATAACACAGAGAAAATCATATGGTCAGAGAATTCATAAGCCCATTACACCATAAACCCTTCCAACAAGTATGCACAAACCATGAGTGCCGCATGGGTTATTGGCACATTCATCCACATTGATTTGACACCAGCTGCCAGTAAATCCATCAAGACAGGCACAGCTTGGCTGTAGCAATGATAGGAAAGCTGGCATGCATATCCCATAGTTCTGGCAAGGGTCTGGCAACAAGAAAAAGAAGAAAATAAGAAAATTCAAGACTCAGGATTTGTCCTTAATGAAAACAAATTCCTACAAACACAACATTTAGACAGTTACATTGTCATGTACAACTAAATATTATCATAACTGCTTTAGAACTAAATTAAAGAAATGTAACCAAAATCAACTGCAAAAATATATTCAGTCTTAACAGCATTCAGTAGATAAACTGTAAAACGTCCCATAGCCTAATAACCATTTCGGGTAGTGAGCATCCATGGTTATTTTATATTTAGCCATTAGGGCTTTCTCCTACTTTTATCTCCCCTGATAATGCAGTACCCATGTCAGCTGGGTAAGCAGGGGAAGTAGTCCCATCATAAGCAGAGCAGGGCTCAATCCAACAACTTTCTGCTCCAACTCACAGGCACTAGGGGCTTCCCCATTTCAAGCAATCGATCAAATATGGAAACTCATCAGTGTATTTAAGTACATCTTCAAAAACTGTAAATTAAAAATTCCTGACATACTGTCTCATTCCATGTTCAAAATCATTGAATAACTAACATCCTAAAACGATCATGTTTATCTGTCTACTCCATATAGTGTAACAATTTATTTATTGTTTAATGCTTTAATCTTGATTCATTATAATTTAATACCTGAGTGCTCTAGTGAAACAGCCAAACAGTTTGAAAAAAACTATGTAACTCGATCTCTGTCTCAATCTTTAAATAATGATAACAGCTAAAAAAACATAGTGCACTGTATTTCACTTACGTGTTATTGAATGTAAAAAAATTAAAACAAACTAAAATCTTCTATGGATACATTTTTGTGACTTTCAATCGTCTAAGTTAGGAAAAGAATCTGTGTACATCATACTTACCACCATCAGGACACATTTGCAAACGTTCACAGAACTCTCCTGCATAACCTGGCTGGCACAAACACTTAAAGGAGTTCAGCCCTGGGATGCAAGTGCTGTTGAACAAACAAGGCATTGAAGTGCAGAGATTTGTCTGACTCTCACAGTGTTGTCCTGCAAAAGAGGAAAAGAAAAGTAGGTGATTACCATAATGAAAATGAAGTCAAAGTCTACAGAATGAGCAAACACTGCTGAACAACACTTCAGTTCAGTGACTGCCATGCACATCAATGCTATCTGGATAAAAATTTAATGTGCAGCTTATAACAACAGTCCACCAATGCAGGCCTTTTTTTCACAACTTTCCCCCCTTTCCGCTTATTGCTACTTCCCTACTCATCTTCTTTGCAAAATTACGATGCTCTCAGTCTTTGTTACTTGGTTCCTCTTCGCGTTTTCTGTATTTGTCTTTTATTCGTCATCAGTATGTACCGTTGTTTATCTTTCCATCATTTATATGTTGTTTGCTTGTTTTTCTGTCCCTTGTATGTTGTCCATGTCTTGTTCTTGTTCTTAAGCACTAAGAGCATGCTCCTTACGAGTGTGAGTATGCGATTTAGAAGTCTTGCATTGTTTATTACTATTCTTTTATCCAGAGAAACCAGATGCACAATTAACATTCTTATAAATGCTTGTGACCAGAGTGCCTGTAACACACAGTAACATCAAGCATACAGATGAAAACTGTCAGGGATCATAACAGTTTTTGCTTAAATCACAACACAGGGTCTGGTTCTAAATTCCATGGATTAGCCTTATGACCTATACTTGATGCTGATATTCCTTTACGTTAAGACTCATTAATGTCTCAAGTACATTGCAGTAAATAAGCAAATGCATTCTTCTGTTTTCCTTTACCTTCATAGCCTATTTGACAGGTGCACAGAAAACCTGCTGGTGTATTTTGACAGGTAGCACCATTTAGACATGGAGAACTATCGCAGGCCAGGATCTTGTTTTCACAGTGCACACCAGTAAAACCTTCAGGGCACACACATCTGTAGGTAGTACTGTTTTCCTGTCACAGATATCGATAACATACACGGTACATCAGACATTAGCTTCAAGCTTATTGTGCTCTTTTGTGTATACAAATTTGCTAGTTTTGTACCCGTGCTTGTGTGTGCATGTGTTGTGTGTGTGAAAAAATATGAATGTTTTAAAAGTTAATTTTTCCCTTCTGTTTTAGAACAGATAAGTTCTTTCAATCATTTTATTGTAGGTATGAATAATAAAATTAATGTGAATTGTTGCTAATAATTCTTCAATCTAATATCATCCAAAAGTACCACAATTAAGTACCATTGTATTTTTACACTTGCCTGGCACACACCCCCATTCAAACACAGCTGGGAAAGACAAGGCTGAGTCACTATTTCACAGTTTACACCACCATATCCTGAAAGCAGATCACAAATAAATGTAAATCACAAACACACATATATTTATATTACATATATTTGTATAGTAGATAGTAAGTACTTACACATATTTGCATGCCAACAGATAAAACAACAAACATATGAAATGATGCATATATGCATGCAACCAACACACATGCATCTACCTTTCATAGTATGCAGTACAATTTACATACACAGATTATTAATATATGCCACTTCCTCTTAATACTTTTCTTTGATTTGGAGTTTTATTTACTTGGACCTCAGTAACGTAGAAGATGGTGTTACATTATCTTCAATCAGCTGGTCATAGGTTGTGCTGACCTGGAATGCAACTGCAGTAATAGGCCCCTCCTCGCAGTGCTGAACATGCACCCTGCACGCATGGCTTTGAGTCACATCCAGTCAAGTCATCTGCAAATGCAAAAATATAAACATATATAAAGGGCTGTGAATAAATTCATATATACATGTGTGTGGGCTCATGATGTTTGGTGGATTATGTAGGATATAGTATGTGTATTACAGATGTATTTTTCTAGTTACATGCATGCAAAGTATGCACAGGTTTCCACATGAATATAATTATATTTTTGTCTGTCCACCTTTAACTACAGTCCTAATGCAAATCACTGCTGATTATGTTGAAGGACTTGCATGTCTCAGAACTAAAAGCTTAACTTTGCCCTCTTGGTATGGTAGTCACCAAAGCCAGACAGGTCAAAAGGTATAACAGTGACCTATTAGTCCTCCAGTATGGGCGAAAGACCTCCAGAGGCCTTAAACCAGCCTTTATATAAAACACATCACAGAGTGCCAGAGTGGAAAACCTATGTTGGTGCTCAATAAGCCATTTAACAAAAAGAAAAAGGTGGTCCCGTGACCTTATGGTCTAATGGGAGTGAGTGTTCGAGCCCTCACTTACCTCAGGGTCAGCTTTTGCGAGGGTGGTGCCTATCATCTCTCCCTCACTGCCTAATTACCTCCCCTAAGTTTCTACAGAGTAAGGTACCTACTTCTCATCTGGGTCAGCTGAGGCAAGTACGCTACATTCTATTGACTAGTGTGCCTCTTGGGGGTTTGGACACCATTAAACATAGCAGGCAACAGGAATGGTGCAGTTAATGACAAGGCTTCATATGTCACATCCGCTATATTACCTGTGGTTGAACTGTTGGCCGTTGTATTTACTATTAATGTAGTTGTAGTCGTTGGGGATGCTGACTGGGTGGTATTAGGACTCGTGGCAGCAGATGTCATTGGGGAGGGAGCAACAGTGGAGGTGGGGATAAAAATGTTGCAAATGACGCCTGTTAAATGCTCGGGGCACTTGCAGATGAAGTAAGCAACCGAAATATTCTCCCTGGCTGGAAATCCATAGCAAACACCTCCATTCTGACATGGTTGTGGCACACAAGGGTCAGCTTTAGAACAAAAGAAAGCCAGCAAATGAAATAAAAGATGGCAAACATGAGTGCCTGAATCACAAAATGTTATGAACTATGGTTTTCTGTGTGAAGTGCTTCATAGTTTATTATGATTTCTGCAAACCACTTAATGAAGAAATAAGCTAGAAAAGTGTTTTTTACTAAGATGTGAAACAGAGACTAGATTTTTGAAGTGATTCCAATCAAGGAATCTTGAACTTTGGATACGACAATGAAACAAAATCTTATCAAATAATCTTAACACTTTTTGGCCATTTCTACCTCAAGTCTTTTGATGCTGTTGAAAATTACTTTTATTAAAATATTATTTTTGGTTGACCTTACCAAGAAAAAAGCTTCATGTTTGCCTTTACAGTCCTAAAAGAAACTCACTATTCTGACATGTGGCAGGACTTTCATCATTTTCCTGAGGACAGTCTGGATAGCCATCACATGCCCAGCGCTTCAGTATGCAGTTACGTTCCTCTGGAACTCCACAGTGAATCAGAACTAGCCAGTCAAAGTCAGGACAGTCATCTGCATAAGCTGTGGAAAAAAATGTTTACATGGTATGTATGTATGTATATAATATATATATATATATTGTGAGACTCTGTAGTGTGTGCATGCAAGAAAGGATATTCCAAGACTCTTGAAACTGGTTAACATGGCACAATAGCATGCATTATTATAAAACTTCAAATTTAATACTGACAGTTCACTTGTATTCCACTGAAAGTGAATCGTCAATAGTAATAAACAAAAACAAAAACAAAACAAAAACGGTGCAAGGTGAAGTTCCCATGGTACACACAAACAAAACAAAATGGTTTGGTAAGATATCTTACTTACTCCTCCCAAACTATATAGAGACAATGAGCAATTCAGAACACTGCGTAACTAAATTAATGCAGCAGCAATACTTCTTATCTTGCCTGAGGGTGCTGTGCTGTTGATATTCAGTGATTGTTGAAGACCTGGTGTGAACTGGAGATTCACAAACACAATAATAGCAACCAGTTTCCACATTTGTTTTGCTGGGTAAAGCGGCATGACTGCGCGGTTATCGTGGCACCAACAACGACAGACAACACAAGGCTCCAGCATCCTTCAACTGGACGCCCATTTGATAACAGTGAACGACTGCTTATTTGCTTTTGACCTGTTTGCTCAGTGACTTAATTAGCGATGCAAGTTTAAGTTGTAACAACTGGTTGTAGTATTGCTTAATATTCTTGCGACGCGGTGACTAACAACTCAATATATCACAGCAAACATTCCAACCTGCCATACGTGTCACAGCTGCATGAACTTAATTAAAACACACAAGCTTTATTGATTTCGCTTACCCCGCACTAACATCAGCTGCATGGATCCATAAGCGCCTTTTGTGTGCGTATACAGTCGGGCCAAATACGAAGAATAACGCAAATAAAAAGTACCATCGCTATTTTTTAGGTCGTTGGAGGGGGGTGAGGTGTTAGGACACTGGGCCAGATTTTTGTAAGGGCAGTGCGCATCTCCTCTCCCTTTGGCTATCTTACTCTTCCCTACACCTCCATAGAGACAAGTACCCATTCTCGACACCAGTGTCAACTATGGTAAGTACGCTGTACCAAACGAGTATCGAACCGCAAACCTCCGAGTTCGGACGCCTCTAACCCAATTTCCTACACGCACTCTTCAGCAAAGAAAACGCCAATACTCGCAGGCCATGCGATGCGACAAAAATTACTTTGTATTTCAAAGCAAACACTAAATTTATTTCCAACAGTTTTTGAATAAACTTAAACATATTTGAAATTTTTGCCATGCATACTTTTTATTTATTTCATTTTTTTCGACAGAGATAAGGCGATGCCCTTTCTGTGAGCGTTACATGCTCAGTGTCCCATCAAAGTCATAGAAACATCGTGACGTTTTCTCTGTCTTAAAGTAAATTATATGATTTTTATCCGTTGTATATATACTATCACCTTAGTGTATACTATGTGGTTAAAATAAATGAACAGTTTAGCAGACGAGCTAGCACTTAATTTAAGAAGTGCAGAGGAGAACGTGGTGTAGGGCAAACGCTTGTACATTCAGTGAATGTCTTTCTAGTTTTGTCTATAAAATATTACAGTTAATGTTACTCACGAGTGACGTTTATGTCTAAACTCAGTAGTTTGGGTGTGAGTCTCGTGATTTTAACTTTTAAAAACCCTTTGGTGCAAGTACTGCGTGTGTATCGTCTGTGTCAGTGTGCTGTTTCGTGCCTGGATATGTTTGCTTTAACAAAATTAGTTAACGTTACCATTTGTTGACTCATTTATTTTTCTTGTTTAACTATGTATCGACAATTAAAATTTAAACACATTCCACTAATGGTTAATGTAGAACCTGATATTTACTATTTTTAAAATCAGGTTTACATTCTTTTTTAGTGTAATATAATTTTGTCCAAAATAAGGTTTGTTACTTTTCACAGAAAAAAGTACATTTTGCTTTCAGGTTTGTTTTCTTCAATGAGTGAAATGCCTAGTCAACGACAGTTGTTGAACATTTGTTTCTCATGCCTTCGCTACAGTCGAATATTTGAAAGAGGTCTTCCACTAGTTCCTAACCAAGGAATCAGTAATATCTTTGTACGTGGCAGAATAGGATGTTCATGTCAATATTCTACTACCTCGCAGAGTTCGTCCAACGAGGAGAACAAACAGCAGAAGGATTTCAAAATTGACAACAACCCCTTTTATGAAAAATACAGGGACAAACTTAAGAATTTGTCAGAGTAAGTGGTGCTTGGATACTGATAAGGATATCACAAATATATCTTTTTTTCCAAATTATGTTTTTAGTACAATTTTAAATTTTGTTGTATTTAAATTTGTTTTTGAATTTTCTTAATATTTTAAGTTTTGTTTAATACATCTTTACTGTCTACTGTACACATCCGAAAAAATTTTCCTTTGACTGTCACAAGTAATTAAACAAAATAATCACACCTCAAATACCCATACAATTACACTCACACTTAACCCCCCCCCTCTCCCAGCAATAATTATCAGAGGCATGCACACACACAGTGTGCGTACACAAACTATGTAAATTAGTTCTGTGTAATAGTGCTATCGTAGTTAGGATGAAGGACTTCGCAAAAGCACTTTTCCTGATGACCAATAGTTTCCATCTACGGTCAGAGGGTATAGTTTTTGGAAATTGTAATATAGTTAATAATAGGGGTCTGTGATGATGCTGACAGCTTTTAACCTCACAGCCCTAATGTGTAGATCACCTAATGGTTTTTGTTGAAAACCAATGATCATTTCAGCCACCTTTATCAAATAAGCTTTATCTTTGGTGAATACAATGCCAAATCACACTGACAGATTGAAAGTTAAAATGCTTTCGATCAGGCTTCAATACACTGATTCAACTACAGGGCCACTGGCATAAAAATGTCTCAATTACCTAAGGAGGAACAAGTGCTGATGTGTTTTCCTGGAAAAAATGTTAGTGTTTTCATGGAAGGATAGTTTTTGTTTTTGTTTTTTTATCTAGCATTGTGCCGAGGTACCTAAAACTTTGCACCTGTTGTGCTATCTCACTGCGAATAACCAGAGATGTATGGACAGGTTTCCTGCTGTCAGGAACCAATTCTTGGACCAATGCTTATTATTGAAGTCATGTTTTCTAATGCACAGACAAATTCTAGGATATTATTATCTCCCTTTCTCCACATCACCTTCCATTTTTGTCGCCACATTTACAATTAGCTTATGATTTTTCTCTACATACATCTGTGTCTGCCTTTTTGCTATTGTTTTGATGAATTTCTAATTGTGTAGCTGTGTATCTACAGATTTAAATACCTTACATTGCCATCAGTTGCTTTTCTCGTTTAGTGGTATTCAAGAAGTTTCAAATGTCTGAGATTTGTTATTGTTTTCCCAAAATGTTGGAAAAGACACCCTACTATTCTTGACCTACAGACCTACAAACATCACCATATAAAAAGGTTACCCCCTAAAAAAAGAGAGAGGCTGCCATTATAATAAATTTAGACATGTCAAGTCTTCTTCCAAAGGGAGATATGAGTGTGTTGGCTATCTGCATGTCATGGGCTTGAATTTATACAGTGGACAGGGATGTTTACAAGATTCTCTTGCGAACAAAGGGAAGCTACTGGCTTACATTGAGGAAATAGTATCTTTTGCACTCTTGTAGACATTTTGAAGACCAGGAAGGTAGCATTATGACAAATATGCTTTTACGAATTGATTAAAGTACTCGTACATTGTATTATTTCTGCATTTGTGATTTAGCTCTGATCCTGAAGGGTATTCGGATCGCATGCAGCAACTGCTGGAAGAACGAAAGAAACCAGCAAAACATTCATCACAACAGTCATCCTTGACACAGAGCCCAATAGATAGGACTACTGCAACTCTACAACCCATACCACAGTCTGCATCATACACAAAGTCCAAGGTATTTTTACTCATCGACAAAATCTGCTTGATTACAAACATTTCTGCAAACTCTGCAACAGCAAGTATCCATGAAAGAACTGTTATGGGGAGTGCTTAAGAATAACAACTGACCTACTGGCAATTTATGGCTGGCATAAAGTTTTCCCTGTTGTCTTCCTTATCTCTTTAAACACTGCATTGTACTAACCCTACCTTGTTTAATTTATTCACTTAGGGACTTGACTCCATCATGAAGTTGGAGCTTGTGCAAGACAAATCTCCGGCAGAAATTGAGCTGGTTGGTACTTTTCTTCGTTTCTTTTGTCCAAAATGAATTCCAGATGCTTTCTTCGATACTTTTTTTTTAGCAGTTTCATCTTTGCACTGCTGATTGCACATGTGCTTAGAGTATTGAGTAGTTCCCTAACACATTAGCTATCACTGGGGGTGGATGTCACATAGCTCACCACCTGCTTTAGATGTGGTACCCTATTTTTAGTAGTAAAAGTTAGGACTCTGTGCATAAAAAGGATTAAAATATAATGTCATTTCTTGCAGATTTGGAAGGAATATCACAGCCAAAAAGAATGTGTGTATGCAGTTCTAAAGGTATGAAAGTTTAATAAATTCTTACAGGATCATATTTTTAGAAAGCTATATTGATTTTTGAAAGGTGCATTTATATTACTGTTTATGTGTAGTTCACATATCTGTGTGTGTACACACAGAACCAAAATATTTATCATGTTAAATCTGGTATGCTATATTACAGATGCATTAAGAATATTCTAAAACTGTTACCAAAAACTATTTAATATTTTTCAGAAAGAACAATTTGAAGACTTGATGATAAAAGGAAAAAGTTGTCCAACTGTAAGTATACTTTTCTTTCTTGTCTGATAAAAAGATTTATTGAAATATGTATGTATATGTGAGTGGATATTTGTTAAAATAATACGAAGAGGAAAGTGCCTAATTTTAGGACTAAAGTCTAACCACACATTTATAAAACATGTAAACAGTTTAAGGAAAAGTTAATAGTTTTCAGACTAGTTAATGATTACTTTTATAATTACATTTTGCAACAGTCATTTTAAAAGGGTTTTTTACCACCATATGAAATCATGTTTAAATTATGACTTTGATTGTACTGTTAAGGGCAATTGGTTCAAGAGAAAATATTTTTTAATGGGATATTTTAGAATTTAATATTTACAAACCTTAAATAGTATTAACAAATTAACATTAGTTGGTATAAATCTAAGAGAGTAAGTTTTTGTGTATTTTACAGTTTGTATTTCCAGTACCCAAAAATGATGGATTTGAGTTCACACTCATGCAGTTTGACGGCAAAGACCTTCAGTTCACGCCACTAGGGATGTACCAGGTAAATAGTAACTTGTGGCTTTCAAGTGGTCCTACTATCTGAGCACATGACAATCCATCCTTAACTTTAAGTCATTATCACTGTGGTGGTGTCTCTATGATTAGAGTGTATAAGGAGTTCTTCGCTATTTATATTATGGGGTCATTTTCCAGATTCTTCTCAGGCTGGTGGTATGGAAAGAGCATGATTTTATCATATTACTTCGGTGATTTTCCAACATTCAGAACCATATAAGTCAAAATGAAGCTCTGATGTAATTTGAGTTTTTTGTGGATCGTGCTGATTTCCATGTTTTAGCTGTTGTCAACATTTGTGATGTCAACAAACATGCTTTGTTTTGTTTAGATTTTAAGAGAAAATGCACCAGCCTGCCTGTCAGTTGTCTACTACACAGAGCTTATGGAAAGTAAAGGTATGCATATCTTTAAATGGAAGATATAAAAATAAAAAAGTGAACTTTTATCTTGCATTTAACATTTGATAAAGACTGATGAAATTGAATATCCTCACTAGTTTGTGTACATTTCCTGCATAACAGAAAAAAAAGATTTGTGGATCACTTTTCATTTTGATTTTTTTTTTTCATTTTGTTTTTGGTTTTTGGGGTGGTGGTTTTTTGTGGTTTTTTTTGGATGAGACAGGCTTGGTGTTCACAAAATAATAATAAGATATTTAATATGAAAACTTTTCTATTTTTTAGGCTTGGTGCTGATGTCTGGTCAATATGATAACAAGGTATTGGTAAGTGTCAGAACATACTTCTTTTGGTTTTTACTACCTGTCTCTCCTTAAGTGAAATGTTCTCTTATCTTAGTCTATGTGATGGCCAGTACAATTGTATCAGGCTGCATCCTTATAGGTGCTAATAAGTTTTAGATTTGGGGCTGGGAAAAATAAGGCCTTAGGAGTGCTTATTTTGAGAAAATAGGTCCTTATAAATTGTGGTCACGTTCTTATAAAAAAAAGAGAGATTTTTATAGGTGCTTATTTTGTAAAATTTTGACACTATTATTGTCATGCTACATGTCTAAAATAGTCCCCTCCAAATTTAGAGGAGATAACTAGCATTATTTTTTTTTAATGCATCAGTAATAAATCACGGACCTTCATTCACTGGATAAGTGTCTCACATTCATTGCCTCTTTGCTCTATCATAGGAGTGACCAATCGTAACAAACCCTAAAAACGAAGGGCTTTCGCTTCCGTTTTCTGTCAAAATGGCGGATCTTCCTAATGTAGAAGAAATTTTAGAAGTGAGTAATTAAGCTTTTCTGTCATAAGAACCTTGTTACAGAAGATTGATTGCAAAATAAACAGTATTTTCTGTAAAATGTATTCTATTTGTTTATTAAGATTTTTCGACAATTTTATAATATAAAAACATTGTCACAACAGATGCTATTGACTTGTTCTACCACTAACAATTAAAAAAAACATTGATTTTGATTTTTTTGGAAACATTTGTATAGATTGTTCTGTTACGAAAACAAAACATCTACTTTAAGAATTTATTTAAGGTATGCAAACAGAGAACCGGAAACACGAGGCCTGTCTAAAGGAAAGCCCCGAGACTTACATCAGACATGAACCTAAGTCGCTTATCCAGTAATGAAGGTCCGTGAATAAATAGTGAGATTACATTTCAAATGAAATTTCGGAACCTAACAAAAGTAAGACCACAGGAAAGTTTGAACTCTCTGTTGTAAAGTGACAATAAATGATGATGTTACTTTGCTAGCTGCTTGCTGTTTTATCATCTGATCTCAGTTCTTTGTAGGTCAACCTTTTAGACAGAATGTTTTCATGAAGGAGGTATTTTATTTATTTGCTTCATGTTCAAAAGTACGTTCTGTGATAAGGCCGTTCTCAGAAAGCTCAAATTCACGCATTACTCTTTTTAATAAAAATTAGTATGATACAGACTAAAGATTCAGTACCTAAGTTTTTTTTTAATTTTTCTGTTAATTCACAATACTTGCCTTATGCTAAAGTTGCATGCATTTCACATAAACTTTCCTCTTTTTGTGCAGAAACGAGAAGACGCGCTTCTGCTTGTCCAGATGATTGCCATCTACTATGGGAAAGATTCCCCTCGTTTTCATAAAGTTCATGCCTTCAATCACACTCCTGATAAGTTTGATTACAATGAACTCATTGAAGAGTTTAAAAGCGTGTATACAAATTTACAGCAGCCATCTGTTAACAACTAACATACTTTTTACAGTGTAATACGGACATGTTATGGGAAGCTAATAGAGAGCTTACAAGGCAAATGTATCTATTAATTAAACAAACCCCAGAATAAATACAGTAGAGCAATTCTTTTTTCTTTAGTTTCACAGTGCTTACTAGCCGGGGGGGAGGGGGGAGAGTGTGGGTATCTGTGTGTGTGTTGTTTTAATGTAGGTATTATTGTGTGCATTGCCTTGGGTGCTATAGATACTCTTGATTAAACAAAATAAAGTCTTTCTGTTTTTTTAAATACTATGCCAGAATAAACGCTTGAACCGTGTCTATTGTCTTTCTTGATTACAGTGCACAAAAAGATGCATGTAATAGTTGTTAGAGTGAAAAGAGCAAGAAACTGAGGTAACTAGTTCTTCAACTACAAGCAAAAAAAGATAATGGCAAACTTAAATTATGGGACAAGACAGACTGGTGTTTCACTGGATTTAAATTTCTTGATATGTAGGTATGGTAGCTGGCTGTGAGGGTTTGGTAACGCTGATACTTAATACCTGCAAGTATATTTGATAGATGGCTGTCGAACGATAACTTGTATAGGGGAATCAAGAAAGGAAACAGCATGAAGTGATGGGCGAAGTCGGAAGTGACTCTTTGCGCATGACACGGCATGAGCTCATTAGCTTCTTCAGGCAGTTGCACTACCGATTCCCAGATGGCCACGCCTGCCTTGAGGGGAAGACGTAGGTAGCAGGCTCTTAGGCGACGTCATTAGCAGGAAGAATCAAGTGAAGATGGATTGCCATAGGATGAGGGGACATAAAATGTGTCAGATACATTGGAAATAGAAAAGGAGCAGGAGGTTGGACGTCATTGGTTTGCCATACAACTAGACGAAATATTCTCCAGTGCAAGTTTAGAGAAAACAAATTGGTGTTCACCGTGCACGCTTGAGTTCTTTTAAATGTTTTTATTGTCTTCTTTCGATGTCCGTTAAAAATTCTTCATTTTCCAGATATTATTCCCTCAACCCACTCTGTGTATTAACATTTCATCTTCAGTTTTGCATCATCAGTAGAACTGAATCCTGTAGCTTCTTCCAGGAAAAGGAGGAGGGGACGACGGTGTAATGCATCTCAGTTTTTGTTGTTTGGGGGTTTGTTTATGTTTTTGGTTTGCCCACGTCTCTCCGCCTCCCTCCTCCTACACACACCACCACAACCGTAAGTTATGTTGAACACGTGTGGAAGAAACATCGATACATAAAAAAAAATAATGCTAGTTCAATCTTCGTATGAATAGGTTTAATCGAGACACGCAAGAATGGTCAGCAAAAATTATGCCTAGGGGCGACCGTGATCGGATCATCCATCCTCCTCCCACTTTCCCTCCACCCTCACCTTACAAACACGCGTCAAGCTGGAGCCCAGCAGAAGCTGATGACGTCAGTGCTTGAGTGAGTGAGTCGACCTCATCCCCTGCGCCTTCTTCAAACGGACACTACTAATAAACATCGATGTGTACATCTGTGTAACTTGTTGAGCGAGCGACCAGGACAAAGAAACTACTTTTACCTTGCGACATTAATATTAACATAGTGCATGACCTTATAAATCTCTCTCTCTCTCTCTTTCACACACACACACGCGCGCGCGCAGGTGGGACTCTAATACTAAGATTTTTTTAATGATATGTTGCCGCCTCTCCATGCACCAAGTCTAACTTCCACGTCTGCGGTTCGAGGTTACCTGCACACCTGTCTGCTCCCGCGTGACCTTGCACCGAATAATATTTCTTCTGTTCTGTAAAGCAATGATGTCAACTGGCCATAAGGTCGAAATTCTGCTCTAATCTTCCTCCAAGCTTGAATAGGTGATAAATGTATTGCAATCCACCGTTCACGAGCACAGACACACACACACACACAACAAACATGGAATGATTGTAACGTAGTCACCAAGGAACATTTCAGTGGCGTAGGAATCGGGGAGGGGGGTGGCAAGGGGGGCAGCCGCCCCCCCAAAAAAAAGATGCGGGGAAGGCAAGAATGTGAACGTTATTTATTGTCAGCATAGAGCTTGCCCCCCCCCCCCCCAAAGCCGAGCATCTTCCTACGCCACTGCATTTATTTATGTTACAATCCGCATGAACAAAAGAAGTTACAATCCACTGTTCACGAACACAGCCACAGAGATACACAACGCACATGGAATGATTATAATGTAGACACCAAAAAAACTGTATTTATTTCTTCTACAATCAGCTTGAGCAAAAAAAGAATTTGGGAGAACAGAGAAAGCGAGTTCTTAAAAAAAAATGACATACAGCAAAGAAAGCGATTCTTTATATACTCAAATAGACACAGATTTATAGTCAGTAGACGCAAGTAGGGTTATGACAGTTTTGGACCTACAGAGGGAGAATCTGACGACAAGGTCAGCCCCACGGGGTCATAGGTGATGGCCCTCGTTTTTACCGTTGGTCAAATGATTGATGCAAAGAGAATACCCAGGGATATTTAACGACAGCCGGTAAAATCGGGGGGAAAATTTCGGCCAGTGGTCAGTGCACATTCACGAGTGGACATACTACTAGCCAGTAGGTATGGATATCAATCTGACGTGTCTGTGTGTCAAAAGAAGACTGTCTCTCTTTCTCAGAATGGGTCAAACCTTATTTGCAACATTTCGTAGTAGAAACCTTGGTATGTGTGACACTTTGGATTTGGAAGGACAACAGTATCTGTAAAATCAATCAATCTGCCCCCCTCCCCAGCTTATGTCTATGTTTGTATTTTTTTTATACAAGACAACATGACCGGTCTTCCATTCCCGCTGTGCCTCGTGCTGCAGATGATGACATCAATCGGGTCCTTCATGTTGCCGGTGCATGTGGTGGAGGGACGATGCCAGGCATGTTTGGCATGGGTATGACAAGCACAAATTTCCAGCAGCCTGCATCAGCTCGTGACTCAGTTGTCCTTCGGCTTTCCCTCAACCACATGGTGGCAGCAAAATCAATCGAAAACATGTGGATAAATGGAAACGAAAAGGAAGCTCAGTAGAACTATCCCATGCCACGCAAGCAAATCTTCATCTGCCAATAGAAAACATGTCTTTCGTTCGTCGATCAACTAATGAAGATTGTCTTCTGTCTTACAATTTTCTTTTAGAAAATGCTGTCAATGAGTAACTGATACCCCACTGAAGTGTCTTTCAATATTTGAGTAAAACATTGCGAAATGGGTTGGTTGGTTGGTTGGTTGGTTGGTTGGTTGGTTGGTTGGTTGGTTGGTTGGTTGGTTGGTTGGTTGGTTGGTTGGTTGGTTGGTTGGTTGGTTGGTTGGTTGGTTGGTTGGTTTCTGGATAGCGCTTAGCAAATGGTCCGAAAGGGGCAAGCTTAGCGGTGAGTGTCTCCATGTCGAGCCAAGTTTTCAGAACTACAGCTGGAGGAGTCATGGATTGGTCAGGTATAACTGGTAAGATTGTGTGTGTAGTGTGTGTATGCGTACGAGCGTGTGAGCAGCTATGCGTGGGTATGTAGGTGAAGGGGGATCCCGGCTTATGTATGCGATGAATGTGAACGCCTGTCTTTCTTTTCAGATTTTTTTTTTAATGAAAAAGTTTTTGTAATATCGAGTCTGATGGCTATTTCCACTAAAATAAAATCTCATTGGGAATAATAATAATAATAATAATAATAATAATAATAATAATAATAATAATAATAATAATAAGAAGAAGAAGAAGAAGAAGAAGAAGAAGAAGAAGAAGTTTAGTGTACCCCGCTCTGTTTTTCTTGCTTCTAATTTTCCGTGACGAAAATGCCGGCTGTTATGTGAAATTTCGCTCAGTTACAGTTTTATGTGGCCGCATATATGGGAGCCTACACGTACAGGGACTGGCATGGGATTTGATCTTGACGATGTAGGACAGTCGCATGATGGACTTGCGCTTGACGCCTACCCGGTGCTGATGGAGTACTCCAACCCTACTGACTATACGTCTGCACCTCCCACAACATTGGGATTATTCTAGACTCGTTACAACATTACATTATTCTAGACTCCCAGTAAGCCAGTGATGTACAGCATTACACTATTCTAGACTCCCAGTAAGCCAGTGATGTACAGCATTACACTATTCTAGACTCCCAGTAAGCCAGTGATGTACAGCATTACACTATTCTAGACTCCCAGTAAGCCAGTGATGTACAGCATTGGGCGCGCGCGCGTGCGTGTGTGTGTGTGTGTGCTTAACTTTTATTTGTCTTGTCATTCTTCTCCAGGTCTGTGGCTCTATCTCATTCAACTGGGACGCGACTTCAGTCTGTGACAATCCTGTTTACCTTTGCTGGTCTGACCTACAGCAAAGTCCCGGCAAAACTCCCGTCCTACTCAGTGTAACATCTACGACTGCACCAAGCGAACAGCATATTGAACACAACAAACGCTGAACGCTGTATTTCTGAAGAAAATGTGGCAGCAAACTGATTAATACACTGTGTTAATGCAGCAGAGTGGAGACAACAGGCATTTACAGTGAACTTTGTCACGCTGAGCTAAAGCTTGAAGTGATTTAAACTCTGCTTCTGCATAAAATAACCACGAAGCAAAATTGAAAAAGAAATAAATAACCGAAAAAAGAAACAAATAAGGAAAGGCAGAGGAAACGTATCAGCTTTCGCCGAATTTCAAATTAGTCTGGAACCAACAAATTAAAATCAATTATTTTCCAAGAATAGTTGTCTATTATTTTAAAGAATTGTTTCAGAAAGGTTCATGCCGTTAAAAACTTTTTTTTTTAAAGAGGCCTGACGGACGAAGCTGACTCAGTCCTGTCGTGTTTTGCTAATTAGAAATACATCCCTCGTCCTCATTTAGCAGCTCGATCATCATATCAGTCAGCATGATCACACACCTAGCACTGAAACCGAGTCACGAACTCAAAAATAAGTCACTCGTATCAAGCCGCACGCGCACGTACACACCTTGATGCACCTTCGCACGCACCTGACCAAGCCCGTGCCGTTGCTATGACACCATTGAGCCAATCAGAGTTCAGCTTTGAAACCCCAGAAATACTCGAAGTTTCTATTGCGCGTGCAAAGAGATGGGATGAGCCGAATCTTTGGATGGTTTGATTGATGGCTAAAAGGTCTTGACCGACGTATAAAGCTGGTAAGTGATGGTTCAGATTGTTACATGTCTCCTCGTGTGGTGTAACCAAAGGTTAGTTCGGACGTGCGTGAGATTGAAAGATTCTTTTGGTGAAGAATATAAGTGGCTTGTTTACAGTGGTTATTCGTGTAATCGCTTGGGTAACACAAACTGTATAAGTTCGATAACATACAATGGCTTGTTTGACAAAAAGAAATAGTCTTTCACACAAAATGTATGATATGAACTTTTCTGGATGTTTAACCAACTTCACGTGCTTGTTCATTGCCAACAGAAGTTGACCACGATGTCGCAAGGAACGTTTATGATTCTGGCTGCACTGCTAGTTGGAAGCAAAGCTTATAGCATCAACCCATCATTACTTTACGGATTCCCAGGTGCATATAATCCCTATGGACCAGGAAAGAAAGGCTATGAAGGTAAGTAACAGAAATTATTCCCTTTTAAAACTTGTTTATCAAGTGGGAAGTTTATCTTCTTTATCTTTTTCCTGTCTAAATGCCTCGCTCTCTCTCTAGCTGGCTGGCTGGTTCACTCTCTCTCTCCTTCTCCATTCTCTACTCAAACTCGCATACACACATAAACATGTCAACATACTACCCAACGATCTCCACATATCTCCTGCAGTTCCCGATGACGTTTAATAACTGTTTAGTACAATACTTTCCTTCGATATCATTGTCCAGAATACCTCTCACAAACTCCGTCACTTCTGCATCACGCACGACACAGCAGCACCTCACAGATATTCTACAATTCCAGCAACTGTTTGACTTACTCGGGTGAGGGTGTCTCTCGCAGAGCCCGCACCTCTACAGCTCACCTGCTCCGCCGTGTTTACGGCTGAAGACCCCAAACTCGGCCGCGTAGTGGAAGCCATCGCCGCCAACTTCAAGGACAAATCCGCTGTGAATCTGGGCGCAGGTTTTCCATACGGTGTACCATATAACCCTCTCTACGTAAGTGATCTTGACTTCTGAGTT
This sequence comes from Marisa cornuarietis, assembly GCA_004794655.1. Taxonomy (NCBI): domain Eukaryota; kingdom Metazoa; phylum Mollusca; class Gastropoda; order Architaenioglossa; family Ampullariidae; genus Marisa; species Marisa cornuarietis. The sequence continues at coordinate 4,994,819 of SMMW01000576.1, read as the reverse complement.
TCCCTTCACTCCTTACACTCTCCCCAACATCAGACTGTGATGCAGGGCCTTATATACATCATGATAACCAGCAATATGGTCTTTACTCTTCTATCGGTTTTCCTACATTTCTTTCACTTGTCCATTTCCTTAAGACTTTTGGTTCTCCTCCTCCTTCTCAGAAAGCAAGAGAGTGTCGCCACTTAAGCAGAGATGAGTCCTGTGACTTCTGTCTTAAGAGTAATTAATACCTGATGCCCTTCATCTCCGTGTCCTTTCCGCAGGGCGGTCTGGGCACTGCTTTTGGACAGAGTCCGTTTGGAGGTCCTGCGGGTATTTCGGCAGATATCGAGGTGTACACGTCCCTGGGCGGTAAACCACTCACTCTCATGCTCACCGAGCGAGGCTACTCAGGCGGAGGATGCATTGCCGACAACTTTGGCGAAAGTCTGATGTAAGTCTGTCTGTCTGTCCCTCGCTCCTTTCTTCTTACCCCCACCCCTTTCTTTTTTTCTTTCTTTCTTTCTTTCTTTCTTTCTTTCTTTCTTTGCACTCACCATTGGTCAAGTATCTAGACGCACTTAAAGCAATTCAATTCAAACGAAAAGAAATGACACAGCTTCAGAAATACTGAAATGTCTTACTCCTCTTTGCTTTCGCTTAAAAATAAGATTAAAATACGATTCAGTATATGACAACCCGAAAACGAAAAGTTATTTGTTGTATTTTGGCCTGCAGACCAGGGCATGACAAGAAAGTGAGTCCAGTCGGATACAGCTCTTTCTTTGCGGGAGGCTTGGGACTAGGAGCTGGAGCTGGAGTTGGAGCTGGAGTTGGAGTTGGAGCTGGAGCTGGGTATGGATCCACTGGATATGGATCCACCGGGTACGGCATTTCTGGTCCTCAGCAGGTCTTCCCAGGAAAGGTATTTGATCTTAAGGATAAGTTCTTTTTATGGTCCACTCTCCAGACTGTTCAGAAAGAATGACACGAAGCCAGCTAAAAACAAACAAACAAACAAACCCCAAATGATATAAATTTCTGCTTGATGTATTGACGCAGTGCCAGGAGACTGAAATGTTTCGTTAACATGGGAGAAAAGGTGAAAGTTAGTTGTTGTAAATAGAGGCACGAGCACATTGCATTGTAGCCATGGATTTCCCAATCGCATTGTGATCTTATTCTTGAATAACGCTGGCTAGTCAAGCCGATGAGTTAAAAAAATACCGAGTATTTAAAAGTGTATTCATTGCTTTCCCCTTTATTTTTTTGTAAGACGTGTTTCTTGTTTAATCGAATAATTAGGAAGTAGCTGTATAGGGACAGATAGACAGATAGGGACCATGTCTATAATTTCTTTCAATTAATCTGCAGGCTGGCTACGGTCCAGTGGCACCAATTCCTGGAGTTTTGGCAGAACTGAATATCAACCCAGGAACCCTGAAAGCCATTAAAATTGACCGCGTAGACGGTTTCATTTCTCTACAGGAGCTGGCTGGCAGAGGCATCATTGTAAGGGTTAATCAATCATTCATTTCAGATGGTTCGTAAAAGCATGATTGTAAAGATTAATTAACCATTGGCGAGAAAGAAAATCTGTCTTGCTAAGGTGCTGAGTTCTCGTATTCATGTGGAAAAAAAGTTTGAAAATATAACTTTTGCCATGAAAAATTCTATGTTTTAAGCTATTAAATGTTGAATACGGATTTGGACACAGAACTTAGTAAAGAAACTTTTGGAAAGGTAGGACATTATATATATATATATATATTAATATCACTTTCAACCGTTTGTTTGTCAAAATCAATTGAAAACCATTGACCTTACAACCGTTTCCGGGTGTATAAGATATATAGTAACCTATAGATGTGACCGATTGACCAACGACCGACAGATCTTTTCCAACTAAGCCATCAAAAGATCAGTGTTGTTGACCTTTATTGGTATTTATTTATTTACTTATTTACTTATTCGCAGGGGTGCACTGAAGTGGACACAGAGTATGATGGTCGTGCCAAGTGTGTCGGTATCATCCCCTTCTGCTGCTCCCTGTCTTACGACAACCAGAACCGCGCGCTGCAGCTGGCCTACTAAGTCCTCCTGACTGCTGCACACAGCCACCTCCATGGCTGCAGCAACTCCCGCGCTCGAACGTGCATCAGCATATCTCAGCTCACATCACCAGCGCACCCAGAGACTTCCACGTCCCACGTCCCAGATAAAGCTGCTTCCTGGAGTTCAGAACGAGGTCGTGTCAAAGACCTTCACCAAGTCTGATCCGATAACTACACAGGAGTTAGTTAAACTTCTTTTTGATTTCATCTCACACTGCTCAGTTCT